>JAPPVO010000029.1:25553645-25736396 GCA_030407325.1 Camellia japonica
CCCCTGCGATTTCTTGAAAAGCTTCTCCAACTTACTCAGTTTTAGAGCTGTATGATCTACCTCGAACTCAAATGGAGAGTCCGGGTGGTTGGGTGTAAGATTCTTGGACAGTTGAGGCAGAAGTGGGGGCGGAGCCAGCCCCGTTGGAAGGTTGGTGTCTCTTGGATATTCTGGACATTGGGTAGGGTGTTCTGGGTGTTTGAGAGGGTATTCTGAGGATTTGGCAGGGTATTCTGACCAGTAGGTGCCTGCTCGGGTAGTGGAGCCGCTGGTGGAGGAGGGGCCTGATGTAAAGCAGACGCTGCATTCTGCTGTTGCAGCCTAGTAATCAACTCGGCTTGCTGGGCCATGACTGCGGCTTGTTGTTTAGAAAATTCCGCTTGGCGGATGGCATCCTCCTGCATCTGTTTCATGCTCTCGTGCATTTGGCGCATCATCGCCTCCATCCCTGATGTATTCTGCTGTTCCATCTGAATGACCGGTAAATGTATCTCTATGGCAGACACAAAAATCTCAACTTGCCTGTTTACTGTCAAAGTAGCCCTCTGTCCCGGTAATCCCTGTTCTGACACACTGCGCCTCCTCGGCCTTCTTCTGATAATTGGGGATAGAGAGTGGAACACTGGATGTCCGTCAACCAGATCCTCGGATCGATTGAGTCGGTGACCTCGTGTCCAAAGTGCTTGGGGAGTATTTACTGGTTCGGAAGCAATCGTGCTAAAAACTGCCCTAGCAAAAGGATAATAAAGCGAAAAGGAAATAAATAACCAGATAAACGGGCAGCATAATAGCTTAAATTAAATATACACAACACACAGTCGGGCATACAACACACAGTTGATAAGCTGAAAATACACTGTCCTCAATCACTGATCACTGTTCCTGTATCACTGTTCCCCAAAATTGAATCCGATATCCGCAGACAACTGATTCTCAGATACTAACTGATGCCCGCAGGCCTGATGCCCAAACTCATAGACTGATACATGCATTCCCTGTAGAGACACACTCTAACAAGCACATAACAGATAAGTGAGAGCCAAAACACCCCTATGTTGGGGTAGGGCTTCCCTGTCCTATTTTGTCAGGAGCTAGGGTTTTACTACACACACAGCGGTTTCAAACAACCTATAAACGGGTAAGCAACCTGTCCTAGTTTGGAATGGTCACTATGGATCCGAATATGCACTAGGTCGAATGGTCAAAAAGGGTGCCCCGGTAAAACCGGGGTTTGTGTTCCCATGCTGTCAGAGCCCAGAGCCGATCAGCCTTATGGACATGCCTTGACAAGACAAGCCTCCGGCAAATCGTTCGGGAATGGCATATGGAAAACATGGTGTCCTAGGCGCACCAATGCAAATGCAATGCAAAGAAACACAAGTGTAGTCAAAACCAGATATCATGAGTTCGAGTCAAGTTCTCTAAATCCCCAGCAGAGTCGCCAGAAACTGTAGACGTCCCCGAACGCATCCCGGGCGAAAGGAGTGCGAGTCCCCCCCCCCCCCCTCCCCGTTCTGGTTCGATATTGGGTCACTACAGTTCGAAGGACTCAAATGTCACGGTTCTCAATCTTGAACCAAAGAGTCCAAATCCGGCAAATCGTTTTGAAAACAGATTTTTTTTTTGAAAGAAGTGCCAAACATGGACTGCTTTGCCAGATACAGAGTCGCCACCTAAATGTTTTTTTATGGGAAATTTAGGAAACCCTGACTCGGTGCCAAAGGCCACGTGTCCGTCATCACCAAAGTTGCCTCGGCTCGGGAACTTGGGTACGATTGGGGAAGGTCACTTCGTGAGCACCCCCGCTTGCCCGGCCAAAGACCGGCCTCTACTAACCATGATATCTATTTTTGAAAACATTGTGTGTTCTTATTCCGGTTATTAGCCTAGGTTACTATGTGATGCGCACAGCATACAAGTATAGACTGGGTCGTCTGAATTGGAGCAAAAACATTTCATGTTTGTTTATTTGAAAATGGTTTGATGGTGCTACCCGCAGGTACGCTTAAAATGCAGATTTTGCCACCCTCAGGTGGGCTTAGAAAATATGATTTTGCCACTATCTAGTGGGCTTAAAACAAACATTTGATGAATTGTCCCAATCCAAATAACCCAACCTTCACCGACAGGCATTCAGGCAGTTATATCACATAAGCACATAGCCTCATGGTAAGCATGCTATTCATGGCAGTCACTCACACGCATGCAAGGATGCTAAAGCATAAAAACTCACTGAGTACTCCAAGCCAAAACAGAAACTCATTAGAAATCCATGCATGATCCTAGATACACAGAATTGCCTAATGCAACACATGCAATAATGCAACTATAGCAGGCTCGGCTATCTTAAACATGGCATATGGAATGCTACAACTAACAAGTATTCAATTTGGAATTGAACTACAAATGCAGTTTGTATGATGCGCCGAGCCCGGTGCGTGCAAAACAGATGAATGATGCAAACATGCTGTCATACTGTATGCTAATTGAAATATGCCCTAATCTAACCATCATAAGCAGGTAAATAAAAGGGAAGAAAGACGTGGGGTTGGAAGACATACATCACACTCACGCACACTTATTACAATCATGCCCTCGCGCAGAGGGTCCGAATAAATAATACATTCCCGAATAAAAGAACATTACAGTCCAAATAATACAGTCCACATAATGCAAATCCCTAATTAATTAACAAATTAACTAAGAAAACTGTAAAACTGGCATGCAAGCCAGAGACTGCCTTGCTTCTGATGGACGATGTATGTTTGGGATGCTTTGCGCTGAAATCCACGGCGATGCCCCGATTAGCCTCTGTTTTACAATGTTTCTTGAAAAGCGCGCCAAGCCTCGGAAGATCGCTGATTCTTGATATGCTGCAACAGAGAGCAGGAAAGGGGCATAACAATGTATTTCACAAATATGTGCATGCATCGATCCTCGTGCCACCAATCACGCATATCGATGCATGATGGCCGAGGAGTCGAATTGCACAACTTAATATAGAATGAATGTATATGAATGCTGCAACAAAACCTAACTCCATCATGGATAATCCGGAGTGTCGGTGACTTGGGAATTGAGACCCGTTCCGTTGCTCGGAGTACGAAACGTGCCTCGTTTCCCGTGCCCGGGCTAACTCCTATCCCGAACATGATGTAATATGCATGATATGCATGAAATGTAGCTAATATGCAACCCTAACATACACAATGTCATGGAATGACATACACGCTATACGAGGTAATACACAACCGGGCATACACAATGCTATGGATGAAATGGCATACGCAATGCAATAATGGGCTTACACCAACATGAGAGAGCCTCAGCCACACTCACATGGGAGGCCATCAGATGAAAACAAGATACCTCGAAGTGCGTGCCCGCGGGCACGCAAACCGAGAACGGACCCTCAGGTACCGAAATGCCACTCTAATGAGACATAGCAAAGACATGGAATATGATATGCAAACATGCAAAAATCAGTGGCAAAATGAGGGGCAAAACAGCCCCGAAATGAGGCGAAATAATACCCGATGTATAAAATGATCCCGAAACATGGATTTCAGTGCACGAAATGGCCTACAGCTATACCATACATGCATAATTGATACATGACATGAAAATACAGAAGCAAGGAAGCCCCGATATAAGCATTTTTACAGTACAAAACAAGGCCAAACAGCAATCACAAGTAGGGCTAAGACGGCATACAAAAATGGCTCCGCAAGGGAGGTCATGAAGCAAGTGGTAGATGCAAAGCCCAAATGGAAAAATACCCTCCTACAACACTGAAGAGGGACTAAAAATATGAACATTTACAGTAGATGACAAGCCTCAAATCAGTATGAAAACATGCTAAAAATGCAATGCAAGATTAAGGCCAACAAGAGGCTATAACATGAGGTATACAAAGCCTTCACCAAACAGCCAAAGACCCTTAATGAGATATGTGAATAAGGTCAAAATATGGCCATTTCCAGTTCTGATCATGGCCGAAAACAGAAGCTAGATAAGCCTAAAAAAAGCATGCAAAAATGGGGGCCAAAGAGGGGTATAATGGTAAGTACAACATGGAGGCCACCATCAGTGTTGAGACCTTCTACAATGTTGTAGAGGGGCTCAAAATAAGCCAACTAACAGTTTATATAATGCTCAAAAACAGATCACACATAGACTAGAAATACCATGCAAAATAATGGCATACAAAGAGGTATTGAAGCAAGTACCAAATGGGGGGCTCAAACAAGGTTGAGCCCTTAAACAAACATGAATAATGGCTCAAAAGAATGCCCCTTTCAGTTAGGGTCGGAGCCCAAAACAGTAAGCAAATAGGGTAGAAGAATGGTGCAAAAAAAGTGCTACAAAAGAGGGAAAATGGTCTTACCCTTGAAGATCACTTCTTTGCTACCTCTTGGACCAAGGAATGTTGCTTCTAAGCCTCTGAAAAACCTCTCCTTGCTGCTGGAAATGGAGTGATGGTGGTGGTGCTTGGTGGTAGTGAAGAAATGGAGCCAAAACTTGAGAAAATGAGAGAGAAGTGGAGAGATATGTATCTATATGCTCAAACCAAGTTTTTCAACCCTTGAGGGAGAGCTAGAGCTGCTGTGTGTATGCAAGGATGGAGGAGCAATGGAGGGAAAGTGTGTAGGGTTATGGGATTAAGTTCCCTTCTCTACAAAAAGTCCCCCGAAATTAGATATTTTGGGGGAAAAAGCTATACAGCTGCAAGGCACACCTCCCAAGGATCATGGCCGGCCTGCTGTTTTTGTTGCAGGTGGCCGGCTGGCCAAGGGGCAAAATGGTCCAAAACAATTTCTGGCCGGCCACCAGATATTGGTGTCCTCCCAGGTCTCCTCAACAAGGCCCTGTGGTTGGAAATTGGAAACTGTAAAACAGGAGAGAGAATAGGCCACTTTTAGGAGGGGTTCAAAAGTGAAAGATGGAATTAATGGCCGGCCATAGACTTTTAGGGTCCTCCCATGTGTGTACAACACAAATATGTGGTTTGGGCTTGAAGAAAATGCTCCTAGAGTGGTCAACATTGGCTCGGAAGTGAGAAAAACGGGCGTCGGAGGGCGCCGGAGGAATATAACTGGTTGTTGAGACAATTGCTGGCCTCCCACCCTTCAATGACCTTCCTGGTGATAAAACAGAGGTAATTGCCAAAAATTAACGAAAACCGATGCAAAACGAATGCTCGGGGGCCAAAACACGCAGTTCGGGGTCCCGAAAATAGGCTGTTAAGCACCGAAAGTGGCATTCGGCCACGAAGTGGGTCTCTCAGACCACAGTGTCCCTCAAAAGGTAGTAGATAAGATGTATGCCAAAAACCGGAGAAATCGGAGATGGTTAGACGGTCCCGAACCGAGGCACACGGCCTGACGGCTCCGAAAATCGGGAATCGGGCTCCGAAATCGGCAAAATGGCCTACAGCCACGAAATGTAGCCCACGGCCACTGAGAGGTGGTCTACGGGACCTCTCCCTCCCTTCAGGAAGAGAAACAGAGAAAACCGAGTCCGATTCGCAAATCGAGACAAGGTACAGAAGAGGGTTCGGAAGTCCGGAGGCAGGGCTCACGGCCGCGACTCTGAGACTTCTGAATGAGCATAATATGCAACATCAACGAGCGCTCAATCGGTGACGTCTGAGTCTTAGGGTCGGTCAAAAATGGGGTGTCTACAAGTCCCTTGGGCACTAAGTTGACCTTTAGTACAGCTTATCATCCTCAGACTGACGGGCAGTCCGAACGTACTATTCAGATCCTTGAGGATATGCTTCGGGGTTGTGTCCTTGACTTTAGCGGGACGTGGGAGAGGCACTTGCCATTGGTGGAGTTTGCCTACAACAACAGCTTTCAGTCTAGTATCGGTATGGCACCGTTTGAGGCCTTGTATGGCCGACCGTGTAGATCTCCGGTTTGTTGGGCCGAGGTGGGTGATGCACCTTTGTTGGGCCCGGAGTTGGTTAGAGAGACGACGGAGAAAGTTGAGTTTATCCGTAGGAGGCTTGTTACAGCCCAGAGTCGTCAGAAATCTTATGCGGACCATAGGAGGAGGCCCCTGGCATTTGAGGTAGGTGATCATATCTTCTTGAAAATATCACCTAGGCGAGGTTTGATGAGGTTCAGGAAGAGTGGGAAGTTGTCCCCTCGGTTTATTGGTCCTTTTGAGATCCTTGAGAGGATTGACGAGGTCGCTTATCGCTTAGCTTTGCCGCCACAGTTGTCCGGAGTTCATGACGTGTTTCATGTGAGTATGCTTCAGAAGTATGAGCCGGGTCCATCACATGTATTGGATTGGACCGACTTTGAGGTAGATGAGGATGCCTCGTATGAGGAGAGACCGGTTCGAGTCTTGGATAGGCGGGATCAAGTCCTGCGTGGCAAGACCATTCCTTTGGTAAAGGTTTTGTGGAAACATCACGGAGTGGAGGAGGCCACTTGGGAACGTGAGTTGGAGGTCCGAGAGAAATATCCGGACCTATTTGTGGATGTTTGAACATATGTTGTATATTGTTGTATTATTGAACTTTAAGATCATTAAATATGTCTTAAGTTGTAAAACATTGTGAATGTTTTGGTTATGGAAATATTGTAGAACTGACCTTGATATGGAAGTTGATTGTAATATTGCATATATTGGCTATATTATAGAAATGGAGATGTATCATGAGAATTGATTATGATATGAAATTGTAAACCATGTGTGTTGAAAATGGCTGAAAAGGGAGGAGAATACTTGTTGAAATGTAATTGTTGTGAGATGTCTCTTGATAAGAGATGAAATGGCCAGTAATGGGTCAAGTTGTTTAATGTTGAATTGTAACATTGTTTAAAATGGAGAAAAACCTGTTTTCGAAAACATGTTCTTAATTTCGGGGACGAAATTCTTTAAGGGGGGGAGGTTATAGCGATCCCGGGTTTACCCCTTATTGTACAGTGATCCGGACGTGTGTCCGTGGATGTTAGTAATGATTATTATCTTGTTTACATCCTTTCCTGCTTTGTATTTGAGTTATAGGATGTGTTGGGCAGGCTTGTTACAGGTTGGTTGTGTTTGGGAGGCAAGGGTTGCTGCCCAGAATTTTGGGTCTTCGCTCGAGCGAGTAGTCCTTCGCTCGGGCGAGCTTCTATCTTTGGTCCTTCGCTCGAGCCAGGGTTTGGTCGCTCGAGCGAGAGTGGAGTTTTGTGTCTGGTGGCTAGAGCCAGAGTGGCTTCGCTCGAGCGAGCGATTGTGTCTAGTTCAGGACCTGACAGCTGCATTTCTTGGCTCGAGCGAGATTTTCTTCGATCGAGCGATCTGGTTTTTCTTCGCTCGAGCGAGCGTTCCGTCGCTCGAGCGTGCGTCTGGTTGCAGACCTGTAGGCTCGAGTTGTTGGCTTGAGCGAGCATCTTGTCGCTCGAGCAAGGTTCTGGGCGGTTGGCTCGAGCGAGACTTTCTTGGCTCGATCGAGGTTTTCTGTGTCTGGTCGCTCGAGCGACCAAGTCTTCGCTCGAGCGAACCTGTTTTATATCAGCAGACAGCAGCAATTTTAAACATAACATTTTCATCACTTTTCATTTTAAAACCCTAGATTTGAGACTCTCACTCTCTAAACTTGCCATCTCTCTAAATTTTCTCTCTTTCTAGTGTGAATCTACCCTAGTTCTTTGTTAAAAAGGTAGAGGGTGTTGAGAGCTTTGATTTAATCTGAAAATTTGGCGATTTGGAGCATTTTGGTTTTTGGTCTTCATCTCCGTTGGAGCTCAAACTTTGAGGTAGGGATACCCTACTCCTTCTTATGGACTTTGTCTTTCAATTTTAGCTTTTTGATACCTTGGGTGTTGTTGTGTGATTTCACAAAAGTTTGGATCTTTTGTGTAATTTTACAAAAGATGGGGTTTTGTTTATAATAAACCTTTATGCAAGATTGGCATGGAAAAGTGAGATAGATGATGGGTTATGGGTGAATGTGGAACCTCAGGGTTGTTTTGTTGATTAGGGGAATTTGCCCTATTTAATGGAAATGTTGTTTTTATATCCATTTGATGCATTTATTTCCTGTTTAGAAATAACTGCTTTGGGCTATCGGTGGAGGATAGTCTTGATTGTTGTAGACAATGCATGATGATTAGGTAAACGGAAACTAATTATCAGGATGTGTCATTAAGTATGACGGTTGAAAGGATACATTAACTTTATGTACTGATTGTTAATGTGTATAATAATTGTTTATATGCATTGTGTTGTGATTGGAGGAGATAGGAGATGTACTCCACGGTTTAGGGGAAGATAGGGGATGGACCTCTAAACCGGATGTTCTTTGGGAGAAGATAGGGGATGGACTCCATAGATAAAGCTCATATGCTTATCTATTATCATGATGATACAGCTCTTATGCTTATCTCTGGAAGCGTGATATAGCTCTTATGCTTATCTGTGGATATGTTGGTATAGCTAATATGCTTATCTAATGTGAAATGCGAAAATGTTTAATATGAGTTGCTGTCTCACCAGTGTTGATTGGCCAGGTTCTGAGCCATGGTTAAGAAATGGAAAATGAAAAGTAACATAGACTTACAAGTCATGTAAATGTAATGCGATATAATTGGTTGTAACAATGTTGGCCATCTATTAATTGCCAATCTTTTAGTCATTGTTCATAGCTGGTTTAGTGTATTTCTATTGGGCTGTGGCTCACCCTTTATGGGAACATTATTTTCAGGTACATGTAGCATGCCACCTCCAAGGGCTTAGCTTGGATGGATATGAGAGTTGAAGACTTTCTTTTGATTATTTTGTTTGTGTTACATGTATACCAAGCCAAGGGCTTACTTGTGTAGAGTTAGTACTCTTCTTTTGTGTAACCAAGTGTTAACTTGGAAAGCTGTAAGCCTATGGGGCACTCGTTTTTGTTGATTAACATGTAATACTTTTGTAATGAAACACTCTGATGAATAGAAGGATGTTGATCTTTTATATATTAAAGCATGTCTCTGTTGATGGGTTTTATGTTATTTTTTTGAGGGCGTTACAACTTGGTATCAGAGCTTACCGGGTTCGAATACTTTGGGTACGTGGGAAGTGATTAGGATCACAATGGGTTTGTCTCGCTTGATAGAGACTTAGGTATAGTGTCATATGCCATGTATTTGATTGATAACATGTTTACGTGATTATTTGGGTATGAGATTTAATTTCTAGGATGTTGATTGGATCCTTGGGTTTCTGTGAGTCTTGTTAGAAAAGCACTTGATCAATGCTGTTGCTAACCGGAACTCTAGTAACGCCTCGGGACTATCATTATCTGGGAATGAAATTCGTAAGTGCTTATGTGTTTATGTGCTTACGTGGAATGAATTACAGTTGTCCATGCATTAGGATGCGAGTGTTTAGTTTCGGCACATTTATGAGTGTGCTAATGTTCTTCGTTTCCTTTATTAGGATGTCAGGACGAGGGAGAGGTGGTAGGCGTGGTAGGCCTAGGAGGCAGGAAGTGCCCATACCGGATGACATTCCGGCAGTACAGGAGGGAGTTGGTCAGGCTAACATGGCCGAGCCAACAGGTCAGCAGGCTATGAGTGCCTTGGCCAGAGAAATAGCAGGAGCTTTGGGTATTCTCAGAGCAGATAATCAGGTTCAGGCTCAGGGTGATGCAGGGCCTTCCTTCTTGAAGAGGGAGTTCTTCCGGTCTAGCCCAGATGAGTTTGTTGGGGATCCAAAGGAGCCACTTAAGGTAGATGAGTGGTTGGAACAAATGAGTAAGACGTTCGAGATGCTTGGCATTGAGGACGGAGCACTGAAAGTGACCTTGGCATCCTTCCAACTGAAGGGAGATGCGGGTCAATGGTGGAAGTATGAGAAGGCCCGTGTTGGTGGTGCATGGGGGGCTTTTGTAGAGGCTTTCCAGGGGAGGTTCTTATCTTCAGCCGCTAGAGAGAAGCTGAGGGATCAGTTTAGCCGGCTTAAACAGCAGGGTTTGTCAGTGGCCGAATTTGAGGCTACTTTTACCAGCTTGTCCAGGTTCACACCTGAACTCGTAGCGTCCGAGGAACGCCGTTGCTATGAGTTTGAGTGGAAGTTGAGGCGTGGCCTCAAGTTGAGGGTTGGTGGATCCTTCATTCGAGAGTATAGACATCTGGTGGATGCGGCTGCTCATATGGAGATTATGATGCATGAGGAGGATAATGAGAAGCACCAAGGCTCCAAGAGGGGCCAGGATGGCCAGAGTGAGGGTAGGAGACAGAGGGGTTATAACCCTCAACAGTCTCAGGGAGGAGTTGCTAGATCGACCTTTCCAGTGCCGAGTGCAGGCTCGGGGAGAGGCAATCAGGGGGAGTTCACCTGCTACAAGTGTGGCCAGCTGGGTCACAAGGCTTCGATTTGCCCGCAGAAGGGCGGAGGTCAGAGGGCTGCTTCTTCTTCAACTAGATCGCAGAGTCAGAGTTTGGGCAGGGGTCAGCCTTTGTCTTGCTATCAGTGTGGACAGCCTGGGCACCTGAAGAGGTTCTGCCCACAGTTGAGTGCCACTTCAGGAGCGTCTGGTTCTAGGCAGACGCAGGGTTTTTAGTCAGCTCAGTCTGTGCAGGCCTTGAGGGCCAATCCAGGGGCTTCGTCGTCCCAGTCAGTGCAGAAGTCATATGCTCCTAGAGTGAGTAGGTGGATCAGGGGCCTACAGGGCGCGTGTATGCTGTTACCGCATAGGATCTAGTGCCGGCTCCATCTGTAGTGAGAGGTACCTTTCTGTTTTGCAACTCGGTTGCTAGTGTATTGATAGATACGGGCGCGTCTCATTCTTTTGTATCTGCTGCATTTGCATCTGTGTTGGAGTTGGAGTTAGCACTGTTAGCATCTCCTATTTGTGTTGTGTCACCTGTTGGGGGTGAGTTGATTTTGAAACACGGATGTAGAGGTTGTGATATAGCGGTTGACGATCATAGGCTTCCGTTTCCTTTCGTAGTTATGCCCATGAAGGGCTTTGATGTTATTTTGGGTATGGACTGGTTATCGTCATACCGGGCAGTTATTGATTGCTACCGCTAGAGGGTCACTTGTTGTACCGTGAGCGGGGAGTGTTTCCATTTCTTGGGGGACCGAGTTGGTAGTGTTTTGCCACCAGGGTATGATCCACGAGGGCGGAGTGAACTTAGTGGTCTACTTGCTAGCTTTGAGAGTGGTGAGTGTGATGAGACCCAGACTGTGTTGCCGAGGGTGGTTTGTGAGTACTCGGATGTCTTTCCCGAGGATCTTGTTAGTTTGCCACCTCACCGAGAGACTGAGTTCTCTATTGATCTAGTGCCCGGCACGGCGCCGATTTCCATGGCACCTTACCGTTTTGCTCCAGCAGAGTTGGTTGAGTTGAAAGTCCAGCTCCAGGAATTACTAGATAAGGGCTTTGTTCGCCCTAGTGTTTCATCGTGGGGAGCACCGGCCCTCTTTGTTAAAAAGAAAGATGGTGCCTTGAGATTGTGTATCGATTACCGGAAATTGAATCGGGCTACGGTTAAGAATAAGTACCCTATGCCCCGTATAGATGATTTGTTTGACCAGTTGAAGGGTTCCCGTTGTTTCTCTAAGATAGACTTGAGATCGGGTTACCACCAGTTGAGGGTCAGGGAGGAGGATATTCCGAAGACGGCATTCCGTATGCGGTATGGCCATTATGAGTTTCTAGTGATGCCATTTGGGCTTACCAACGCACCGGCAGTTTTTATGGACTTGATGAACCGGATCTTCCGGGAATTCTTGGATCGTTTTGTAGTCGTCTTCGTGGACGACATTTTGATCTATTCCCTTCAGAGGAGGAGCACGAAGCACACTTGAGAGTGGTGCTCGAGTTGCTTAGAGCCCATAGCCTGTATGCCAAGTTTGGGAAGTGTGAGTTTTGGCTAGAGGAAGTTAAGTTCTTAGGCCATGTGGTTTCCGAGCAAGGGGTGTCCATTGATACATCCAAGATTGAGGCAGTGCAAGATTGGGCACAGCCTAAGAGTGTGTTTGAGATCCGCAGTTTTCTGGGATTAGCTAGGTATTACCGCCGGTTTGTGAAGGATTTCTCCAGGTTAGCTTCACCGTTGACTAGATTGACTCGGAAGGGAGTCAAATTTGTATGGAGTGAGACTTGCGAAAAGTTGTTCCAAGAGCTGAAAGTTACATTGACCACCGCTCCGGTTTTGATTATTCCGGAGAGAGGGTTGGGTTATGTGGTTTATTGTGATGCCTCACGAGAGGGTTTGGGTTGTGTGTTAATGCAAGAGGGGAAAGTGGTAGCTTATGGTTCACGTCAGTTGAAAATACACGAGAAGAATTACCCTACACATGACTTAGAGTTAGCAGCAGTGATCTTTACCTTGAAAATTTGGAGGCACTACCTTTATGGTGAGAGGTTCGAAGTATTCTTGGATCATAAGAGTCTGAAATATCTGTTTACACAGAAGACTTGACTTGAAGGCAAAGGAGGTGGATGGAGTTCATAGAGGATTATGATTTTGAGTTGCATTATCATCTGGGGAATGCCAATGTGGTGGCCGACGCCCTTAGCAGGAAATCTGTTAGTGACGTGCTAGTATAGCAGTATGAGAATCGGGAATGGGGATGATTGGGTGCACTTGGCAAGTTTGATTTGCATCTGAGCGAATCTGTTGAGGCTGCGGCCTGTTTTTCTGTTGTTGCACAGCCTACACTCGTGGCTCGAGTGTCAGAGGCACAGAGAGGTGACCTTGAGGTAGAATCCCTCTGGGAGAAAATCTCCAGTAGGAAAGTTGAGAAGGGCTTGACGGTGTATCTCGACCTGACTGTGAGGTACCAAGACCGTTTGTTTGTGCCGGAGTCTTGTCGAGAGGAGGTACTCCGAGAGTTTCATCATTCGCGCCTTGCGGTGCATCCGGGAGGCACTAAGATGTATCGGGATTTGGGTCGTCAGTTTTGGTGGCGGGGTATGAAGAGAGATGTGGCAGTTTTCGTATCTAAGTACCTTACTTGTCAGCAAGTGAAGGCTGAGCATCAAAGGCCAGCAGGTTTGTTACAACCCTTGCCTATTGCTGAGTGGAAGTGGGAGCATGTCACTATGGACTTCGTTGTAGGTCTTCCGAGGACTCAGCGGGGTAGTGATGCCATTTGGGTGGTTGTAGACCGGTTGACTAAGTCGGCGCACTTCATTCCCATGCGCGTGAGAGATTCGGTAGATCATCTTGCCGACTTGTATATTTGGGACATAGTGAGGTTGCACGGGGTTCCAGTGACGATCGTCTCAGATAGAGATCCTCGTTTTACTGCTAGGTTATGGCAGAGTTTGCAGAGTGCCTTGGGCACTAAGTTGACCTTTAGTACAGCTTATCATCCTCAGACTGACGGGCAGTCCGAACGTACTATTCAGATCCTTGAGGATATGCTTCGGGGTTGTGTCCTTGACTTTAGCGGGACGTAGGAGAGGCACTTACCATTGGTGGAGTTTGCCTACAACAACAGCTTTCAGTCTAGTATCGGTATGGCACCGTTTTAGGCCTTGTATGGCCGACCGTGTAGATCTCCAGTTTGTTGGGCCGAGGTGGGTGATGCACCTTTGTTGGGCCCGGAGTTAGTTAGAGAGACGACGGAGAAAGTTGAGCTTATCCGTAGGAGGCTTCTTACAGCCCAGAGTCGTCAGAAATCTTATGCGGACCGTAGGAGGAGGCCCTTGGCATTTGAGGTAGGTGATCATATCTTCTTGAAAATATCACCTAGGCGAGGTTTGATGAGGTTCGGGAAGAGTGGGAAGTTGTCCCCTCGTTTATTGGTCCTTTTGAGATCCTTGAGAGGATTGGCGAGGTCGCTTATCGCTTAGCTTTGCCGCCACAGTTGTCCGGAGTTCATGACGTGTTTTATGTGAGTATGCTTCGGAAGTATGAGCCGGATCCATCACATGTATTGGATTGGACCGACTTAGAGGTAGATGAGGATGCCTCGTATGAGGGAGAGAGACCGGTTCGAGTCTTGGATAGGCGGGATCAAGTCCTGCGTGGCAGGACCATTCCTTTGGTAAAGGTTTTGTGGAAACATCACGGAGTGGAGGAGGCCACTTGGGAACGTGAGTTGGAGGTCCGAGAGAAATATCCGGACCTATTTGTGGATGTTTGAACATATGTTTATATTGTTGTATTATTGAACTTTAAGATCATTAAATATGTCTTAAGTTGTAAAACATTGTGAATGTTTTGGTTATGGAAATAGTGTAGAACTTACCTTGATATGGAAGTTGATTGTAATATTGCATATATTGGCTATATTATAGAAATGGAGATGTATCATGAGAATTGATTATGATATGAAATTGTAAACCATGTGTGTTGAAAATGGCTGAAAAGGGAGGGGAATACTTGTTGAAATGTAATTGTTCTGAGATGCCTCTTGATAAGAGATGAAATGGCCGGTAATGGGTCAAGTTGTTTAATGTTGAATTGTAACATTGTTTAAAATGGAGAAAAACCTGTTTTCGAAAACTTGTTCTTAATTTCGGGGATGAAATTCTTTAAGGGGGGGGAGGTTATAGCGATCCCGGGTTTACCCCTTGTTGTACAGTGATCCGGACGTGTGTCCGTGGATGTTAGTAATGATTATTATCTTGTTTACATCCTTTCCTGCTTTGTATTTGAGTTATAGGATGTGTTGGGCAGGCTTGTTACAGGTTGGTTGTGTTTGGGAGGCAAGGGTTGCTGTCCAGAATTTTGGGTCTTCGCTCGAGCGAGTAGTTCTTCGCTCGAGCGAGCTTCTATCTTTGGTCCTTCGCTCGAGCCAGGGTTTAGTCGCTCGAGCGAGAGTGGAGTTTTGTGTCTGGTGGCTCGAGCTAGAGTGGCTTCGCTCGAGCGAGCGATTGCGTCTAGTTCAGAACCTGACAGCTGCATTTCTTGGCTTGAGCGAGATTTCCTTCGATCGAGCGATCTGGTTTTTCTTCGCTCGAGCGAGCGTTCCTTCGCTCGAGCGTGCGTCTGGTTGCAGACCTGTAGGCTCGAGTTGTTGGCTCGAGCGAGCATCTTGTCGCTCGAGCGAGGTTCTGGCGTTTGGCTCGAGCGAGACTTTCTTGGCTCGATCGAGGTTTTCTGTGTTTGTCGCTCGACGCGCGACCAAGTCTTCGCTCGAGCGAACCTGTTTTATATCAGCAGACAGCAGCGATTTTAAACATAACATTTTCATCACTTTTCATTTTAAAACCCTAGATCTGAGACTCTCTCTCTCTAAACTTGCCATCTCTCTAAATTTTCATCTCTTTCTAGTGTGAATCTACCCTAGTTCTTTGTTAAAAAGGTAGAGGTGTTGAGAGCTTTGATTTAATCTGAAAATTTGGCGATTTGGAGCATTTTGGTTTTGGTCTTCATCTCCGTTGGAGCTCAAACTTTGAGGTAGGGATACCCTACTCCTCCTTATGGACTTTGTCTTTCAATTTTAGCTTTTTGATACCTTGGGTGTTGTTGTGTGATTTCACAAAAGTTTGGATCTTTTGTGTAATTTTACAAAAGATGGGGTTTTGTTTATAATAAACCTTTATGCAAGATTGGCATGGAAAAGTGAGATAGATGATGGGTTATGGGTGAATGTGGAACCTCAGGGTTGTTTTGTTGATTAGGGAATTTGCCCTATTTAATGAAATGTTATTTTTATATCCATTTGATGCATTTATTCCTGTTTAGAAATAACTGCTTTGGGTTATCGGTGGAGGATAGTCTTGATTGTTGTAGACAATGCATGATGATTAGGTAAACGGAAACTAATTATCAGGATGTGTCATTAAGTATGACGGTTGAAAGGATACATTAACTTTATGTACTAATTGTTAATGTGTATAATAATTGTTTATATGCATTGTGTTGTGATTGGAGGAGATAGGGGATGTACTCTACGGTTTAGGGGAAGATAGGGGATGGACCTCTAAACCGGATGTTCTTTGGGAGAAGATAGGGGATGGACTCCATAGATAAAGCTCATATGCTTATCTATTATCATGATGATACAGCGCTTATGCTTATCTCTGGAAGCGTGATATAGCTCTTATGCTTATCTGTGGATATGTTGGTATAGCTAATATGCTTATCTAATGTGAAATGGGAAAATGTTTAATATGAGTTGCTGTCTCACCATTGTTAATTGGCCAGGTTCTGAGCCATGGTTAAGAAATTGAAAATGAAAAGTAACATAGACTTGCAAGTCATGTAAATGTAATGCGATATAATTGGTTGTAACAATGTTGGCCATCTATCAATTGCCAATCTTTTAGTCATTGTTCATAGCTGGTTTAGTGTATTTCTATTGGGCTATGGCTCACCCTTTATGGGAACATTATTTTCAGGTACATGTAGCATGCCACCTCCAAGGACTTAGCTTGGATGGATATGAGAGTTGAAGACTTTCTTTTGATTATTTTGTTTGTGTTACATGTATACCAAGCCAAGGGCTTACTTGTATAGAGTTAGTACTCTTCTTTTGTGTAACCAAGTGTTAACTTGGAAAGCTGTAAGCCTATGGGGCACTCGCTTTTGTTGATTAACATGTAATACTTTTGTAATGAAACACTCTGATGAATAGAAGGATGTTGATCTTTTATATATTAAAGCATGTCTATGTTGATGGGTTTTATGTTATTTTTTTGAGGGCGTTACAGATATCATCTGGTGAGGAGTATGTTTTCGTGACCTATAATTTTTAATATTTTGAGATCTTTTGGTGGGAAAATTATTTTGTCACAAATTTTGGAGGGAGAATTTTGAAATATTGAGCAGGTAATGAAAAAAAATATTGGCTACTAATTCCCCCCCCCCCCTTTTTTGTGTTTTTATCAGTTTTCCTCCCATTTCTCTCTCTGAAAACACACTCCCGCTCCCTCTTCAGCACCCCTTGGCCTCCTTTAACGTCACCGCCGACGTCAACGCTGCCGTCACATCTCCGAGCATGCATTAGTGCCATTAACGTCGCATCTCTCTCTAACAACGCTTTCTCAAGGTATGATGCTCCCTCTCTCCTACCTCTCTCTCTCTCTCTCTCTCTCCTCTCTCTCTCTCTCTCTATTTGCTAAATCTCTTATTTTTCTTGTCACTTCTCAACTTTGTCCCTTCCTACCACCCCATCTCCCCCAATCTGTGAGAAACCCTATATTGAACAAACCTCCTTGTTTCCCCTTCCCCCTCCTTGCAACTCCGTCACTTATGTAATTGAACCTCATATTTCTCTTTTGATTTGGATTTCTGAACATTGTCTGATTGGGTTTGTGTATATGTCTTGGATTTTTGTGTATTTATATGTATTGATTTGGGATTTTGTATATGTATATGTATTGGTTTATATACATATTGGGATTTTGTATATGTATCTATCTTTCATATTTATATTATCTTATTTGAGTTTTATTCTATTTAATACGTCCATATATTTAGGTGTTTGTGTATATATTGTCATCATAGGTTTGTTTAGTTGGAATTTTGCCAAGCATATGTATCTTCTGCATCGACTTGTAGCAACTTATTTTGTATTTTTTTATTTATTTTTCTTCTCCAGATCGTTCTACAAGTTTTGTATGTTTGTATGTACAATGGCAAGTTTTTGTATATGCAATGCCACACAGTTTATAGAAAAAAAATTTTAAATAATTTTATTTTCAATTGTTTAAGAAAATATTGTCACAAATGTCAATGGGAACTTGTTGACAATGGGGTTTATTTAGGATGAGGTATTTGTTTTAGTGACTTCAACTGAATCCCTAGAACTTTGAAGATCAATATTAAATTTGTAATATTTTAACAATTTCAATGGAGTGATATATCTAAGTGAACCCCTTATTTTTTTTTCCCCCCTGAACCCCCTTCTCTCTGTGTTGAAACTTTGGATTTGATGACTCCAAAGTCCCATCATTTATGTGTTTTTCTTTTTCATTTTTTTTTTGTTTCTCTCCCAATAATTCTAAAATATTGTGTTTTTTTAATTATATTTTGTATTTTATTTTAATATTGGAAGTAGAATCTATTACAATTAGTTTTAATCACAACGGTTGAATTTAGTTCCAAGTTATCACTTGTGAGCTTTTTATTATAATGTTTGATTAGATTTACTAAAATGAGATGGAACAGAATAAAACAATTATTATGGAAGAGTTGGCAGCGATGTATTGATTATCCTTTTAGGTTGACAATTAGTATAGAAAGTTTTGCTTTCAATAAATTAAAGACAATCTACTACAATCCATTTACTGTTTTTCACTAACCTAACAATGGCCTAGGTTTCCTAGGTTGGGCTACAAGTTTTTGCTTAGGTGCTATCGTCCATGCTATGCAATTGCCTCTTAATAAGCAGACTATAAGATGAACTGAGCTGCTTTGAGAAGCTCTGGCTTCGGTTTGTTTAGAGCTTTGCCAAACTTGCATTATGTCAAATACATAAACCTCAATGCTAGACTCCAAGCTTCTTTGTTCAATATGTGAGCATGAATTCTGTAGTTTGCTTTGCTGGTTGCATTCCTTATCTTGGTTCACGAACACATTTTTTTCCCATGAAATTTGAATTCTTATACTGTGAGCATCATTTGCGTATTGATTGACACTGTGGCTGCAGGTCCATCCTATTTCAGCTGGGGTTCAGTATGATAAGATAAAGAATTCATTGTGTGCTCTTTGGACTTGCTAAAGGTCTTGGTAGTGGGATAGAGAGTTTAGTATTCCCACTTCTCTAATTCTCTCTCTCTCTCTCTCTCTCTCTCTCTCTCTGTGCAATATGTTTTTAGTTTTTGCTAAATGATGCTTGTAGACACCCCATTTTTGACCGTCCTCAAGACTTGGACGTCACCGCTTGAACACTCGGTGATCATCCATGTTTGTGTTCGTCCTGAGTTCCCGGAGGTCTCGGCTACGTGCCTTGCCTCAAGATCTCTCGACTCGACTGTTTTGTGTCTGGTTTTGCACCAAACACTTGTGTTTTGCCTTTGAGGGGCAGGGAGTGGCTTGTTTGCCATCCCCACACATCACCGGCCATGACTTGAGGCCACCGGCTGTGTTTTTGTTGCCACCGGCCAAATGTTTGGTTGGCCGGCACTGTAAATGGCTGGCCGGCCATCTTTTTTGGTCAAATTGCATTTTTGGCCGACTGACCACTGTGCATCTGCTTTTGCAGATATTTTTATGCCAGCTGTGCTAGCTGGCATACACTTTGCTTCCCTTCATACATGTGTATGGAGGGATCTCCCTCTTGTTAGCTTGCCTTGGAAGCTTTACAAGATTGGATTGTCTATAAGAGGAGGTCTCTTCTCCCTCTTTTAGGTTAGACAACTTTTTTCCAGAGCTTTGAGTTCTAGGGTTAGGGTTTGCATACATCCTATCTCTATATCTCTCTTTGCATATTTGTGTGTGTTTAGTCTTAGTATTGCACACAAACACCCACCATTACACCTTCTCTTGGAGCTGAGGTCCTTGGAGATTGTTCTTGAAGTTTTGGAGCTGGTGTGGACTTGAAGAACCAGCTAGTCCACCATTTTTGAAGAGGGTCAACAAGGGTAACAACTTACTCATTTTATTCCCCATTTTTGCATAGTTTTTTAGCCAATCTTGCAACTATTTTTAGACTTAGCATATAACATATAAAAGTCTTGGTTTTGCCTACTGTAAATAGTTGTTTAAGAGTGTTTTGAGCTTTGAGGTTGTTTGACCCCTCTTAAGCCTTGTTAGGCTCCATTTTTGTGCATTTTTTGTGAGCTCCGGGACCATTGTGTTTGGGCCTCCTCACCACTGAAATCTTGAGGGATTTCAGTGGTGAGGATGGTGCCTTGAGGTCCCAAGAAGGAGAGGCACACCTCCTCTCCTTGTTGTCCTTGAAAAGGGCCGTTTTTGCCTCTTGAGAGAGCATTTTGTTTAAGTGTATGTTGGCAATGCCTTAACTGATTTTTGTGCTTATTATGTTATAAGCCCTGTTTTTACTTGGTTTAGGTACACCATGCTTGCTTAGCATACATGCCTTGTAATGCCATGTTTAGACCTTAACATGCTTTAGGTTTTGATCCTTGTTCTAGCATGATTTTGGCCAAGCTTTGTGAAGCTTTTGTGTTTTGTTTTAGCATGCTTAAGTTCTGTTTTTGGTTGTTTTGGTCGACCATGACATGCTTAGTATAGCCACCTTGCATTTTGGCTTGTTAGCCTTAGGTGTGTGAGTATGTAGCATGCTTTACTTGCCTTGTTTCAGTGGTTTGGAACCACTTATAGCATCATTTCAGTCCTCATGGTATGCTTGTATGCTTGCCATTTGATGCCCCTTTAATGCTTTACAAGGTTGTTGTCATATGCTCCGTGTTTGGCCCCTTGTGTATGCTGCATGTTTAAACCCCTTAGATGCCATCTAGGTGCATCCTTAGCATTGTTTAGGTCTGCCTGCTCGGACCTGTTTTAAGTCCTCTTAGCCTTGTGAGGCTTGTTTGACTTAGCCATGGTTTAAGTACCCTTGGCTTGCCTTGAATCTTGGACCAATTGCATGCTATGTTTGTCTGTTTTATTGGTTTGGCACCATCATTAACATGATTTTTCAGAGTTTACATTGCATGCTAATTGTCCATGTTTAGTCTCTTTTAAGTGTGCTTAAAAGTTGCTTGTTTGATGCTTAAGTGTTGGTCCTTGTGTGCATGCATGCTTGCATGTCATTTTACCTCCATTCTTGAGCATGTTGGCCACTGTTTTAGGCTTGTTTGAGGACCGCCTAAATTAGTTTAAGTCCACCCCTTAGCATGTGGTTACATGTTTGCCTTATGCCTTGCATGCCTAAATACACCTTGCATGTCCATGTTGCACACTTAGCCTCCATGCTTAGGTTGCATTCCATTTGCATGCATGCTTCACCTCTTGAGTTGAGTATGATAGAGGTTGAGCTTCTTTGTTTGATTACATGCATTGCATTCTATATCAAAATGCATACTTGGTTTCTTGGGCCATCACGCATTGAAATGCGCAATTGGTGGTCCGAGAATCGAGGCCCATCCCCCTTTGAGTCATTACCATGATAAAAGGTGTGTTGGTGCATACATTTACTTGGAATGCATTGCCATGCTATGTTTTGCCCTCTGCTGCTGTCAAAAACAGATTCTGCAGGAAGCTTCGGCCGGCGGGCCATATTCAGTGCCGACCGGCCATCCATCAATGGCCGATAGCTTAATCAGTGGCCGGTGACCATTCTCCTTGGTCGGTGGCCATTCCTCCTAGCCGGTGGTGTTCCACAGTGTGCAGAGAACATATCCTGGGACTTGTGCAGTCTTCAGAGGAACAGAATAGTCAAAGCAGAGGCATCTTGTGCATGGCAGTGGCTTTCCGAGCGGAGCCGAGCACACATTGCATTGGGCCCTCTTCCCGAGGCTGTTTACTGTTTTAATTAGCTTAGTTGATTTGCTTAACTAGTTAATTGTCGTAATATTTTAATTAGCTTGTAGGTTAATTGATTGTATTATTCTTTTGGTCCCGCCGAACGAGGGCAAATTTGTAATAAGTGTGGGTGAGTGTGTGCATGTCTTCCAACCCCCCACTTCTTTCTCTCTTTTTACTTACCTACTTTTGATGGTTAGTATTAGGACATGTTTAAATTAGCATACCATATGCTATGCATGCGTGCATCATTTATCAGTATTGCATGCACCGGGCTCGACGCATCATGCTAACTGCATAGTATTTCAAATCTAACTTGAATACATGCTATCTGTACATTTCACATGTCATCCTTAGATTAGCCGAGCCTATTCTAGTGACATTTTGTATGTGTTGCATTAGCCATTTAACATGGACTTGGATCATGCATGATTGCTAACATGTTCTTTGTTTTGGCTCGGAGTACGATGTAAGTATTTATGCTTTAGCATCTCGCATGAGTGTGAATGTTAATATGCTTACCATGCGGCTAGATGCTTATTTGATTAACTTCCTGAATGCCTGTGGGTGAAGGTTGGATTGTTTGAGTTGGAACAACTCATTGAAATCCGTGTTTTAGCCTACTTGCGAGTAGCAAATCTCAAATCATTTTCCAAACAAACGGATATGCGATGCTTCTTTCCAAATTAGGCGATCTAGTCTATACTTTTGTGTTGTGCGCATCACATAGTAATTCTAGCTAATTAATTGGGATAAGAATGCATGTGTTTTCAAAAACGAGATATCATGGTTAGTAGAGGCCGATCTTCGGATCGGGCGAGAGGGGGTGCTCATAGCTGACCTTCCCCAATCGTACCCAAGTTCCCGAGCCGAGGCAACTTTGGTGATGACGGACACGTGGCCTTAGGCAAACGAGTCAGGGTTTCTTAAATTCCCCCGTTTAAAAAATATTTAGGTGGCGACTCCGTATCTGGCAAAGTAGTCCATGTTTGGCACTTCTTTTTCTAAAAATCTGTTTTCTCAAAATAATTTGCCGGATTTGGACTCTTTGGTTCAAATTTAGAACCGTGACGATTCGAGTCCGAACTGTGGTAGCATAAGGCCCTCACCACAGGGCGCGTCCACAGTTTCTGGCGACTCTGCTGGTGATTTTAGAGAGCTTGACTCGAACTCATGATATCCTGTTTTGACTACACTTATGTGTTTCTTTGCATTGCATGTGCACTGGTGCGCCTAGGACACCCTGTTTGCCATCTGCCATTCCTGAACGGTTTGCCGGAGGCTTGTCTTGTCAAGGCATGACCATAAGGCTGACCGGTTATGGGATCTGACAGTATGGGAACACAAACCCCGGTTTTACCGAGGCACCCTTTTGACCATTCGACCTAGTGCATGTTCGGAATCCATAGTGACCATTCCAAGTTAGGACAGGTTGCTTACCCGATGTTAGGTTGTTTGAAACCGCTGCGTGCGTAGTGAAACCCTAGCTCCTGACAAAATAGGACAGGGAAACCCTACCCCAACATAGGGGTGTTTTGGCTCTTTTACTTGCTATGTGCTTTTAGAGTGTATCTCTACAGGAACACGCATATCAGTTTGCAAGTTTGAGTATAAGGCCTGAGGGCACCAGTATCAGTTTGTGAGAATCAGTTATATCTGTGGGTATCCGATTCTGGGGAACAGTAATCAGTAGTAGAGTACAGTTGTTCGGCTACACCTGTGTTTGATCCGTTTGGGCTGAAATGCTGCTTG
The DNA here is from genome assembly GCA_030407325.1 of Camellia japonica. Taxonomy (NCBI): domain Eukaryota; kingdom Viridiplantae; phylum Streptophyta; class Magnoliopsida; order Ericales; family Theaceae; genus Camellia; species Camellia japonica. Next base: position 25,576,727 of record JAPPVO010000029.1, read on the forward strand.
TTTTTCTTTTCAGTTCAAAGAGTTGATACAGAATAGCCAGTGTTCCCCCTTGCTGAGGCAAGACAGATATCTGATCCATCAGTCACCGTTCAGTATAGTGGACTTATCATGATGCAGAATTTCGGAAGAGATTGTGGTTATGACAGCCGCATTAGATCAAGGAATCACTTTGCAAAATGAGAACCAATGTTGATGTACCGCATCATCCCCCAAGGTCGCCTGTTGCGCACCGCCACCATCTGGACCCCCTAGTTGTATCAGGCTCGTGAGCCCACCATATTCGAATTGATGGGGATGATTGGTAACCTCCAGAGGTCCGTGGCGGATCTCGCCTACGGAATGTCGGCTTCGCCACCAGCCGCACCATATACCGGGAATTTTGTACACACAGGAGCCCCGCTATTGGGACAATTGTGATCGAGCTTAGCCAACCTGAGGTTGCCTCTAGCTATGGCAATGACGTATCAACATCAACCCCAACCCTCGATCAGGCTGAGGCCAGAGGCAAGAACAAAGTAGGGACATATGCCGATCCCGTTGAACAACTGCTGTGGGCAGTCGAGGCTTTGAAAGCCAGGGGGATGAGGAAATAGCAAGTGTCCTCAGTTGTGACCAAGGTTGTGGATGATGCTTTCCCCACTCCAACCGAAGGCAGTTCGAGCCAGGTAGAAAACCGGGATAGGCCCCGTCATGCCAGAACAGTTCCTTCCACCCCCAACCCTGCACCTGGAAAAGAACAGAAGGTCAAGGCAGTGCCTGCCGACCCTTTTGCTAGTGCGTCTAGCAAGAATACTCAGACTTCAAAGTACCTGCCCCGAGAGCGCAGGGTCTTCCACGCTCTCTACATGCCTTTGTCTAAGGCACTCCAGAATCCTGGCTGAAAGAGGGCATCTTAAACCCCTCGAGCCTCGGCCTCTCTCGAAGAATCTCCCTCTCACACATGATGCTACTTTGTACTGCGCGCGTACCACCAGCAAACGGTCTGGTATGCTACCGATAATTATTTCCGCCTTCGTTATGAGGTGCAAGATTTGATCGACAATGAGGTTATCCTCCCACCCACCTCAGCCAAGTCTGTTACTACCCAACTATTGGATTTTGAGGATACTGCGAGTATGTGATCGGGGTTGGACCACCTGCGGGCGGCGCCCGGTGTATTTTGGATGTGGCGTCTGGCACGCATTTTTGAGCATCTGCGAATGCTAGTTTCATAAATTCTGGCTTGGGTGTCGAGTCAGTCCTTTGTTTTGCTTTGAGTCTGTCTCATCGTCTTGAGTCAGTTCTTTTTGCTTAAGGGTCTGTCTTCTTGTAGCAAGTCGGTCCTCTTGTATAGAATGTCAGGTGATTCCGGGGTTGTTGCCTCGAACACCGTTTTGTTTTGTAATTACCCTTTTGTTTTCTTTTTGAGCCTGTCTCTGCTGTGGAGCCAGTGGCAACTAGGAAATATGAATAAAACAGCTGAGGCTATCATGTTTCCGTGCTTATTGCTAATTTTGAGCTAGTTGTGCCAGAGGATTTGAATGGAATGACAGTACATTCCACCTGCTCTCTTGTGCCCTGAAAATCATTGTGATGACCTAAGTTTTTTTCAAAAACCTTTTTGAACACTGTGGTGATGAAAACGAAGAGGAAGGAATTCCTCGGGTTTTGTAAAACTTTGATCAATTTGAGAGAAAGATAGGCATGCTAAGCCTTTAATGAATGAAATCATGCTTGTTAGCGTGAGTACTGAGAAGGACCCTAGCTTGACCCAGACTGGTTCCGCACTATCTTCAGCGCGAGTGATTTGTCGCTTTCGTAAAAACTTTCAAAAGAAAAATGTTTTGCGCGGTCCTGTGAAGACCTGTGTGGAATCGCTCTTGAGATTGTACAGCCTAGGATCGCTCTCAGCCTCAAGATTCAATCCGTTTGTTTTTTAGCCTTGACCACAATTCGGAGCGTTCAACGGTCAACTGCCATGTGAGGCCTGTGTGGCCATGTTTGGAACAGCCCTCGAACAAAAGGCACCAAAGTCAGATCAAGAGGTCAGACGTCGTCAACAGAAGCTTGCAAAGCTAGAACAGAAGTACCCTTTGAACTAGGGGCAGAAAAATGTCAGATATGCTCGAAGAGCCAAAGGTGGATCTTTCTGCAAATCAATACAACAGCCACTTTCCTGGATACAGAGGGCTTCAATCTCAAAACCATTTGGCATGGACTTGTTACACTTTTACCCTTTGAGAGGCTCGCTGGGTCGAAAACTCGGAAGGGCGACCCAGGCAAAAGTTAGAGCAAGGGAAAATATATACAAAAGAAAAAATACAAAAAATACAAAAAAAGAATGCAAAAAATATATAAAGCAAAAAAGAGAAAAAAAGAGATGAAAAACAAAAAAGAAGAAAGATGAAAAGAATTGAAAAAGAAAAAGAAAAAGAAGCTCGCAAGGTCGAAAACCCGCAACGGGCGCCTTGACAAAAGTTAGAGCCTAAAAAGTGAAGGTTAAAATACCCGAGTGTACCTTAACCGGAACTACGTAAGGCTTGATTCCATATTTGGGATACGTAGGCAACTTCATCTTGAAGTCCAGCTGTAGACACCCCATTTTTGACCGCCCTAAGACTTGGACACCTTCTTTTAAACACCCCATGATGCAAATTGGAATATGCCATTTTATGACTTTCTCAGTAGAAAAATCAAATTGAACCTTTAATTCCAAACCTCACCCATTTTGGCCATCACTAATATTTTGTTAATTTGTAGTATTTTATAATTTTATGTGTGTGTATTAAATTATGTGTGTGCATATCTTTTAGGTGTGTTTTAAATATTTGATATAAAAAAAAAAAGAAAATAATAAAACAAAAAAATATATAAAATATAAAATAATATAAAAAAAAAAAAGAGAAGTCAGTGAGTTTTTAGGTGAAAAAGAAAAAAAAAAAAAAGAAAAAGAAAAGATGCTAAACAAAAGAAAAGGATGTTCAATGATGCTAAAAAAAAAAAAAGATGTTCAATAATTATGTTTGTTGGTTGTTTGGAGTCGCCTCGTGGATGGCCTCGTGGCTGAATAGAAAAGGATGAGGGAATGAGGAAAAAAGAGAAAACAAAAAAGAAAGGAGAAGAACAGACGACCGAAGAGACACACAAAAAAACACGGTTTCTCTCTCTAGAGGACAAGACACACCGATTTTCAGGAGGAGAGGAGATCAAAAACAAAAAGAATCAAGGAGAGGAGGGACACCCGGGAGAGGGAGGGAGAGAATTACACAGCAAAACCAACCTCTCTCTCTGCTCCCTCCCTCTCAAGCACACCAAACCCATCACCACGACACCACACCCACTGATACAGACATACACAACAGCATACACCATGCACACTTCTCTCTCCCTCTCGAGCTCTCCAACCCACACACACCCACCCATACCACCACCACTGCCAACACAGCACACCACATAACACCCAACCCAGCTCATCCACCAGCTCACCACCCCTCACGGCAACCCAGCACTACCAGCAGCTCAACACGCACCCATCCTCTCACGACCACCCAGCAGCCACTCACGGCATACCGCAGCCACACCGCCATCCCCTCTCGACAGACCCAACACTCTCACGGCATACATCATCACCATACTCACCCACTCAACACATGCACACAACACACGTAGCAAGACATACCCATACACCCAGCACCTAAATTCCTAGCTCTCTCTCTCTATCCTCTCCCTCTCGGCATCTCTCTCTCTGACTCACTCCATACACACTCATGCATCCACTCCATACACCTACCATACACCCAGCACCTCTCTCTATCTCTCACTCCATACACACTCATATATCCACTCAGGCACACGTCACACTCTCTGCTATAACACACACACAGCCTCACCAACCCACACGGCACACTCTCTGCTACAATACACAGACCCATCACACATAACATACACGGTGCAACACCCATGCACACCCACGGGAGACAACACACCATCCTCATACACACGCTCATGCATACACATACATGAGAGATTTACACATGCACGGTTTAGAGAGAGAGAGGACACACTCAGGAGACCACACTCACCACACACACACCACGGCAGCAACACTCATGCACACTGCCATCCTCACCCACTGATACACTCACCATGCACACACGGCAGACACCAAACGGACCTCTCTCTCTCTTGTGTGTTTCTCTTTTCAGGTTGAGTGAATATGTCATCTGCAGTACCTAGCCAATCTTCAAGCAGTTCGGGGTGATCAAAACACAGTGCTAGAATTATAGCTCAGGCCACCGTAGATGCAAAGCTTCACGAAGATTTTGAGAAGCCGGGCCGTCCCCGCAACTCCATGACCGAGCCACCATCTCAATTCATTAATTGATGTTAATTAATTAATTAGTGTAGTCCTAGAATTAATTAGTTTAGTTAGTTAATGTAATTAATTAGAATTTGATAATTCGTTAGTATAATTAATCAGTTACTTCATTAGAATTTTATAATTAATTAAATTAGTTAGTTATTTAGTTATTTAAATTAGTTACTTCATGTTGTAATTTAATTAGTTGCAGTACTGTAATTAATTAGTTAGTGTAGATTAGTTAATTGGAATTTTATAAGTAATTAATCAGAATTGTATAATTAAATCAGATTTAGAACTAACACACAAGTGGAGTCCGAACTGTAAGGGCTATTTCATTCTTCCGAAAGGGGGCGCGAAAAGCCGAGCTACAGTTTCTGGCGACTCTGCTGGGGATTTAGAGAACTTGACTTGAAATTTATGATGTGAATTTTTATGTACACTTATATGTTCTTTGCATTGCATTTGCATTGGTGCGCCTAACTCCCTGTGTTTGCCATCTGTTATTCCTGGACGGTTTGCTGGAGGCTTGCCTACAAGGCTTGCCAAAAGGCTGACCGGTCATGGGCTCTGTCAAGTTGGGAACACAACCCTTGGATCTGGATTACCGCTGTACCGTTTGATCCTCCTTTCACTTCTCGGTGTTAGGTGTGAGAGGTATATTAGGTAGTCTTGCTGAGGTACCCTTTTTGACCAATCGGCCTAGCTGCATATAGTAAAGCCATAGTGACTATTCCAACTTAGGACAGGATGCCACCCATTTGTAGGATGTTGTGAAGCCGCTTGTTTGAATAATGAACCCTAGATCCTTTCAAAAGCTAGGACAGGATAACCCCACCCTCCATAGGGGTGTTTGTTCTCTTTCCTGCTATGTGTTCTGTGCAATTTATGAATCACATCATAATTAGTAGAGGCCGATCTTTGATCGGGTGAGTGGGGTGCTCATTATTGACCTTCCCCTCTCATACCTAAGTTCCCGAACCAAGACACTTTGGTAACGACGGACTAATGGCCTTTGGCACGAGTCACGGGTTTCCTAAATTTCCCATAAATATTTAGGTGGCGACTCTGAAATCTGGCAAAGCAGTCCCTTTTTGGCATTTGATTCAAACATCGATTTTCCAAAAACAATTGCCGGATTTGGACTCTTTTTGTGTTTCCACTGTTTCACATTGCACTTGTGAAATCAGATTCAGAACCAACACACAAGTGGAGTCCGAACTGTAAGGGCTATTTCATTCTTCCGAAAGGGGGCGCGAAAAGCCGAGCTACAGTTTCTGGCGACTCTGCTGGGGATTTAGAGAACTTGACTTGAAATTTATGATGTGAATTTTTATGTACACTTATATGTTCTTTGCATTGCATTTGCATTGGTGCGCCTAAGTCCCTGTGTTTGCCATCTGTTATTCCTAGACGGTTTGCTGGAGGCTTGCCTACAAGGCTTGCCAAAAGGCTGACCGGTCATGGGCTCTGTCAAGTTGGGAACACAACCCTTGGATCTGGATTACCGCTGTACCGTTTGATCCTCCTTTCACTTCTCGGTGTTAGGTGTGAGAGGTATATTAGGTAGTCTTGCTGAGGTACCCTTTTTGACCAATCGGTCTAGCTGCATATAGTAAAGCCATAGTGACTATTCCAACTTAAGACAGGATGCCACCCATTTGTAGGATGTTGTGAAGCCGCTTGTTTGAATAATGAACCCTAGATCCTTTCAAAAGCTAGGACAGGATAACCCCACCCTCCATAGGGGTGTTTGTTCTCTTTCCTGCTATGTGTTCTGTGCAATTTATCGGATCTATACAGGGGTTCGCAAATTCGGAACAGTGGTTCAGGCATTTCAGAAAAAAAAAACAAAAAAAAAAAAAAAAAAAAAACAAAACAAAACAAAAAAAACAAAAAAAAAATAATAAAAAAGAAAAAAAATAATACCAAGTCAACAAATTGTATTTGTGTTGTTATTTTACACCAAAAAAAAAAAAAAAAATCATCATTGATTGTGTTGTTTTAGTAATTGTTGTTTTTACAAAAAAAAAAGAAAAAGAGAGGATTGTTGTTTTTACACAAAAAAAAAAAAAAAAAAAAAAAATGGGAATGGGGTTTGTTTTCTTTTGTTCATAAAAAAATGTGTTTTTGTTTTTTGAGTACATATATAAAAAAAAAAAAAAAAAAATGATATCCCACAAGTCCACCAGTGTAAATAAATAAAACTTGTGGGATAATAACAACACAAATTTTCTTTATATGTGAGTTATTATGCTTTAGCATCCCGCTTGTACATAATTTTCTTATTATGTTTAGCATCCTACCATGAGGCTAATTGCTTAAATGATAAACTGTTTGATTGCCTGTGGATGAAGGCTTGTTGCTTAAATTGGAATGATTCAACGAATGTACCTTTTAAGATTCACAAACATTAAGCCCACCTAAGGGTGGCAAATTCAAACCCTTTTCGAGAAACAAACATGAAATTGAATTGTTCCAATTTGAGCAAACTAGTCTATACCTTGTATGCTTCACATAATAAATTTTAGGATTTATTAAATAATCAGAATAAGAACATATATTGTACATAAGAATCACATCATAATTAGTAGAGGCCGATCTTTGATCGGGTGAGTGGGGTGCTCATTATTGACCTTCCCCTCTCATACCTAAGTTCCCGAACCAAGACACTTTGGTAACGACGGACTAATGGCCTTTGGCACGAGTCACGGGTTTCCTAAATTTCCCATAAATATTTAGGTGGCGACTCTGAAATCTGGCAAAGCAGTCCCTTTTTGGCATTTGATTCAAACATCGATTTTCCAAAAACAATTGCCGGATTTGGACTCTTTTTGTGTTTCCACTGTTTCACATTGCACTTGTGAAATCAGATTCAGAACCAACACACAAGTGGAGTCCGAACTGTAAGGGCTATTTCATTCTTCCGAAAGGGGGCGCGAAAAGCCGAGCTACAGTTTCTGGCGACTCTGCTGGGGATTTAGAGAACTTGACTTGAAATTTATGATGTGAATTTTTATGTACACTTATATGTTCTTTGCATTGCATTTGCATTGGTGCGCCTAAGTCCCTGTGTTTGCCATCTGTTATTCCTAGACGGTTTGCTGGAGGCTTGCCTACAAGGCTTGCCAAAAGGCTGACCGGTCATGGGCTCTGTCAAGTTGGGAACACAACCCTTGGATCTGGATTACCGCTGTACCGTTTGATCCTCCTTTCACTTCTCGGTGTTAGGTGTGAGAGGTATATTAGGTAGTCTTGCTGAGGTACCCTTTTTGACCAATCGGTCTAGCTGCATATAGTAAAGCCATAGTGACTATTCCAACTTAAGACAGGATGCCACCCATTTGTAGGATGTTGTGAAGCCGCTTGTTTGAATAATGAACCCTAGATCCTTTCAAAAGCTAGGACAGGATAACCCCACCCTCCATAGGGGTGTTTGTTCTCTTTCCTGCTATGTGTTCTGTGCAATTTATCGGATCTATACAGGGGTTCGCAAATTCGGAACAGTGGTTCAGGCATTTCAGAAAAAAAAAACAAAAAAAAAAAAAAAAAAAAAAACAAAACAAAAAAAAAAAAAAAAAAAAATAATAAAAAAGAAAAAAAAATAATACCAAGTCAACAAATTGTATTTGTGTTGTTATTTTACACCAAAAAAAAAAAAAAAAATCATCATTGATTGTGTTGTTTTAGTAATTGTTGTTTTTACAAAAAAAAAAGAAAAAAGAGAGGATTGTTGTTTTTACACAAAAAAAAAAAAAAAAAAAAAAATGGGAATGGGGTTTGTTTTCTTTTGTTCATAAAAAAATGTGTTTTTGTTTTTTGAGTACATATATAAAAAAAAAAAAAAAAAAAATGATATCCCACAAGTCCACCAGTGTAAATAAATAAAACTTGTGGGATAATAACAACACAAATTTTCTTTATATGTGAGTTATTATGCTTTAGCATCCCGCTTGTACATAATTTTCTTATTATGTTTAGCATCCTACCATGAGGCTAATTGCTTAAATGATAAACTGTTTGATTGCCTGTGGATGAAGGCTTGTTGCTTAAATTGGAATGATTCAACGAATGTACCTTTTAAGATTCACAAACATTAAGCCCACCTAAGGGTGGCAAATTCAAACCCTTTTCGAGAAACAAACATGAAATTGAATTGTTCCAATTTGAGCAAACTAGTCTATACCTTGTATGCTTCACATAATAAATTTTAGGATTTATAAATAATCAGAATAAGAACATATATTGTACATAAGAATCACATCATAATTAGTAGAGGCCGATCTTTGATCGGGTGAGTGGGGTGCTCATTATTGACCTTCCCTCTCATACCTAAGTTCCCGAACCAAGACACTTTGGTAACGACGGACTAATGGCCTTTGGCACGAGTCACGGGTTTCCTAAATTTCCCATAAATATTTAGGTGGCGACTCTGAAATCTGGCAAAGCAGTCCCTTTTTGGCATTTGATTCAAACATCGATTTTCCAAAAACAATTGCCGGATTTGGACTCTTTTTGTGTTTCCACTGTTTCACATTGCACTTGTGAAATCAGATTCAGAACCAACACACAAGTGGAGTCCGAACTGTAAGGGCTATTTCATTCTTCCGAAAGGGGGCGCGAAAAGCCGAGCTACACCAGCCCCCAACGCTTTCAAAGCGATTTAGTCCATGTAATGATTTTGATCATCCTTGCCTTCTCTGAATCTGATAGTTCGGTTGTGACACCGTGAACTACGTAGGCTTGATTCCCATGTTTGGGATATGTAGGAAACTTCATCCTGAAGTCCAGCCACCAACGCTTTCAAAGTGACTGTGTCCGTATATTGGTTCTGACCATCTTCGTATTTTCCATGTCCGAGAGTTCGGTCGTAATCATCGCTAATGAGGACTATTTACAATATGCTGCGGCATCATCCAAACAAGGGGCAACTTTCAGTTGCCGTAAGTTGCCACGAGTCGCCGTTCAAACTAGGGGCAACTTTCTGTTGCCATGCAGCTCTTTCAAGCAAGGGGCAATTTTCCATTGCCTCCGATTCGAGGTTGCGCATCTCAAGAGTAAGTTCTACGCTCGTCGAGCGGTGGCCGTTTGCCAAAAAAAATAGTTTTTGAAAATTTTTACTAAGGTTGACTATTTTCTCGAAAACCACTCCATCTTTTCCAAAATTGGACCACTTTTTTTTGGACCCAAAAAAAAAAGGGAAAATTTTCAGTGCTCACAGCCTGACTCGCATGATTTTAAATCAGAAAATCGAACAAGTATGTTAATCTAACTCTTACCTTGGTCAAAACTGTTTTAGTAGAAAACCAAAACAAAAATGGTCAAAATGATAAACTAGGGGCACAGTTGAGTCAGGCTTCCTGTCTTTTCCCCGTCGTCAACATACTTGCCAGAAAGGGCACAACTGAAGCTGTCAGTAAAGGGCCGAAAGCTCTCTCACCCTCCAAGCCACGAGTTATCAAGCCAAGTGCGAAGCACAAATCGGAGTAAATCAAGATACTCCATACTCCATTCGGAACATCGACTAATCGTCATCGGAAGAAATAGCCACGAGCTAATAATGTTGGGCGTGAACCCACAACTTCCTATTCATCTATCAATCATCCTGGGGAGGGATGGAAAATGAGAGAATAAAGAATAGAGAGGTGTAAGTTGAGAGAAAAGTGAGCAAAAGGGTTTTGAGAGAAAAACTGAGCCTGAGGACCGAGTGATGTGAGAATCACAAATAAGAAAGGGTGGGAAATCATACCCAGAGGAACTGGGTCCTCGTGATTTGAGGTCTCTCGTTGTTGTAAACACGTTCGTGTGCCGTGCCTTTTGTTTTGTTTAGCCCAACTCTTGTTTTGAGTCTTTTCCGAGCGTGTCTCGTTGTGATTAGGTCGTGTATCTTTTGTTTGAGTCTTTCTTACTGTGTTCAGTCGTAGGCTCAATACCCAGGTGTGAAAAAAAAAACCTTTTTCAATTTCACAAAAATCAGTCTGTGCTCAGAGTGCTGTGCCATTCTCCACATTTATGCGAAGCAAAAGAAGAAGGGGAAAATTTGGGGCATCTGAGTGTGTTTCAGATTTAGCAGATTCAACCTTTGTAGTCCGTCTTGTCAGATTGGACTGTTTGTTCAGGATCTGCCATGTGCAGAATGAACCAAGTGTTGTGTTATGGGCTGTATACAGATTAACCCCCAGTAGAGTATGAGCCGAGTGTTCAGAATGAACAGTGATTTGTATGGGTTGTTTTGCTGTTGGTTGATTCATTACTTGGTTATTACAATGCAAATGGTTGATTTTCAGACAGGAGATCAATCTTATCTACATTGAGGTGTAACATGATGCAATACAATGCAATATATGAATGTACAAAATATAACACTTTTTCAGACAAAAAGTTTGTTTCATTTCATCATCTTTTTCAAATACAAAGCTTTGGAAACAAAAATCTACCTGCGGCAGTACAAGGTACTCTAGCTACCAGCCAAAAAAAAAAAAAAGTACAAAACAAAAAAGAAGAAAAATAGCAAAAATCTGGATCAATGTCAAAAGGCCTCAGGTCTAGGGGTCCGTCCTCGTCCTCTTCCTGGACGAAGGTCCAGGAGCATCATCATCAGTATCGTCATCTGAGTCTGAGCCCGAGCCGTCTCCGGTCTCCTCCTCGGACAAATCTGTCTCTGCCTCTGCCTCAGCCTCGGACTCATCATCATCATCATCAGGGACGGGTACCCGTGAACCACTCCCAACATGGGTGCGCCCCGCCTTGGTGCAGGGGTATACTCTGCCATCTCCTCCGGTGGGAGCAGAAGGTCTGGCTGGAGCACCTCCTACAGTAGGGATTTGGAAGAGATGCTGAAAAGTACAAAAAGCAAACGCATCAGTATACTGTGAGCAGTTTATCAGTACATAATGTAGTGTATGAGTACAGTGTATGAATACTGTGAGCAGTTTATCAGTGCATAATGCAGTGTATGAGTACAGTGTGTGAATACTGTGAGCAGTTTATCAGTGCATAATGCAGTGTATGAGTACAGTGTGTGAATAATGTGAGCAGTTTATCAGTGCAGAATGCAGTGTATGAGTACAGTGTATCAGATGCCGCGAGGGCAGTGTATCAGGTGTTGTATTGTGCATCAGAGTATATGAAGCAGTTTATGTATGGTTCGAGACCGTGGCCAGAAAAACATACCGGAATGCCATAGATGGCCAGAAGATCGAGACTCCGCTGGAACATCCCCATCACCAAAGCAGTCAGCTCCAGGGACTGGCGGGTGTACTCGGAGGAAGCCTGTAAAAGTATTAGATACATCAGTATTCTGCGCATCAGTATTCTGCGAAATATCAATAAACTGAAATGAAATAACAATGCAAGATGCAAGATGAAGTAGTGCATACCGGAGGTAAGTCGTAGAACCCGACTAACTCATGATCAGCCGGAGGGGGAGCAATGGGAATCTGGAAAGTCGCCCCGCCCTGTCCTCGGCATGTCATCAAAGTGGGCAGTGCTGGCCAACTAGCCCCCCGTCCCCTCCGAGCTCCACTCCTGCCACGGACTCGCGCTGTCCTCGATGTCCCTACCTCTCCTCCTACCCTAGCCGCCGGCGCCGCTGGCCTCTCTCTCTCAGCTCGACGGCCACCGCTCAGAGGCTGCATAATGTAGGTTCGGACGTACTCCGAGTAGTCGCCTATACCTCTGAAGCGAATCGCATCCCAGCCGATCGTGTAGTCGGCCATCTGCTCAGGAGTGAACCTCTCGGTGTCCCTCATATGCTCAGAAGGGTGAACCGGGACTATCTGCTCAGGTAAACCTAGGGTCTGGCGTAGGAAACGCTCACCCAGGTACCAAGCCCGACAGACCGGGCCCTCCAGCAAAATCCTAAAGCGAGCGGTCTCCTCAGCACCGACGAATCGCGCCCGCATCTCAGCTGGCAATGGAGCCCAAGGCTGCCAGGTGATCTGAAAGTAAAATACAGTTTGTTATCTACTGTCATTGAAAATACAGTGCAAAGCGAAGCTTAAATAAACTCTAAAGTTGAACATACCTCTGTGGGGGTGATGGTGTCGAAATAGCGGCGGAAGAAGATAAACGTCTCCCGGGGCCTCCGCACGCACCTCACGTCAAAACGGCGCGAGAACGGAACGACAAGAGGGGTCTCCACATCTGGCATGGGCATAAGTCTCGGAAAGTAGGCATAGACCCACAACTACAGAACAAATATCAGTGTGCTTATCAGATAAAGCAGAATACAGAATAAAGCAGAAATTGCAGAACCGTGTATTGTGCAGTGTATTGTGTAGAGTGTACAGTGTGTGCAGTGTACAGTCAGTGTAAAGTAGAGTATGTGTGTGCCGTGTGTGCAGTATACAGTCAACGTGAAGCAGAGTGTACAGTGTGTGCAGTGTACAGAGTATAGAAAATATAAGAGCAGAAATGAAAGACAGAAGAAGAAAATGTACCTCCCAAGCCCGCCAGTAGCCCCCGAGCAACTACCCGCTACAATGGGAGGCTGAGCTCATGTATCTGTATAGAGTGGCCAAGGCAGCGCCACCCCAGTCGAAGCGCAAGATCCTGGTGACGTCCACGAGAGCGCTGAGCAGACAGAGGGGCACGGTGTTCGCCCGGTCGGCGAAGATGGTCATCCCCAACAGAAACATGAGGAAGCCACGCGCATACCGCTCCACCTCCTCCTGAGTCATTGGAGCCTCCTCGACCAAGGCTGGCTGAACCCTGAACTAGACCTCGAACCACGAGTACCTGACGAAGCCGGGACGCGCGAGAGGCGGCACCTCGCCAAGCAGGTAAATCTGAGCGGCCTCCCACTCGTCCATGTCAGTGTCAAAGGGGATCGGATCACCCCGTACTCCGATGCTGGTGAGCATCGAGAAGTCATAGGGAGTCATCGTCATATCTCCCGTAGCAGAGAAGTGGAAGGAGTCGGTGGTGTCCCACCACCTCTCCACTAGAGCAGCAAGGAGAGGCCTGCTCGCAGTGAGGCGCGAGAGTCCCCTATAGAATGCGTCGAACCCGGCCTGGTCCACGATGTGACGGACCGCATCTGGCAGCTCCATGTACCAATCTTGAGCGGCAATGTTCCCATACCCCCGGAAGGCATGGGAATCTCCCTGTTTTCAAGCAAACAATTACGAAGCAATGCTAAATATACAGTTTTGAAAGCATTCAAAATTGGTAATGATACAACGTGTGTGCACGTTTTCAAGTTCAAACAGACATCGGGTGCCGGTGTGCTTACAGTGAACTACAACATGCGATGTGTTAGTGTGTTTAGGTGGTTCAGTACATATACAGCGTGTGTGCACGTTTTCAAGTTCAAACAGACATCGGGTGCCGGTGTGCTTACAGTGAACTACAACATGTGATGTGTCAGTGTGTTTGGGTGGTTCAGGGCAAATACAGCGTATGTGCACATTTTCAAGTTCAAACCGGTATCGGGTATCAGTGTGTTCACAGATGAATTACAGTGTGTAATGTATCGGTGTATCTGAGGTAAGCAGTTAAAGAACAGAATCAACTATGGTAGTCAAGTGTTCTACATTGCGGAAAATAAAACAGAGGGAAAAATATACCTCGGAAGCGCTGAAGGACAGATGAGACGTCGACTCGTGCAGGAGAAGCTCTGGAGCTGCCATCCTATCGAAGCTCCTGAACTGGCGAAGACCGTCAGAAGGTAGCACGTGGATCGCCGGCCGGTAGGTCGCCGGGTCGAACGGGCGGATGCTCAAGGGGAGGAGCTCGGCCTCTGGGTCCATGTCATGCTCTGGGGGAGTCCCGCCCCGTGGAATATCGTCTGCCATGTCGAGAGTGATGAGAAAATGGCCGGAAGAGAGAAAATCGGGTGAGAATGCAAAAAGTCAACGGAAAGTCAACCCCGAGAGGGCGAAAAATGGCCAAAAAAGCCAGAATGTGGAAAAGGTATAGAAATCAAGAAAAACCTCGGGGGAAACAAACCCCAAGAGGCGGAAATCGAAAAGGAGACACCGAAACGGAGTTTTGTTCGGATGAAAATCTTCGAAACGCGAAGAACTTCGCGAATTAAACGTCGAAAGGGGCACGAAAACCGAGGAAAGCAGTGAATGGAAGAGAGGAAAATACTCTAGAAAGAGGGAGGGGGAAATTTCGGCCAAAGCAAAGTGAGAAAAATAGGGTTTGAAACCCTATTTTAAAAGACCCAAGGCCAAAAGACCAAACTGCCCCGATTCAGGCATGTTTGGTCGGTCGACCACATTTTTGGCCGGTGGAATGTTTTGATGGCTGGTGGATGGCCGGTGAGCCTCCTACAACCTTGTTTGGGTCAGATGTATAGTTTGGGGCCTTCATCGCTCAAGACAGTGCAAGGAAAGTGCAGTTCCGAAGCTCAACCGGTCTCCGTTTTGACCTCGAACCGTGTCTTTTGTGCGCGGCACTCAAATATGTGCAAGGTGTATCCTTTTGGTATCCTTTTGTCCCTTTCAGGATTTGGAAGTTGCCCCGCACACGTTGCTTCACAATGTTTCGTCGTGAACGCGCATTCGTTATGCGTCATTCCATTCACATTGATATGCACCTTTCATTTGCATTATCTTACTTGCATTGTTATGCATTTTATGGTCTGGCGAGACCTTAAACACGCACGGTCTGGCAGGACCTTAAATATACTCGGTCTAGGAGACCTTAAATCCTCAGAAGATGCAAGACCGTTGGTGCATTTGATATGCTCATGCGTTGTCACGCATGCCATGCATGCATTGATATGCACAGATCACATGCGTTATCATGCATCTCAAGAGCCGCGCTTTGTCGCGCATTTCAAGTATTATCTGCATTGTCTTGCATTTCAAGCCGCGCGTTGTCGCGCATTTCGAAATCATGCATTTTCATGCATTTCAAGCGACTTGCATTGTCGCGCATTCCAGACAACATGCATTTCAAAAATAAAATAAATACAAAAAAAACAACAAAACAAAAAAAAACATGCATCATTTGCATTTCAAACAAAAACAAAAACAAAAACAAACATGCATATGTCATGCATCATTTTAAGTATTGCATATGTCATGCATACATTGTGAATAATGCATATGTCATGCATTCCATTGTAAATAGCGCATACGTCATGCATTTCACTGTAAATATTCTATCCATTCCATTGCATATTGTAGATATTGCATTGTAGCTTGCATGCATTCACTGCATCACTTCCATCTAGGGTTTGCGCCTTTCCTTGTTGAGCTTGGTCTGGTATGTGCCCATACTTTTCACGTCTATAGACTCATAGTTCTGTATGACCGTTCTATGTTAGACGTGGTTTGTTTGTGTCCATGCTTTTCCTAGGCAAGATACGGTTTGGCCGTAGGCCTTAATCCACTGTATCCATTCCATTGCATATTGTAGATATTGCATTGTAGCTTTCATGCATTCATTGCATCACCTCCATCTATGGTCGGCGCCTTTCCATGTTGAGCTTGGTCTGGTATGTGCTCATACTTTTCACGTCTGTACACTCATAGTTCTGTATGACCGTTCTATGTTAGACACGGTTTGTGTGTGTCCATGCCTTTCCTAGGCAAGATTTGGTTTGGCTGCATGCCATATCCATTGTATATATATTACATTATAGTGTAATTTTTGCATCCAGCATTAGGATCATTGTTCTTTCGTTAGCGGGTCGTTTCCCCACTTATGCCATTCCACCCAATTACTAGTTCTTGTGTCCGTCTACGTTACTCATAGTTCTGTATGACCTTTTCTATGGTAGACGGACTTTGCATCTCCATCAATCTATTTGACATTTGTGTGGTTTTGAACCGTTCATGATTTGATCATGATTCAATTGCATTGCATTGCATTTTCATTTGCATTATTATACATAGTTTGTATATATTGCATATCATTTTGCATTCATTTTTAATGTTATGCATGTTGCTAACAACACCGTACCTGTTAAGTTGCTTTCTTTTACAGGCACGATATTGTATATACGGTTCATTTGAGGCTGGTGCAATCAGACGAACCGGACAGGTATTGTATCCTCCGAGTGAGACGTATCGAGAATTGCGTAATTCTCTTACATCCTTTCTGCATTGTAGTGTAGTTGGATTTGTGTTTGATTGCTTAAAACTGTCGCATGTTATGCTTCGTTACAGCTTTCTTTGCATGATCATAAGTTATGCACGGCTTCTTGCATTGTCAGTTGCATTTTGCACCTGCCTTCGGGCGCATATCTTGTCTGTCTTGCAGGTTTGTCTAAGTCTTCGGCCTTGTCAAAAATGGGTCGTCTCTGGGCTTTGACAATCACTCCCGTCATTGTTATGACTTTCGAGTTCTGTCAAAGAGGGGCAACTGTAGACACCCCATTTTTGACCGTCCTCAAGACTTGGACGTCACCGCTTGAACACTCGGTGATCATCCATGTTTGTGTTCGTCCTGAGTTCCCGGAGGTCTCGGCTACGCGCCTTGCCTCAGGATCTCTCGACTCGACTGTTTTGTGTCTGGTTTTGCACCAAAAACTTGTGTTTTGCCTTTGAGGGGCAAGGAATGGCTTGTTTGCCATCCCCACACATCACTGGCCATGACTTGAGGCCACCGGCTGTGTTTTTGTTGCCACCGGCCAAATGTTTGGCCGGCCGGCACTATAGATGGCCGGCCGGCCATCTTTTTTGGTCAAATTTCATTTTTGGCCGGCCGACCACTGTGCATCTGCTTTTGCAAATATTTTTATGCCAGTTGTGCTAGCTGGCATACACTTTGCTTCCCTCCATACACGTGTATGGAGGGATCTCCCTCTTGTTAGCTTGCCTTGGAAGCTTTACAAGATTGGATTGTCTATAAGAGAAGGTCTCTTCTCCCTCCTTTAGGTTAGACAACTTTTTTCCAGAGCTTTGAGTTCTAGGGTTAGGGTTTGCATACATCCTATCTCTATATCTCTCTCTTTGCATATTTGTGTGTGTTTAGTCTTAGTATTGCACACACACACCCACTATTACACCTTCTCTTGGAGCTGAGGTCCTTGGAGATTGTTCTTGAAGTTTTGGAGCTAGTGTGGACTTGAAGAACCAGCTGGTCCACCATTTTTGAAGAGGGTCAACAAGGGTAACAACTTACTCCTTTTATTCCCCATTTTTGCATAGTTTTTTAGCCAATCTTGCAACTATTTTTAGACTTAGCATATAACATATAAAAGTCTTGTTTTTGCCTACTCTAAATAGTTGTTTAAGAGTGTTTTGAGCTTTGAGGTTGTTTGACCCCTCTTAAGCCTTGTTAGGCTCCATTTTTGTGCATTTTTTGTGAGCTCCGGGACCATTGTGTTTGGGCCTCCTCACCACTGAAATCTTGAGGGATTTCAGTGGTGAGGATGGTGCCTTGAGGTCCCAAGAAGGAGAGGCCCACCCCCTCTCCTTGTTGTCCTTGAAAAGGGCCGTTTTTGCCTTTGGAGAGAGCATTTTGTTTAAGTGTATGTTGGCCATGCCTTAACTGATTTTTGTGCTTATTATGTCATAATATAGCCCTGTTTTTACTTGGTTTAGGTACACCATGCTTGCTTAGCATACATGCCTTGTAATGCCATGTTTAGACCTTAACATGCTTTAGGTTTTGATCCTTGTTCTAGCATGATTTTGGCCAAGCTTTGTGAAGCTTTTGTGTTTTGTTTTAGCATGCTTAAGTTCTGTTTTTGGTTGTTTTGGTCGACCATGACATGCTTAGTATAGCCACCTTACATTTTGGCTTGTTAGCCTTAGGTGTGTGAGTATGTAGCATGCTTTACTTGCCTTGTTTCAGTGGTTTGGAACCACTTATAGCATCATTTCAGTCCTCATGGTATGCTTGTATGCTTGCCATTTGATGCCCCTTTAATGCTTTACAAGGTTGTTGTCATATGCTCCGTGTTTGGCCCCTTGTGTATGCTTGCATGTTTAAACCCCTTAGATGCCATCTAGGTGCATCCTTAGCATTGTTTAGGTCTGCCTCGGACCTGTTTTAAGTCCTCTTAGCCTTGTGAGGCTTGTTTGACTTAGCCATGGTTTAAGTACCCTTGGGCTTGCCTTGAATCTTAGACCAATTGCATGCTATGTTTGTCTTGTTTAATTGGTTTGGGACCATCATTAACATGATTTTTCAGAGTTTACATTGCATACTAATTGTCCATGTTTAGTCTCTTTTAAGTGTGCTTAAAAGTTGCTTGTTTGATGCTTAAGTGTTGGTCCTTGTGTGCATGCATGCTTGCATGTCATTTTACCTCCATTCTTGAGCATGTTGGCCACTGTTTTAGGCTTGTTTGAGGGCCGCCTAAATTAGTTTAAGTCCACCCCTTCCCATGTGGTTACATGTTTGCCTTATGCCTTGCATGCCTAAATACACCTTGCATGTCCATGTTGCACACTTAGCCTCCATGCCTAGGTTGCATTCCAGTTGCATGCATGCTTCACCTCTTGAGTTGAGTATGATAGAGGTTGAGCTTCTTTGTTTGATTACATGCATTGCATTCTATATCAAAATGCATACTTGGTTTCTTGGGCCATCACGCATTGAAATGCGCGATTGGTGGTCTGAGAATCGAGGCCCATCCCCCTTTGAGTCATTACCATGATAAAAGGTGTGTTGGTGCATACATTTACTTGGAATGCATTGCCTTGCTATGTTTTTCCCTCTGCTGCTGTCAAAAACAGATTCTGCAGGAAGTTTCGGCCGGCCGGCCATATTCAGTGCCGACCGGCCATCCATCAATGGCCGATAGCTTAATCAATGGCCGGTGACCATTCTCCTTGGTCGGTGGCCATTCCTCCTAGCCGGTGGTGTTCCACAGTGTGCAGAGAACATATCCTAGGACTTGTGCAGTCTTCAGAGGAACAGATGACTACTTACCTGCTTTTGATGGTTAGTATTAGGACATATTTAAATTAGCATACCTTATGCTATGCATGCGTGCATTATTTATCAGTATTGCATGCACCGGGCTCGGCGCATCATGCTAACTGCATAGTATTTCAAATCTAACTTGAATACATGCTATCTGTACATTTCACATGTCATCCTTAGATTAGCCGAGCCTATTCTAGTGACATTTTGTATGTGTTGCATTAGCCATTTAACATGGACTTGGATCATGCATGATTGCTAACATGTTCTTTGTTTTGGCTCGGAGTACGATGTAAGTATTTATGCTTTAGCATCTCGCATGAGTGTGAATGTTAATATGCTTACCATGCGGCTAGATGCTTATTTGATTAACTGCTTGAATGCCTGTGGGTGAAGGTTGGATTGTTTGAGTTGAAACAACTCATTGAAATCCGTGTTTTAGCCTACTTGCGAGTAGCAAATCTCAAATCATTTTTCAAACAAACGGATATGCAATGCTTCATTCCAAATTAGGCGATCTAGTCTATACTTTTGTGTTGTGCGCATCACATAGTAATTCTAGGTAATTAATCGAGATAAGAATGCATGTGTTTTCGAAAACGAGATATCATGGTTAGTAGAGGCCGATCTTCGGATCGGGCGAGAGGGGGTGCTCATAGCTGACCTTCCCCAATCGTACCCAAGTTCCCGAGCCGAGGCAACTTTGGTGATGATGGATACGTGGCCTTAGGCAAACGAGTCAGGATTTCCTAAATTCCCCCATTTAAAAAATATTTAGGTGGCGACTCCGTATCTGGCAAAGCAGTTCATGTTTGACACTTCTTTTCTAAAAATCTGTTTTCTCAAAACAATTTGCCGGATTTGGACTCTTTGGTTCAGATTTAGAACCGTGACGATTCGAGTCCGAACTGTGGTAGCATAAGGCCCTCACCACGGGGCGCGTCCACACCATGAAAATGAAATGATGCAAATAAATTCTGATTTCTGATGGTCATTTATATATTGTTGCACACTGACGTTTAATTGTTTTTTACATCCTCATTCATTGTGTCAGGAAAAGACAAACCTATTGTCCCTAGATTATGGTAAATCTATCCATGTGTTCATAATTTTATCTTCATAGACTGTCATTATGGAGGAGCCTGTTGCGTTGCATGTGCTGTGGATGTACCCTGTGCATTAAAATTTGTTGGCCAGACATAGCCTTGCCAAGTGTAAGCGTTTCTATATCACTATCAGTCTACTTGCAGCCTTATGTCATTAGCAAATTGTAGCAGGATACGTGATGATATTGAGGAGGATGCCTTCCGAGGTCTATGTGCCATGGTATGCCTATACTTTCTTCATCTTCCAATTAAACTGAGATTAGAAATGTAATCCTAGTTTGGTGTGCAATTGTTAATTTGTGTCAATTTTTCGTTAATATGGGTTTTTTTCTTACAATTTCAAATATTTATTTGTTAGTAAGGCATATATTTACTTGCAAGTGCTTGCTTACTTTGCAGGTTTCTCCCTGGCATGATATACCATTACACTTGGGTGATGGTGTTTTTAATTTCATTGTTGAAATACCCAAAGAAACAAGTGCAAAGATAGAGGTTGCTACTGACGAGTCATACACTCCCATAAAGCAAGATACAAAGAAAGGAAAACTTCGATATTATCCGTAAGATCTGCCATTTTACCTTTACTTTTCCTTTCCCCTTCTTCTCTTGT
The DNA here is from genome assembly GCA_030407325.1 of Camellia japonica. Lineage (NCBI taxonomy): Eukaryota > Viridiplantae > Streptophyta > Magnoliopsida > Ericales > Theaceae > Camellia > Camellia japonica. Next base: position 25,597,617 of record JAPPVO010000029.1, read on the forward strand.
TTCATAACTTCTTCATGCATAGTTTTGTTGTTCTATAAGGGCTTGAATCAGGCACTGTTGTTCGTTTTCATGTATAAGCATCTGTTTAAGATATCAGACGGACTGCTCAATTTTTCCGCTGATGCATGTCCAACTAAGCATCTAAATACGTTTTCATTTGTTGGGAGTCGAGTATTACCGGTCTCATATGGGAATTTGGAGTATAGAATTCATCCATATTGATAATCCTAGTGCCCTCATGCTATTTGTGTCAAACTTTACCTAGTGATGTTTGCTTCTTTGAGGGTGATTTGTGGCATTTCTATCAAATGGCAAGCACCCTAGCCTATAGGCTTCACATATGTTGAGTAATGTTGTTCGTACATGGTCCTTTAATTGTAATCCGATTTTGGCATAAAAAAATATTTCTTAATGTGAATAGATCAAGAAGGTGGAAATGGTGGATATCAGATGCTGAAATCTGCTGGGTTTAAACATTATGCTAGTTTTATTCCATTGAGACTATTTTTAGCAGTTGGGTAATTGCTCTAAATCCTAATAATCAACTTAGATTTTGGAGAGGAGGTCAAATAAATAGGCTATGTAAGGCTGGTCCTAGGGAATATTTCCTTGAAAACCTGAGATATATAATCAGTGTCAAAAAATGAATTAGCTTTAGCGACCTTCATGTCATTTGCATGCTCTTATAGAGTGAATTTATTTTCATTTTATCGTTTAAAACTTTAATATGAGAACTTTTACGCCAACTTGTTTATCCTTTTTTTTCTTTTAACAAATTGATGTTTGCCAGATCTCTAGTACTTCTTGCCACTGTTGATCTAATCACAAAACCCTGGATTCTCTCTTTACATGACTTCTCCATAATTTTTATATTGGAATTTGAGTTTCTTAAAGTCTAAGCTCCTGAATCATTTTATTTTATCTTTCTCAGTTACAATATAAATTGGAATTATGGATTGTTTCCGCAAACGTGGGAAGACCCATCATTTGCAAACTTTGAAGTTAAGGGGGCACTTGGAGATAACGATCCAGGTACTAGTTGATCATTCATTTCATTTTACCTCTTTACTAAGCATTCTCTTCTACCAAAAGCAAAAGAATAAAATAATTGAATTTAATTTTCCAATTTCTTCAAATTTTAGTTGATGTTGTTGAGATTGGTCAAACTCGTGGAAAGATAGGACATACTATGAAGGTCAAGCCATTAGCTGCCTTGGCAATGCTTGATGAAGGGGAACTTGACTGGAAAATAGTTGCAATTTCATTGGATGATCCAAGAGCTTCACTTGTTAATGATATTGATGACGTGGAAAAGCATTTTCCGGTAATGTTTTTGTTGAACTAAGCAATAATTTATTTTAGTTTCTTCTAAATACTAGTAAAGAAAAGAGAGTTTATTGTAGATATACATGCTGAGACTTTTGTAACATCTGTGACATATCATCTGCTCTCATGCTCTTCGTTTGTCTGGTTCCTTCGGGGGATGGATCTATAACTGGTTAACATCTCCTTGTATAATAATAAGCCCACACCAATTAGTTAGGATGAGCGTTCGTTGGGTTGGTCGAACTTACTCATTGCACAAAATGTTTTAGTTGTTAATTTTAACAATGGCAATGTGATGATGTGCAGAACACTATAAGGTATGGAATTTTGTAAGACAAATATAGTCTCAAAAGCACTAGCAATGTACTGGTTTTATTATATACAATATCTATGTCTTAAGTACATTTGAGCTATACAGCATTTTTCATCCTTTTCTTTTTCCTTTTATTTTATTTTATTTTTAATTATCTTAATAAGGGCATGACCAATGATTGGTGTGAAAGTCAATATTTTACGGTGTTGGTTACTCAAAGCTATTAAATTCAAGCAATGTGAATGAAGGTGTGATTTAGATTTCAATGTTAGTAATCAGCGGTGCATATGTACATCATTCTGATTACATTGCAATGTCGGTTGTGGGGAAATGATTTTGGAAATACTCTTCAGATCCTGGGAGACACTCTCGATCCTCAGCTAATCACCTGCAAAGACAAACACTCCGGTCGGGGGTGCCGGGGTTAGCACTCCGACGGGCAAATCAGTTCTTATACTCAAGAAAGCTTGTTTACTAAGTTTAGTGAAGTGATTCTTACATACCATTCCAAGAACGCTGCTTCTTTATTTATATATGTTCCTTCTGAGGCCTCGGGGCCTGGGCCTACTTTTCAATCATTACCCGTTCTTCTATTCGGCCTCAAAGATCATTTCTTAATCGGCTTACGTATTGTATTCGGCTCATCCTAGTCTTGCAGGATGCAGCCGGTTAATGTCAATCTACTAAAATATGTCCCTTCCGATTTAGCCATTTATTCGGCTCCCACAGTTGCCCCCCGAACTCCCTATTGACGGTAGTTAATCGGCGTGTTTGGTCTAGAATTCGAAAAGCTTAGCATAGATCAGGCGGCTTCGTGTTCCCCAAGACGTCAGAGGATGTCAGAAGGCGCACACCTTTTTGTTTATCATTACACTTTCCCGCGCATTCATGTGTCTCTCGCATTTATTGCGATTGGAAACTTCAGTCTTTTGGGTGCACATTTCGTCGATCATCTGATACGTTTGGACCGCCAGCGCGCATCTCTCCTCTCACTCACATTTTCTGCAACTTTCGTCTGTCTGCCTTTGCCTCATCTGCTCTTCGTAAGTCTTCTTCCCTTTTCTTGTAATCCTATTCTCTGTTTATCGTTTTTACTTTCGGCGAATCCTTGGGTCCCCGTTGGAATGGCTAAACACTTGAAAGACCTCCTTTCTGAGAGTCGCATTTCCGAATTCCGGCGACATTTTCCATTCCGATGACGTCCATTTGTCTCTCGTAACGGACAACACTCTAGATATGGAGAGAGAGGATCAGAACACGATTGTATTCCCCCTCCTGTCCATTGCGGAGGGCGGAGTTTGTTTCCCCTTACATCCATTGCTTAGGGCCGTTCTTCGCTATTGGAGTCTGATTCCTTCTCAACCCAATGTAAATTTCTTTCGAATCATTATGGGGGTTATAGAGTTGAATCGACGCCTTAGGATCAATCTCGGAATTTCGGCATTCGGCACTGCTATGCTTTAGCCAAATCCTCAGGTCGGCTGGGGCGGTACTTCCTCAGGGCCAAGGATACTGACCATCATTTGGTGACTATGCTTGCCAGTTCTGGTAAGAGGTTGACGATGTAATGGTCAATGTCCGAGGTAATTGGAGTTCGCTGAAGGCGAAGATCGCCTAGACCCCATTCCCAGACATAAGGGTGATCCAGGTTACCACGTAGTATCTTATGTTTGTCAATCTGTCCTTTAATCGGCTCTCTTTCCTTAAGCTCTCCTTATCTTTTGCAGGTACAAATTGAAGAAGATTTTGACTTCAGTTGACGACGTGGTCCTTAGGGACATTAAGACTGCACTCGACTACTTCGGTCGCCCAAACGTGCAAAAACAAGGGAGAGCCGCCACATTTTACTCTGGTACGAACCCACTTATACACATTCTCGGCTGCGGACAACATCCCAATTCCATCCGGCGATCAGCACCTCTCGGCTCTTATCTTCCCAGCTACAAGAACCTTAGGCAGATTGGTCTCGAAGCTTCTGATTCGGGGCAAGACGCAGAGCCGGTGATTGAGGTAGTTGCCGACCCGGCCATAGAATTCACTGAGGAGGGCGAAGAGGTTGACGAGGCCATGCGTTCAGCGTTCGAGGCTGCCGGACTCAACCAGCCTTCCTCACCATCCGCTTCGGGTCGGGCAGAGTTTTCTTCCGGGGATATTTTCGCGAACTTAGGAGATCTACCCGGCGATTTCTTCGGAGGTATGGCAAAGGAAAGCCTTACGCAAATGGCGCGTAAGCGAAATGCCGAGTGGATGGCTGCTCGAAAAAAGGCCGAGGCCTTCGAATCCGATCCCAGCTTGACTAAGGCCTCTGTACCCATTATTGAAGGAACGGCTCAGGTTACGCCGGTCGAAATGGAAAAAGTGGTTGAACAGCAGGCCGACGAAGAACGGCTGATTCCGGAGGGACGCGGCCAAAAACGTAGCGCCGAGGAGGAGGCTAGTTCAGAAATTAGTCCCATTGACAAACGGCCTCGCCTCGAAGAATCAGACGTGGTTGCTCCTTTTGTTATTCAGCCCAAGATCAGAGATACGTCGATTCCTTCCAATGCTTCAGCCATGGAGGATCCGGCCGTTGCATTGAGCCTGGCGGCTTCAATTTCCTTGCCGGCTAACAATGCAACCTTTTCCGCCGTGCCGGATATTATGGCCGTAGCTCTGGCTGCGCAGTCGACACTTTTGGTAGGTGATTTCAAATTCGCTTAAATCTATTTTTATAGAGGTATCTAACGATCGCTTGTTCTTTGCAGACCGTCGGCAGGATCGCGGACTTAGGCCGCCGCCTGCATGATGCTCTTGGCAGAATTGACCGTTTGCAAACAGAAGTGGACGGTCAGAAGAGTAGGGCCGAGTTTGAGAAGATGAGAGCCGCAATGGAGAGCGCACGAGCCGAAGCGGAGAAGGAGAGGGCTCGCACTGCCGAACAGCTTCGTTCTGACGCTGAGGCTAGAGCGAGTGCGAGTGAGGAATCGCTCAAGCTCTCCAAAGACGAACTTGCCGAGGCGAAGAGTCAGTTGGAGGAGCTCAAGGCGGCCCAGGAGAAAGCCGAATCTGAGGCTTTTGAGGCGGGAAAAAGAGCCGCCTTCACGGAATACGTTGATGAAGTTCCCAAATTTGAGAATCGGGGGTTCAAACACAGGTGGCTCAAAGCCCTTGCTGCCGCTGGGATTACATTGGATTTGCCAATTCCTTACGAGCAAGTGGATGTTGAGCCCCTTGAATCCGACACCGAGGAGTGATCTGGGAGGCGTTTCCTAATTGATTTAGTTTTTTGATTTTTGTTTGGTAGAGTTTTGTTGGTTCAGGGTGGTTTTCATGTATAAATTGGTTACTATCTTGTGCGCAATTTATTAATGAAAATTTCCTTGTAATTTCATTACTACTCGTACACAATTTGTGTGGTTATGTTAATGAAATATTTTGACTTTCACTACTACTTGTACACAATTTGTGTGGTTTATGTTAATGAAACAATATTGATTCGTCTTTAGAGATTGAATATCCTGTGGCAATATTGATTCGTCTTTAGAGATTGAATATCCTGTGGCAATATTGATTCGTCTTTCTCATGCCGACTGGATTCGAATTATGAACTGTCGATTTGTGAGCCGGCTGGGGTACCTGAGCCGAATATATTGATGAATCTGCCCTTGCCCCAGGCGGTTCCTGCAGAGGTTAGAAGAATCAATTTGTGAGCCGGCTGGGGTACCTGAGCCGAATATTGATGAATCTGCCCTTGCCCCAGGCGGTTCCTGCAGAGGTTAGAATCGATTCGGGAGCCGGCTGGGGTACTTTAGCCGAATAGATTGATGAATCTGCCCTTGCCCCAGGCGGTTCCTGCAGAGGTTTGAAGAATCGAATTGTGAGCCGGCTGGGGTACTTGAGCCGAATAGATTGATGAATCTGCCCTTGCCCCAGCGGTTCCTGCAGAGGTTAGAAGAATCGATTTGTGAGCCGGCTGGGGTACTCGAGCCGGATAGATTGATGAATCTGCCCTTGCCCCAGGCGGTTCGTAATATTCGAATAGATGGTAAAATCGTGCCCCTGCCGTCGACTCAGCCGGCGTCGGGCGATTCAGGATCTCCAATTAATGAGATTGCCTCGATCATGCTGCCTCTGTGAAGGATAAATGAACAAGGGTACATCCTTTATAAGCTTGGTAGACAACTGACTCGAGCTCCTGGAGGAAGACTGATTGCGCGAATGTCGAACCGACTCTTCTTTAACAGTAAAGGGGAAGCGAAGACCCTAGCTGAGCTGGGTGGAGATATGAATCGAGGTGGTGAACCCTCGCGTACAGGAAGTAGGAGTTCCAGAGGTCGAGAGAGGCGTCAGTCTCCCCGACGTCGCAGTAGATCGCCCAGGCGAGACAAGCAGTCACAGGGTAAATCTCCACAGTCCCGAGTCGAGAGGAGGTCTGACGCGAATCTGTGCCCATTAAGCTTTGCGGTATTTGTGAAGAATAGACCCATGACGGAGGCGGACTCGATCGTTCGAGACCCAGACGTAGCGGTCGACTTTGCCCGACAAATATTTCCTCCTGAGGTTCAGCAATCAATGCTGGGTCGACAAGACTACGAGGTGTTTTGCGAGGGCATTCACGGCGCGGTGAAGGGGCTTTACACTGCTTACGAAGTCGGCATGCGACTACGCACTGCCCGTCAAGAGATGGAGAAGAAGGAAGAACGTATTTGAAGTTTGGAGGCCCGCATGGAGGCGGCCGAGCGGGAACGACCAAGGCAGCTCAGGCACAATCCACCGCGCACGCGAACCCAATTGTGGAAGAGAGGGTTACTAGTCGGCTTATCAGCTCCGCACTTGCCGATCGAGAGACGACAAGTATGTTCGCAATAGAGAGCGCGAAGGGGAGGGCCTATGAGAAAGGTTTCCATGAGGGCCGAAAAGTGGGAATCGAGAAAACCAGGGAAAAATTGGCTGAAGAAGTGTGCCAATGTGAAAACCGTGGGTTTAGGCATGGTTGGATCAAGGCATCTCAAGCCGCAGAAGCTCTTCGAGCGTCGGGAATTGACTTGGCATCACCACGCTACAGGAGTAAAGATTTTCCGTTTTCTGCTTTTGAAGTTGAGAAGAGTGAGGATGAGGGTGACGCCGTATGAGTTTAATAGTTGTAAGATTGGAACGCAGGGCACGTTTGAAACTATGTAACTTATTGTTTTATTGAATAAAGAACGTTTCATTATAAATGTTTTGTTGTCATTCATATTCGGCATATGTGTATTTCGTGTTGCTTAAATGTTTGAATGAATGTCTAAATATTGTCCGACCTAGGTAGCTGTTAACTGTCCGGCGATACGCGGGCTTATCGGCAGGATCTGCACATGGGCAGGACCGGCACATTCGTGACGACCATTAAGGTTTTATTGAGGCTATTTCAACGGCCATTTATCTTTGACTTGGGTTAGCGCATTGATGCTTGGCCAGTTGGATTAGTGGGCTGGTCGAGGGTGATCGGCATGTGAAGACTTGGCCGACCGGTTTAATAAATCTATTTCGCTTTGGCCCAGCCAGTGCGCGTTTCGGCCAGCCGTCGAGATGGCGGTCGTGGCGAATGTCAATCGACGCTCGTCTTATTTAGCCAATGCGTTTTTTGGCATTAATAAAATTTTCTTGGGATTGGGGCCTCGAGATAGCGGTCGTTGCTGAGAATAAAAGGAGTAGGCACTTCGCACCAATAATCCCACTTGACTCATCATTCCTTGTGTGGGATGGTGATTTTGGTTACAGAGGCTCAAACTTCGGTCAAGTTTGGTGTTGAGATGGTTTGCAGCAGGAAACCTACCCGTGAGGGAGTTAGGTCATCCAAAGAGCCTGAGATCTGTGAGTCTCCAAGTCGTCGAAGCAGATCACCCCGAAAGGAGAGTCGACAATTGTCAAGTTCGTTCTTCCTTGTCCTGGATCTTTGCCTTGACATTGTCAATGGTATCAGGGGAAGTTTGGCGCTATGCAAGTCATGGGCTTAAGCATAACTGGTTCAAGGTATTGCACGCCGTGGAGGGGTTTAGGGCGATGGTCGTCGATCCGGCGATGCTGCTTTACCGGCGCGTCTTGTTCCTTTTTTGCTTTCGATATTGTAATGCTCGAATGCGGGTTGTGTTTATGTAACAACTGTTTAATCAAATAAATGGTTTTATTTTAAATCTATTTGCGTGTTATTCTGAATTTTGCTTGCGTACTAAAGCACATTACTTCGAATGTATGATCTGTTCTAGTGGGTTACATAGGATCAATTATCAATATCTTTTGTTCGTGCCAACGTTTGCTCCGGATTCAGAGACGTAATTAGCACTTAATACTATAGACCGATTAGTATGGCCGAACGGATTAATGCAATAATCCTCTGAAGCACTAAAGCGGGCTCCGTATTTGGAGGCTTGAACCCAGGGCCCATTCGGCCTTAAGGAGATTAATCGGCTCGAATCCGAAGTGTCATGTGCCAAAGGGGGCTTCGAATCCGGAAACTTGACTTGGCCTATCGTGATATCCACGAAGGGCGCTCCGAATCCGGAGACTTAATCGGCCCTAAGGCGTCATGCGCCAAAGGGGGCTCCGAATCCGGAGACTTGATTTGGCCGATCGTGATATCCACGAAGGGCGCTCCGAATCCGGAGACTTAGTCGGCCCTAAGGCGTCATGCGCCAAAGGGGGCTCTGAATCCGGAGACTTGATTTGGCCGATCGTGATATCCACAAAGGGCGCTCCGAATCCGGAGACTTAATCGGCCCTAAGGCGTCATGCGCCAAAGGGAGCTCCGAATCCAGAGACTTGATTTGGCCGATCGTGATATCCACGAAGGGCGCTCCGAATCCGGAGACTTAATCGGCCCTAAGGCGTCATGCGCCAAAGGGGGCTCCAAATCCGGAGACTTGATTTGGCCAATCGTGATATCCACGAAGGGCGCTCCGAATCCGGAGACTTAATCGGCCCTAAGGCGTCATGCGCCAAAGGGGGCTCCGAATCCGGAGACTTGATTTGGCCGATCGTGATATCTACGAAGGGCGCTCCGAATCCGGAGACTTAATCGGCCCTAAGGCGTCATGCGCCAAAGGGGGCTCCGAATCCGGAGACTTAATCGGCCCTAAGGCGTCATGTGCCAAAGGGGGCTCCGAATCCGGAGACTTGATTTGGCCGATCGTGATATCCACGAAGGGCGCTCCGAATCCGGAGACTTGATCGGCCCTAAGGCGTCATGCGCCAAAGGGGGCTCCGAATCCGGAGACTTGATTTGGCCGATCGTGATATCCACGAAAGGCGCTCCGAATCCGGAGACTTGATTTGGCCGATCGTGATATCCACGAAGGGCGCTCCGAATCCGGAGACTTGATTTGGCCAATCGTGATATCCACGAAGGGCGCTCCGAATCCAGAGACTTGATTTGGCCAATCGTGATATCCGCGAAGGGCGCTCCGAATCCGGAGACTTAATCGGCCCTAAGGCGTCATGCGCCAAAGGGGGCTCCGAATCCGGAGACTTGATTTGGCCGATCGTGCTATCCACGAAGGGCGCTCCGAATCCGGAGACTTAATCGGCCCTAAGGCGTCATGCGCCAAAGGGGGCTCCGAATCCGGAGAGTTAATTTGGCCAATCCTGGCGAGTGCCCCACTGGGAATTGACAAATGATTTTAAGCAACGAGGAAAAATAGTTCGTATTGGAGAGGCGAAATATATTCACGACCAGGAATATATATTCACGACCAGGAATTCCGCTTCGACCGTTCTGGAACCCGCTCGAACAGGTAATGTGACCTTACCTGTTCGAAATATATTCACGACCAGGAATTCCGCTTCGACCGTTTTGGAACCCGCTCGAACAGGTAACGTGACCTTGCCCAATGGATATTCGGGATTCATATTAAAGCCGAACAGTGGGTGAGGCGCCGGAGATAGATCCGACTCGTTGAGGCCGAACTTGATGAAAGTTTGGTAGTACATGACCTCTGAACTACTCCCTGGGTCTATGAGAATTCGTTCAATGATGAACCGGTTTATGCGTAATCCAATGACCAACGGATCAATGTGGGAAGCCGTTGCGTCATTGAGGTCGGAGTCGTTGAAGGCAATTGTAGGAGCTTCTTCGGACCGGTTAGTCGAAATACGGTGCTCCTGTAGAGTTGGATGCAATCGAATTGTGTGCACGGTTGGGGGTGTAGGCAGGCTGTAAATTACATGGATCACGCCAAGTGAGGGAGAGTCCTGCCTCAATGCTAATGCCTTGGTTGGCTTTCCCTGTTTCACATACTGTTGCAGTCGACCGTCTTGCACCAGTTCTTCCAGGTGATCTTTTAATACGTAGCAACTCTCTGTTTCGTGGCCGTGATCTTTGTGATATTCGCACCTCCGGTCCCTTCATCGTGTATCGGGTGGCTCCACCATCTTTGACGGCCATTTGAAGAATGGAAGGTGTTGGATTTTGGTCATTATCGCGGTGATTGGCTCTGATAGTTCCGTGTACTTTTTGTCGGCGCGCCTCGAGCGTCTACTGTCGACTTGCAATTGTTCATTCGTCGGGTGGGAGCATTGATCACTCAATCGGCGAGAGTCCCGCCTTTTGTCTCGTTTAGCACGTTGTCGCGGCTCAGGGCTTAGAGGTGGCACGAAACTTATCGGTTGAGCAATTTCAGGAGGTGCCGGTTTGGTGGACACTTGTCTGGCTTTAATCCTCAAGGCATTGTCTTCCACTTTGCAATACTCTTCGACTTTCTTCATCAACGCCCAGACTGTTTTGGGGGGTCTTCTGGTCAGGGAGTTGCGAAGAGCACTGTCAGGATGTAGTCCCATTTTGAAGGCGGTGACGGCCATGGAGTCGTTGCAAGCGTCGTCAACGAGATTGAAGCACTCCCAATATCACGCCGAATATGCTCTCAGCGTTTCTCCTGGTTGGATTTGCATAGCCCAGAGAGAGTTGGCCTGTTTCGGCTGTACCTCGTTGGTGATGAACCTGGCCTTGAAGGATTTTTGTAATTCATGGAAACTTCTGATCGAAGCCGGCTCCAGCTTGTAATACCATTTGATAGCTAATGGCCCCAAGCTGCTGGGGAATATTTAGCACATGAGGGCTTCATTGTCTGCATGCAACGTCATGGCCTGCTTGTAGTGACGTATATGATCAGTGGGGTCTGATTTTCCGTCGTAGAGAGTAAATGATGGAGCTTTGAACTTCTTGGCAGGGCCGCCCTCGCAATTCGTCGGATAAAAGGATCGTGCCGGTCCTCTTCGTCTGAACTGCTTCTTCTGCGCTTGTTCCTTGTGTGTGGACTTTTTTCAGAGGAGCTGGAAGTGTCTAAGCGTCCCTTGTTATGCTCCGTGGATAATGAGTTGGAGTCGCTATCGGTTTCCCTTGGTCGGGCTCGAGGTCGTTGTCTACCTGCCCTCAGGGGTCGTTCGGGGTCTTGGCACGTGGCTTCTTTGGATTTTGCTACTTCCAGGGCCAAATCTTGACGGAGGCGTTCGTTTTCTGCGATCATATTTTCCAGCCTTTGTTCATTTTGTTTAACTTGTTCTATGATGGCTTGCATCGTCTCCTACGCTGACGTCGTTGGCGAGTCAAAATTCAAGGTGTGTCTCACAGCGATGGTTTCCTTCCCGAGCATATTTGCCGGAGTGATGTCGTCTCTCTGTATAGCCTCGTCGGTGGCTATCTGTAGACGTCCCCGAACGCATCCCGGGGGAAAGGAGTGCGAGTCCCCCCCCCGGTTCTGGTTCGATATTGGGTCACTACAGTTCGAAGGACTCAAATGTCACGGTTCTTAATCTTGAACCAAAGAGTCCAAATCCGGCAAATCGTCTTGAAAACAGATTTTTTGAAAGAAGTGCCAAACATGGACTGCTTCGCCAGATACAGAGTCGCCACCTAAATGTTTTTTAAATGGGAAATTTAGGAAACCCTGACTCGGTGCCAAAGGCCACATGTCCGTCATCACCAAAGTTGCCTCGGCTCGGGAACTTGGGTACGATTGGGGAAGGTCACTTCGTGAGCACCCCCGCTCGCCCGGTCAAAGACCGGCCTCTACTAACCATGATATCTTATTTTGAAAACAATGTGAGTTCTTGTTCCGGTTATTAGCCTAGATTACTATGTGATGCGCAGAGCATACAAGTATAGACTGAGTCGCCTGAATTGGAACAAAACATTTCATGTTTGTTTGTTTGTTTGAAAATGGTTTGATGGTGCTACCCGCGGGTAGGCTAAGACGTGGATTTGCCACCCTCAGGTGGGCTTAGGGAAAAACATGATTTTGCCACTATCTAGTGGGCTTAAAACAAACATTTGATGAATTGGTCCAATCCAAGTAACCTAACCTCCACCCACAGGCATTCAAGGCAGTTATATTACATAAGCAGTTAGCCTCATGGTAAGCATGCTATTCATGGCAACACTCACACACATGCAAGGATGCTAAAGCATAAAACTCACCGGGTACTCCAAGCCAAAACAGAAACTCATTAGAAATCATGCATGATCCTAAATATGCAGGATTGCCTAATGCAACACATGCAAAAATGCAACTATAGCAGGCTCGGCTATTCTAAGCATGGCATATGAAATGCAACAACTAACAAGTATTCAACTTGGAATTGAAATACAATGCAGTTTGTATGATGCACCGAGCCCGGTGCGTGCAAAACAGATGAATGATGCAAACATGCTGTCATACTGTATGCTAATTAAAATGTGCCCTAGTCTAACCATCATAAGCTGGATAAATAAAAGGGCAGAAAGACGTGGGATTGGAAGACATACATCACACTCACCCACACTTATTACAATTATGCCCTCGCGCAGAGGGTCCGAATAAATATACAGTCCGAATAATATACAGTCCGAATAGTACAGATTCCTAATTAATTAACAAATTAACTAAGAAAAACTGTAAACTGGCATGCAAGCTAGGGACTGCCTTGACTCCGCTCCGGATAATGAAGTGATGCATGTTTTGGGCTGTTTTGCGCAGAAATCCATTGGGATGCCCAATTTAGCCTCTGTTTGCAATGTTTCTCGAAATGCGTGCCAGACTCTGAAAAGTTGCTAATTCTTCATTTTGCTGCAACAGAGAGCAGGAAAGGGGCATAGCAATGTATTTCACAGATATATGCATGCCTCGATCCTCGTGCCACCAATCACGCATCTCGATGTATGATGGTCGAGGAGCCGATTTGCACAACTCAATATAGGATGAATGCGTATGAATGCTATAACAAAACCTAACTCCATCATGGATAATCCGGAGCGTCGGTGACTTGGGAATTGAGACCCGTTCCGTCGCTCGGAGTGCGAAACATGCCTCGTTTCTTGTGCCCGGGCTAACTCCTATCCCGAACACGATGCTATATGCATGATATGCATGAAATGCAGCTAATATGCAATCCTAACGTACACAATGTCATGGAATGACATACACGCTATACGAGGTAATGTACAACCGGGCATACACAATGCTACGGATGAAATGGCATGGAATGCAATAATGGGTTTACACCAACATGAGTGAGCCTCAGCCATATTCACACAGGAGACCATTAGATGAAAATGAGATGCCTCGAAATGCGTGCACACGAGCACGCAATCCGAGAAAATGGCATACGGAATGCAATGAGACTAAAATGGCATACAGAATGCAAAATGGGCTTATACCAACATGAGTGAGCCTCAGCCACACTCACATAAGAGGCCGATGGATGAAAGATGAGGTGCCTCGAAATGCGTGCACACGGGCATGCAAACCGAGGCAATGGCATTAAGGCATGAAATGACATAGAAAATGATATGCAAACATGCCAATGGAATTTCGGCACTGAAATATGGGGGAAAACAGTCCCGAAAGATGGCGAAATGACACCAAATGCAAGGAATGGTCCCGAAATGCGAATTTAGGCACCCGAAATGGCCTATAGCTATGCGATGCATGCACAATATGGACATGGAATGAAAATACAGTAGCAAGGAAGCCCCAAGACAAGCATTTTTCCAGCACAAAACATGGCCAAACAGCAATCATAAATAGGGCTAAGATGGCATACAAAAATGGGGGCCAAGGGAGGGGTATTGAAATGGATGGTAAATGAAAAGCCCAAATGGAAAAACACCCTTCTACAACACTGAAGAGGGACCAAAAATATGAACATTTACAGTGGATGACATCCCCCAAATCAGTGTGCAAACATGCCAAAAATGCCATGCAAGAAATAGGCCATAAGAGGGTATAACATGAAGTAGGCCAAACATTCATCAAACAAGAAAAGACCCTTCATGAAATATTCCAATAAGGTCAAAATATGACCATTTACAGTTCTGATGATGGCCGAAAACAGAAGCTAGATAAGCCTAAAAAGGCATGCAAAAATGGGGCCAAAGAGGGGTATAATGGTAGGTATAACATGGAGGCCCCAAACAAGGTTGATCCCTTCTACAATGTTGTAGAGGGACACAAAATAAGCTTACTAACAGTTCATGACATGCTCCAAAAAAATTTACATATAGGCCAAACAAATCATGCAAATTTACGGTAAATAAGAGAGATTATGAAGCAAGTGCAAGATAGGGGGCCCAAACAGGGTTGATCCCTTCTTCAATGTTGAAGAGGGGCTCAAAATAGGCCCTCTTACAGTTTACATTATGCTCGAAAACAGATCACACATGGGTTAGAAATTTCATGCAAAATAATGGCATACAAGATGGTATTGAAGCAAGTACCAAATGGAGGGCTCAAACAGGGTTGAGCCCTTAAAAAAACATGAAATATGGCTCAAAAAAATGATCTTTTCAGTTCTGGTCGGAGCCCAAAACAGTAATAAAATAGGCCTAAGAGATGAGGCAAGAAAATGCTACAAAAGAGGGAAATGGCAACTTACCCTTGAAGACCACACTTTTGCTACCTCTTGGCTTGAGGAATGTTGCTTCTAAGCCTCTGAAAAGCTCCCCTTGCTGCTGGAAATGGAGTGGTGGTGGTGGTGCTTGTTGATGATGAAGAAATGGCACCAAACTTGAGAAAAATGAGAGAGATAGAGATGGATATGAGTGTGTATGCTTGAAGCAAGTGTTCTAAACCTTCTAGGAGAGCTAAAGCTGCTGTATGGATGCAAGGAAGGAGGAGCAAGTAAGTCCAAGTGTGTAGAGGCTTGGGATTAAGTTCCCTTGTCCCTCAAAAGTCCCCCAAAATCAGATCTTTTGGGGGAAAAAGTTACACAGCTGTAGGGCACACATCCCAAGGAGCATGGCCGGCCTGCTACCTTTCTTGCAGGTGGCCGGACGGCTACCCCCTATGGCCGGCCGGCCAAGGGTCAAAATGGGCCAAATGAATTAGTGGCCGGCCATAGGAGATTAGTGTCCTCCCATGTGTGCTGAACAAGACCCTGTGGTCAAAACTGGCAACTCTAAAACAAGAGAGAGAATAGGCCACTTTTAGGAGGGGTTCAAAAGGTTCAATTTGAGTTACTGGCCGGCCATGGACTTTTAGGGTCCTCCAATGTGTGTACAACACAAATATGTGGTTTTGGCTTGAAGAAAATGCTCCCAGGGTGGTCAACATTGGCTCGGAAGTGAGAAAAACGGGCGTCGGAGGGCGCCGGAAGAGCATAATTGGTTGTTGAGACAATTGCTGGCCTCCCACCCTTCAGTGACCTTCCTGGTGATAAAACAGAGGTACCTGCCAAAAATGAACGAAAACCGATGCAAAACGAATGCTCGGGGGCCAAAACACGCAGTTCGGGGTCTCGAAAATAGGCTGTTAAGCATTGAAAGTGGCATTCGACCACGAAGTGGGTTTTTCAGGCCTCAGTGTCCCTAAAAATGGAGTAAATAAGATGCATGCCAAAAATCGGAGCAATCGAAGATGGTTAGACGGTCCCGAACGGAGGCGCACGGCCTGACGGCTCCGAAAACCGGGAACCGGGCTCCGAAATGGGCAAAATGGCCTACGGCCACGAAATGTAGCCCACGGCCACTGAGAGATGATCTGCTAGACCTCTCCCTCCCTTCAGGAAAAGAAACAGAGAAAACCGAGTCTGGTTCGCAAACCGAGGCAAGGTATAGAAGAGGGTTCGGAAGTCCGGAGGTAGGGCTCGCAGCCGCGACTCTGAGACTTTTGAACGAGCACGATATGCAACATCACCGAGCGCTCAACTGGTGACGTCTGAGTCTTAAGGTCAGTCAAAAATGGGGTGTCTACACTATCAGAGGATCTTGCGTCACGCCTTCCATGGATGTACTTGAGTATTCCCACAGACGGCGCCAATTGTGGGGAAATGATTTTGGAAATACTCTTCAGATCCTGGGAGACGCTCTTGATCCTCAGCTAATCACCTGCAAAGACAAACGCTCCGGTCGGGGGTGCCGGGGTTAGCACTCCGACGGGCAAGTCAGTTCTTATACTCAAGAAAGCTTGTTTACTAAGTTTAGTGAAGTGATTCTTACATACCATTCCAAGAACGCTGCTTCTTTATTTATATATGTTCCTTCTGAGGCCTCGGGGCCTGGGCCTACTTTTCAATCATTACCCGTTCTTCTATTCGGCCTCAAAGATCCTTTCTTAATCGGCTTACGTATTGTATTCGGCTCATCCTAGTCTTGCAGGATGCAGCCGGTTAATGTCTGCAGGATGCAGCCGGTTAATGTCAATCTACTAAAATATGTCCCTTCCGATTTAGCCATTTATTCGGCTCCCACATTGGTAATCAGGGCTAAGGTGTTCTATTTATTAGCAAACTATGGTAGTCCCTGGTTAATGGAAATATAAGTTGACATAGGCTGCTTAAAAATTGATTTGGCACCTATGTAAATTAATTGTTGTGTATGACCGGGTAACTTCTCTAGGGCACTCTCACTGCAGTCAAAGACTGGTTCAGAGACTACAAGATCCCTGATGGAAAACCTGCAAAAAAATTTGGTCTTCACAACAAGGCAGCAAACAAGGTATTATGATTTCTATGCTTCAATCAATTTATATTGTTTAGATGCGGAATTTCCATATTGTTGTTATTTTATTGTCCTTAAAAAAAATTTAATTTATTTATAGATTATGTTTTGAATTCTATTATATGATATTGTTCTGTTGTTTAATTAGTGAAATTAATTGTTTTGGAATAAAAAGGATTATGCTCTTAAGGTAATCACCGAGACCAATGAATCTTGGGCTAAACTTGTGAAGAGATCTGTTCCTCCTGGAGAGCTTTCGCTCGTGTAAATATGAACACTGTAAAGTTTGAGGTGCTGGTGTTTCTGCTTGTAACTTTATTGACAAACCATATATCTTCTCTGTTGCAAAGTGGGCAATATTATTTTTAGACGTCAAAATCAAAAGTGATTTTTTTTCCTTTACCACGATTCGTGCATTTTTGCGCTTCAATTCTACATCCATAGGCAAAGAATATATAGAACATTCACATGTAACATGGGTGCAGACCTCGCACATACACCTAAGTGTTATGTTTATTTCCGATGTACAAAAAACAATAAACATGTAAGTGTTATGTGAGACTTACACCAATATGAATGTTCTATATAGTTTTCTCTAGTAAAGTTCTCTTTTCTGCATTTATATGACTAGAACTTGTAACATTGATATGCTAGGTTTTTATGTGACTTTTTTGTCGGTTTTTTTCTTCTTTAGTAAATATATATATTTTTTTTCACACCTTTAATTCTACTCGGCTAGACAAACTTGAAAGGTTTTTAAAAATTAGACAAAAATCTACTAAAGACAATAAATTCAGTTTTGTTGTTGTTGTTGCTACTGCTATTGTCGGTCTTTAGTGATTTTTTTTTTTTTTTTAAAATTTACTTGTATTCTTCTACAAAGGATTGGAAAAATAAAAAAATTGACACAAATTAACAAATATCCTAGTTTGGTCGCGAATTACTTTTGCCGAGTTGAAAACCCATTAAAAACAAAGTTGGAGAAACAAATTGGTAGATAGTGAAATTTGAAACCCACTAAAAACAATCAACCCATATCAGTATTCTCATTTCTTTCTAAGCAAAGTTGGAGAAATAGTGAGTGAGATAGTAAAGTTGTATCAAAGGGACATCCACTGGTAGATAGTGAAATTTGTGGAGATAACTGGAGTTAGTAGAACAAAGATCTAAGTTTCATTGAACCATTCTATATGACAATAAAACTCATCATGTTGCTTGATTGTTTTCAATATTAGCAGGTTCATAGTTGTTCATATAACTTGCAAGAGCTTGCCCCCAATTAGATTAGCTGTTGTTTTGTGATTTAGTATAGATGAAAATCAAATTTCGGTAGAAAATGCATTTTTGCTAAATTGGTAATTGATAATATATTAATGTTTTCCTTTTTTATTTTCTTTGCAAATTGATTTTTGATGACATTTGGAAGCATACTTGGACGCACGATTATATATTTAGACAAAAAAATGTGATGAAAAAAGGCAAAAATAGGTCGTTTGGGGTCAAAAATTGAACACCACTTATCTTTCCATACCTTTCTATCTAATTTCAAAGCAAAGGTGAAATTTTTTTTTTTACTCGTTGGAATAATTTTTAGTCTTTGTTCCATACCATTACAAAACTAAAATATAACACGTGGGATAGTATAGGGTTTACAATGATCTTTGTACAACTTTAGTGGGCTAGTTAAAGGAGATACATAAATCTCAAATACAATATGCTTTTAGGTAACCCAGTAAATGAATAAGGACAATGTGGTAGCTTAGGCAGGTGCACCAACATACCCAAACAGTGGGCTATCAAATTCTGCAATACTTTGTAAGACTAAATTCGAAAAGAACATAAACTGTTGCAATGAATTTTTAATTGAGGTTCCACTCGGTGATCCACAACAAACATTTTATCATATTGTTTAAGTTAACGAAAATGAATTACTTACCCAAACAAAATTAAAAAATTATTAATGAAAAGACACTGCTTAGTGTTGGCCCCAAGTCTTCAGAATTAGGAGGGGAACCTGATCTCTGGTTTCTATTACGTATTAATTAGCTAGATGTAACTGCCTCTGAACAATGTGATAAAAAATGCAAACACCTGCCGTTTGAATTCCGCTTCAATTTTCCCCTTCAGTATAGTTAGACACTCGTGTATGCCAATATGTATAGTTTATATTTGCTAGTTGAGAAGTCCATTGCATATTATTGTGAACTGTTGTTTTATTTAATTATTTTTAACTTGTTCTTCTTTGAATTACATTTAAGTCCGTTCAAAAAACTAAACAATGAAATACAAAAGTGGTAATGCTATAGACATAAGAATGTTGTTGTTTTATTTACAATTTGATAATGATAGTCATTTAATTTGCTAATGTGACCTTAACTTTTCATGGACATTTTTCATTATTTGTCTAATTTTACCTGACATTATTTCTCTTTTTCTTTGGTACAGATGGATGAACTCGTGCACAAAGCCAAATTGTACATGACAAATTGGCACTTTTTGTATTTTTGGAAGGATTATATATTTTTGTATAGATGTATATGGAAAATATTAGGGTAGACTCGTAGTTATATTTTTGGATACACTAGTAGTTATATTTTTGGATGGGTGTGTATGGAAAATATTTGGTAGACTACTAGTTATATTTTTGGGTTGATGCACATGGATAAAAATTTAAAACATAATAATAAGTACTTGTTATATTTTAAATTTTTATGCTAGATGAAATATGTAGTTTGGAATTACTTGTGGATGAAAACTTATAATAGTTGCTGACTTTAATTAAACAGGTTCAGAAATGGTTGATATATGTATTCTGTTGAATGTTCATGATTCAATTTATTTGTTGGTTTGAATGATTTTTGCAAATTACAGGTTATATTGAATAAATTGGATGGATTATTATAAGTTACAAGTTTATTTTGTTGGATGTTGGCGACCAAATTTTGGTTTTGTTTTTCTAGTTTTGGTGACTAATTGATTAGTCGGGAAAGATAAGTTATACTTTTGCCGACTAAATAAAGTAGTCAGTGTATCACCAAACACATTTGGCGACTAAATAATTAGTCGTTAAAATTATTAATTTTGGCAACCAAAGGATTTGGTTGCAAATAGGTCTATTGCCGACTAAAGTTTTAGTTGCGCAAACATTTCTTTTGGCGACAAACATGTTTGGTCGTGGAATGTGACAATTGGCGACCAAACAATTTGGTTGTGGAATGTGACAATTGGCGACTAATTATTTTGGTCGTGGAATGTGACAATTGGCGACCAAACTAAGAGGTCATAGAATGTCACAATTGGCGACCAAAATTTTTGGTCGTAGAATGTCGCAATTGGCAACTAAATTTTTTTGGTCGTGGAATGTCACAATTGGCGACCAAACTTTTTGGTCGTTGAATGTGATAATTGGCGACCAAACTTTTTGGTCGTGGAATGTGACAATTGGCGACTAAGATATTTGGTCGGGAAAATATCACTTTTCGCGACCAAAGTGTTTTAGCGACAAAATGGATTAGTCGCAGTAATGACATATTTAGCGACCAAAAATTTAGTCGGCAAATCCAACATTTATTGACCAACCAAAATTTTGGTCGCGAATTACTTTTGCCGACCCTCAATTGGCGACCAAAGTAGCGACCAAAAAAATTGGTCG
This sequence comes from Camellia japonica, assembly GCA_030407325.1. Taxonomy (NCBI): domain Eukaryota; kingdom Viridiplantae; phylum Streptophyta; class Magnoliopsida; order Ericales; family Theaceae; genus Camellia; species Camellia japonica. The sequence goes on from JAPPVO010000029.1 coordinate 25,617,831, forward strand.
CGGATAACTTTTGCCTACTAAAAATGGGCTTTTAGCGACCAATTTTTTGGTCGGCAAATGTGTTATTTCTTGTAGTGGTTATGCTACTTTGAGATTAAGTTATGAATAGTAAATTTATAGGCGGAGGTAGGAAATTAAGTTAGAGGGGCACTTATTAACTACAAATTTTTATTTTAAAAAAAATCATGATCAATATTAAGATAATAATAAATTTATGAGCTAAATTTAAGCATAAAAACATAAAAATCATTATTAATAGAAACAAATTAAATTCTATAATAGTGTGTAATAGTTTGGTGTGGGATGGTGATGTAAGTTTGTAATTTTAGCACAAAAAATTATGGATGAAAATTCCTAATTTTAGAAAATAAAAACACATCATTTATAGCAAAATTATTATAAAATCTATTTGATTTTTATTTGACAGAAAATATTAAAGAGATGATATAGCTTATAAATGATGTGTTTTGAATGTAAATTATTACATAGTCTTAGAGTATCATATGGCGTTGCCTATGTGATGCTCAAAACATGAGAAATCACAAATCACACCAAGTAGTTTGTCAACTACTTGAAAATAATGAGTTAATTATATTTAATCCATAATATTTTTCACTACACTTTTGGTTTAGACTACTACATAAACAATATCACATAGTGCTCCTAAATTATCAAATAACTATTTATTGTGAACAATACAATAAATCCTTAGCCAAAGAAAATGTTAAGAAAAAAAAAAAAAGAATACATTTTGCATATGACCACAAAACAAAAACCAAAAAAAATTCAAAAAAATGCAAAAGAATAAACAATTTATGATTTATATTTTTAATTTTTATGAAATTTGTGAAACAATTCTGAAAAGTATACTAGAGGAATAGGGTTGCTGCTGTGTATTAAGCACAACATTAACTGTGGTCGAGGTTGACCTTGTGTTTTCGGGGACCCAAGGCAAAATAATAAAATGGGTCCCTTTAGATATTTAAAATTAAAAAATAATAATTTACTTTCAGATATTGTAATCAAAATTCACTTTCATAGGCACCAAAATCAGTTTACAATAAAGGAAAAATTATTTATAAGTCTTATTTAATGTGAAATCTCATAAATATTCTTTTAGAGTTTGAAATCCTATTTAAATAGGAATTGTTTCTATAAGGTCCTATGAGTTGTAAATGAATAATATTAGTGTACTATCATACCCCTAATTTGTTTTCATATTGTACCTTATATTCTCATTTATCATATCACATTTGGGAAGGTTTTTAGAAAAGACAAGCCTACAGGCAATGATCATGTGAGTTTTTTTTTTTTTGCCTTGATCACAGGATTCCAGTGCATTTTCAAAATGTTTCTTAAATGGATGTAGATATGGTCGATGATATGATGAAGTTTGAGGGTTGTGTGTTAATTCTTTCGACTGATTTTGACTCCAAACAATTGAGGGGAAGAGGTATATATATATATATTTTTGTTGAAGTGTGTTGCTGTTTATTGACGTGTGGATTGTTCATTTTTAATAGGGCATTGACAATCTATAACACTTATTGATAGGCACACATTGGCCAATGTTCTAATTGAATGTATGTATTTAACATTGTGATGGTTAATGCGTTTTGATATGTTTGATGTGTGGGGTGGTGTGTATGGGTTCAAGGGTTGAGTTGGGGTATTTGGTTTTGGTTGTTAATTGGATGTCGAATGTGAACCACATCATAGGATAACAATTATACATTGGGACATAGATGATCATATTACAATGCATGTTACATTTAGTGTGTAACGATAATCCACATACACCATGTAGTAGATGACATTTGTGTGTTTGTTCGATTGTATATGTGTGTGAATGTGTGTAATGCCCCCAAAATAATATAATAAAGATAACTCATATGCGGAATAATAGAACAAAAATACAATACTTGCATTCATCAGAGTTCAGTGTTTAACAAACAGTTAAATGCAATGTAGGCTTGCATCTTTCCAAGTCATTGCTTGGTTACACAAATTGAGTCTCGCTCGTTACATCTTAAGCTCTTAGCTTTACAAATAACAAACATACACACATAAGGCATAATTAAGAAGCTCTTGCTTCTCAAAAGTCTATCCACGCTATTGCCTTGGAGGAAACATTTCACCTGCACCTGAAAATAATATTCCTGTATAGGGTGAGCCAACAGCCCAGTATAGATAATCTAACACAATATATGAGGTTTAGCAAAGGTATAAATACTACGTGCATAGACAATACCGATACTAAAATATCCACAAGGCTTGTATATTCATACGCCACTGAGACCTAACCTTATTCCATTTTCCTTCAATTCATTTCCTGTTCTTATATGCTACTCAATTCATGAGTTAAATTCATTATCTTTCAACAACCAAAATGAGACTACAACTCAATGGTTTCCAATTATGTAAAACACACAAAAACATTTCAAATCTGCTATTTTACGGATATTTCGTCCGAAGGAATCGGCACCCATTTATATATGAAATTCAGGTCTTTCACCCAGGACACTCCGGCCAACTTGCTTTAAATGGAGTCCATCCCCTTTCTCCTTCCAAACAAATATACATATGCAAAGTATTCATAAATATAATCACATATGGAGTACATCCCCTTTCTCCTGCCAATAAACATATATATACAATGTAATTACAACATAGTCATATTCAATGACATCAACAATGGATTAGCATTAAATCGTCTAATCCTCATGAAATTTCCACAACAATCATAGCTATCCTCCACCAATAGCCCAATGCAATTATTTCAAAAGGGATGTTCAATATCAAAATAGATAGTTTATTCAAAACTTTCATAGGTGAAATATTACATATCCAATATCACCATTTATAACCATAACCTTCCAATTTCACATTTTCAATGTTAATCCCAATTATTTTTACAAAATAATAATTTAACCAAAATTAGGGCAAAATCCCCATTTCACCAAATATCAACCCAAACACCAAAATCAACTATTTTGGCACAACATGATCTTATATTCAAACCTCATACTCGTTTACCTCATATTCATCAAAACCCCTCTTTTCATTTCACACCCAAATCCTAGATTTGTCTAAACCACAACCAAATCTCATCATCTATACACAATAGCAAATAACTAAGATAAACCATATTAGAGTGTAGAAATTCCCTACCTCAAGAAGAGAAGACGAGCAAAGCAAGGTTGAACTCCAAAAATGACGAAACCCACTTTTACTTAGATCAATACGAAGCTCTTGAAACCCTCTACCTTATGCTCAAAGACACTAGGGTCAAGAACACAATGAATTTAGATGAAATCTTAGAGAGAATGTGAGTTTATAGAGAGAGAAGCTCAAGATCTGGAAATTTGGAGACTTTTAGAGAGAGAGAGAAAGCAGAAAATGATCTGAAATGTCACTTTCACGATCTGATAAAGCGCGGTCCGCTCGAGCGTGGAAAGCTCTTGAGTGTAAGACACAGACTCCCGCTCGAGCGTGGAAAGATCCGCTCGAGCATCGAATACACCTCCAGTACTTTTGCAGACAGGTTAAAGTGCAAGAACCAAACATTCTCCGCTCGAGCGGGGAAATGGACGCTCGAGCGGACAAGCAACTTAGGATCGAAAGAAGGATCGACCCCCGACCGTCCCAGTCGAAGTGGCAAAATGTGAAAGAAAGATCGAAATCGGGATCACTATAACCTCCCCACCTTAGGAAATTTCGTCCCCGAAATTACAAATCAGGCTCTAAATCATAATTGAGCTATTCTCAACCATGTTATTCCCACAAGTTCAACACCATGACCCATTCTCCGGTCATCTATTCACACTGACTCGATTCACAAGTCCCAAATTAAAATGAAATTTTCCATTTTCCCAAAACATTTACAATGTTTAACCAAAGTCCAAATTTTCAAAAATCGTACATAGCATATACAATGCTTCCGAAAATAATACAACATCATCAATATTCCAAATTCTCAAAACATAAGCAATGTTTATATTGAATCCATGTTCTTCCCAAACAACTATAACATATACAATGTTTTCATAAGTGAAAACATATACAATGCTTAGACTTTTCATTAATGCAATAAATTCTCAATACATGCTCATGTATCAACAAACAAATCCGGATATTTCTCTCGGACTTCTAATTCACATTCCCAAGTCGCTTCCTCGACTCCGTGATGTTTCCACAATACTTTTACCAAGGGAATTGTCTTGCCTCGCAAAACTTTATCCCGTCTATCTAAGAATTCCACCGGTCTCTCCTCATACGAGGCATCCTCATCTACCTCTAAGTCGGTCCAATCCAACATGTGTGATGGATCCAGCTCATATTTTCGAAGCATACAAATATGAAACACGTCATGAACGTCGGAAATTTGTGGCGGTAACGCTAAACGGTAAGCAACCTCCCCAATCTGTTCAAGGATCTCAAAAGGGCCAATAAACCGGGAGGACAACTTCCCACTCTTCCCAAACCTTATCAAACCCCGTCTAGGTGATATCCTCAAAAAGACATGATCTCCCACCTCAAAAGACAAAGGTCTCCTCCTACGGTCGGCATAACTTTTCTGGCGGCTCTGAGCCGTAACTAACCTCTTACGGATAAGTGCAACTTTCTCTGTAGTTTCCCGAACCAACTCTGGACCTAACAAAGGTGCATCACCCACCTCAGCCCAACACACAGGGGACCTACACGGTCGACCATACAGGGCCTCAAACGATGCCATGCCAATACTCGATTGGAAACTATTGTTACAGGCAGACTCTACCAAGGGCAAATGCCTCTCCCACGAGCCCTTAAAGTTAAGGACACAGCCTCAAAGCATATCCTCAAGGATCTGAATGGTACGCTCGGACTGCCTATCAGTCTGAGGATGATACGCAGTACTAAAAGTCAATCTAGTGCCCAAGGTACTCTGCAAACTCTGCCACAACCGAGCAGTGAAACGCGGATCTCTATTCGAAACAATCATCACAGGGACCCCGTGCAACCTCACTATGTCCCTAATGTACAAGTCGGCAAGATAAGCTACTGAGTCACTTACGCACATGGGAATAAAATGCGCCGATTTAGTCAAACGGTCAACTACCACCCAAATGGCATCATTACCCCGTTGAGTTCTCGGAAGATCCACAACGAAGTCCATCGTAACATGCTCCCACTTCCACTCAACTATAGGCAAGGGTTGCAACGAACCCACTGGTCTCTGATGCTCGGCCTTCACTTGTTGACAAGTAAGGCACTTTGATACAAACATTGCCACATCCTTTTTCATACCTCTCCACCAAAACTGGCGACTAAGATCATGATACATCTTTGTGCCTCCCGGATGCACTGCAAGGCGTGAATAGTAAAGCTCTCAGAGTACTTCCTCTCGGCAAGACTCCAGTACAAACAAGCGATCACGGTATCTCACACTCAGGTCGGGGTACACAGTCAAACCTCTTTCTACCTTTCCATTGGAAATCTTCTCTCGGAACGATTCCACTTCAAGGTCACCCTTTTGCGCTTCCAACACTCGATTCACAAGTGTAGGTTGTGTAACTACTGAAAACAAAGCCGCAGACTCAACAGACTCGCCCAGTTGCAAGTCAAACTCATTAATAGTACCTAACATTTCCCATTCTCAGATGGTGATAGAAGCTACACTGCTAACTGGGTTTCTACTCAAAGCATCGGCCACAACATTGGCCTTCCCGGGATGATAATGCAACTCAAAATCATAATCTTCTATGAATTCCATCCACCTCCTCTGTCTTAAATTTAAGTCTTTCTGTGTAAATAGATATTTTAGACTCTTATGATCAGAGAACACTTCAAATTTCTCACCATACAAATAATGCCTCCAAATCTTCAAGGCAAAAATCACCGCTGCTAACTCTAAGTCATGAGTAGGGTAATTCCTCTCATGTATTTTCAACTACAGTGAGCTATAGGCTACTACTTTACTCTCTTGCATCAATACACAACCTAAACCTTCCCTTGAAGCATCACAATATACTGAATAACTCAAACCCCTCTCCGGGATAATCAATACTGGAGCAGTGGTGAGTCTAACCTTAAGCTCTTGGAACGACTTTTCACAAGTCTAACTCCACACAAACTTGACTTCTTTTCTCGTCAACTTAGTCAAAGGTGAAGCTAATCTAGAAAAATCTGTCACAAACCGACGGTAATACCCAGCCAAACCCAAGAAACTACGAATCTTGAAAGCATTCTTAGGTTGTGCCCAATCTTGCACTGCCTCTATCTTGGATGAATCTACAGTCACCCCTTTCCTCGACACCATATGCCCTAGGAATTTTACCTCTTCCAGCCAAAAGTCACATTTCCCAAACTTAGCATACAGCTTATGGGCTCTAAATAACTCAAGTACTACTCGTAAATGTTTCTCATGTTCCTCCTCAGAAGGTAAATAAGTCAAAATGTAGTCCACAAGACAACCACAAAACGATCTAAGAATTCACTGAAGATTCGATTCATTAAATCCATAAACACAACTGGAGCATTAGTTAGCCCAAAAGGCATTACAAGAAACTCATAATGGCCATACTGCGTACGTAATGTGGTCGTCGGTATATTCTCCTCCCTTACCCTCAACTGATGATAACCCGATCTCAGGTCTATCTTAGAGAAACAACAAGACCCCTTCAACTGATCAAACAGATCATCTATACGCGACATTGGGTACTTATTCTTAATAGTAACACGGTTCAACTTTCTGTAATCAATACAAAGCCGTAATGCTCCATCTTTCTTTTTAGCAAAGAAAGCCGGCGCTCCCCAAGGTGAATTACGAAGGCGAATAAAACCCTTATCTAACAATTCTTGGAGTTGAATCTTCAACTCACTCAATTCAGCAGGTACAAATCTATATGGAGCCATAGAAACCAGTGCCGTACCAGGCACTAAATCAATAGAGAACTCGATCTCTCGGTGAGACGGTAAACTGACAAGATCCTCGGGAAAAATATCCGAGTATTCACAAACTACCCTCGGCAATTCAACCCGAATTTCACCACACTCACTACTCAAAAAGCTAGCAAGGAGACAACTAAGTTCACTCCGCCCACGCGGATCATATATCGGTGATAAGACTCTATCCACTCGGTCACCCAAGAAATAAAAGCAATCACCGCTCAAGGTACATACAGTAACCTTCTGACGATAGCAATCTATAACAGCCCAGTATGACGATAACCAGTCCATACCCATATACATCAAAACTAAGCATGTCAATCAATACAAATGCAAAAGGTAATCGACGACCGGCAACCTCGATGTCACAACCCCGACATCCCTGTCTCAAGACAGTCTGACCACTAATAGATGACTCTACACAAATAGGAGAAGCTAACTGTGCCAACTCCAAACCCAAAACTGATGCAAACACATACGAAATAAAAGAATGGGATGCACCCGTATCAATCAACACATGAGCAACTGAATTGCAAAACAAAAAGGTACCTCTCACTATAGAAGGATCAGGTACAAGATCTGGCCCTACAATTGTATACATACGTCCAGTAGGCCTCTACTCAACCTGCTCACCTCTCGGAGTATAAGCCTGATGCACGGACTGAGCTGAAGAGACTTCCTGATTGGCCCTCGAGGCCTGAGCTGACTGTGTCAATTGGTAACTCTTTGTCTGTCTCGAACCAGACGCACTAGGTGTACCACCCAACTGTGGGCAAAACCACTTCAGGTGCCCTGCCTGCCCACACTGATAACAAGTGAGCGGCTGGCCTCTTCCTTGACTTTGGCTCTAAAAATGAGCCGAAGATGATGCTGTCCACTGTCCTCATCCTCTCTAAGGACAAGCTGGAGACTTGTGGCCCAACTGACCACACTTAATGCAAGTGAAATCTCCCTGCCCACCTCTCTTAGAACCTGAACTCCGTATTGGAAAAGTGGACCTCGACTGAGTCCCTTGGGACTGCTAAGGGTAGGAACCCTTCTGCCTCTTACTATCTCCGTAACTATCCTGACTCCTCTTGGAGCCCCTTATCCTTTCATCTTTTGCTTGCATAATAGTTTCAAGGTGGGCTGCAGATTGCACAAGGCGCCCGTAATCTCTAGTCATGGAACCAGCAACTTTATACATTAATTCGGTCCTTAACCTCTTCTCAAACTCCAAACAACGACGCTCCTCACGTCACCAACTTAGGTGCAAACCTCGACAGACTAGTAAAGGTTTCCTCAAACTCAGCCACTGGAGTGTTCAACTGCAACAATTTAGAGAATTGATCTCTCAACTTCTCCCTAACCGTGGGAGGTAGAAATTTGTCCTGAAAAGCCTCAACAAAAGCCTCCCAAGTTCCTCCAATGCGCCCACACGCATACTTCCACCACTGACCCGCATCCCCCTTTAACTGGAAAGACGCCAAGGTCACTTTTAATTGATCATCCTCGATACCAAGCATCTCGAATGTCTTTACTAACTGTTCTAGCCACTCAATTGCTTTCAATGGCTCCTTAGGATCACCCAAAAAGTCATCCAGATTTGACCGGAAAAACTCCCTCTTCAAAAAGGATGGCCCTGCTTCAGCTACTTGGGCTTGGACCTGATTCTTAGCTCTGAAAATGTCCATAGATTCTCTCAATGCTCCGGCCGTTTCACGAGCTAAGGTGCCTATGGCCTGATGATTAACCAGTTCGGTCATATTGGCTTGACCAACTCCTTCTTCCTGTGTCAGAATGTCATCCGGTAAAGGCACCTCATGCCTCCTAGGCCTACCACGCCTATTACCACCACGTCCACGTCCTGACATCCTAATAAAGGTAACAACAGGATTAGCACATTTTCAAACATGCCAAGGCTAACTCACCTGCGTTCTAATACATTGGGCAATAGTAAATCACTCAACATAGACATGTAATCACATAAACACCTACGAATTTCCTTCCTAGATAATGACCGTCCCACGGGGTTGCTAGAGTTCTAGTTAGAAATAGCAGTTATCAAGTGCTCTTCCAATAGGACTTCCACAAACTCGTAAACCCAATCAACATCTTAGGAACTAAATTCCATACCCACATAATCACATAAGCATATTATCACAGAAGCATACAATACATGCTAACATCTCAATCAAATGAGACAAACCCATTGTGGTAACAACCACTTCCCACGTACCCAAAGTATTCAAACCCGGTACGCTCTGATACCAAGTTGTAACGCCTCCAAAATAATACAATAAAGATAACGTTTATGCAAAATAATAGAACAAAAATACAATACTTGCATTCATCAGAGTTCAGTGTTTAACAAACAGTTAAATGCCATGTAGGCTTGCATCTTTCCAAGTCATTGCTTGGTTACACAAATTGAGTCTCGCTCGTTACATCTTAAGCCCTTAGCTTTACAAATAACAAACATACACACATAAGGCATAATTAAGAAGCTCTTGCTTCTCGAAAGTCCATCCACGCTATTGCCTTGTAGGAAACATTTCACCTGCACTTGAAAATGATATTCCCGTATAGGGTGAGCCAACAGCCTAGTATAAATAATCTAACACAATATATGAGGTTTAGCAAAGGTATAAATACTACGTGCATAGACAATACCAATACTAAAATATCCACAAGGCCTGCATATTCATACGCCCTAAGACCTAACCTCATTCCATTTTCCTTCAATTCATTTCCTGTTCTTATATGCTACTCAATTCATGAGTTAAATTCATTATCTTTCACAACACAAAATGAGACTACAACTCAATGGTTTCCATTATGTAAACACACAAAAACACTTCAAATCTGCCATTTTACGGATATTTCGTCCGAAGGAATCGGCACCCATTTATATATGAAATTCGGGTCTTTCACCCAAGACACCTGGCCAACTTGCTTTAATGGAGTCCATCCCTTTTTCCTCCCAAACAAATATACATATGCAATGTATTCATAAACATAATCACATATGGAGTACATCCCGTTTCTCCTCCCAATAAGCATACATAAACAATGTAATTATAACATAGTCATATTCAATGACATCAACAATGGATTAGCATTAAATTGCCTAATCCTCATGAAATTTCCACAACAATCATAGCTATCCTCCACCAATAGCCCAATGCAATTATTTCAAAAGAGATATTCAATATCAAAATAGATAGTTTATTCAAAGCTTTTATAGGTGAAATATTACATATCCAATATCACCATTTATAACCATAACCTTCCAATTTCACATTTTCAATGTTAATCCCAATTATTTGTACAAAATAATAATTTAACCAAAATTAGGGAAAATCCCCCTTTCACCAAATATCAACCCAAACACCAAAATCAACTGTTTTGGCACAACATGATCTTATATTCAAGCCTCATACTCGTTTACCTCATATTCATCAAAACCCCTCTTTTCATTTCATACCCAAATTCTTGATTTGTCTAAACCACAACCAAATCTCATCATCTATACACAATAGCAAATAACTAAGCTAAAAACCATATTATAGTATAGAAATTCCCTACCTTAAGAAGAGAAGACGAGCAAAGCAAGGTTGAACTCCAAAAATGACGAAACCCACTTTTACTTAGATCAATATGAAGCTCTTGAAACCCTCTACCTTATTCTCAAAGACACTAGGGTCAAGAACACAATGAATTTAGATGAAATCTTAGAAAGAATGTGAGTTTCTAGAGAGAGAACCTCAAGATCTGGAAATTTGGAGACTTTTAGAGAGAGAGAGAGAAAGCAGAAAATGATCTGAAATGTCACTTTCACGATCTGATAAAGCGCGGTCCGCTCGAGCGTGGAAAGCCCCGCTCAAGCATAAGACACAGACTCCCGCTCGAGCGTGGAAAGTTCTGCTCGAGCGTCGAATACACCTTTCTAGTACTTTTGCAGAGAAGTCAAAGTGTAGAAACCAAACATTCTCCGCTCGAGTGGGGAAATGGATGCTCGAGCGGACAAGCAACTTCGAATGCATTTTTCATTTTTGCTTCGAGGGGCGCTGCCCCCTGGACCCCCGCGTGCTGACCGGGCAGCTCGACCCCCGACCATCCCAGTCGAAGTGGCAAAACGTGAAAGAAGGATCGAAACCGGGATCGCTATAATGTGTATCGTGTACATGTCACAGTACATTGTGCAAAATTATTGAAAATTTGGGTTTGTAATTGAATGTTGATGGAACCCCATCACTCGATGTTGAAGTTAGTTACGCTAGGTTAGGGGTGACAGTGGTTCAATACATGGGTTGGGTTGGGATGAGTTGTTACATTTAGATGGTTACATTATTTATAATTCAACGGTGGAGTATTGGAATGTCACGTTAGGTTTGGGATGAGAAGCATATGAGAATGTCACGGTGAGTTTGGGATGTTACATGTTATATTTACATTGGGTTTCAGATGAGAAGCATATGAGAATGTCACATTGGGATTGAGAATGTCACATGTTACATTTATGTTTTGAATTTCAAATTTCCAATCATATAGATATGATCACAATCTATAGTAACATTAGATTTTCCATATATGGTATTGCCATTAATCAAGTTATTTTGAATTTCAGAAACATATGGAAATGTCACATTGGGTTTGGGATGCAACATGTTACATTTACATTTTGAATTTCAAATTTCCAACTATATAGATATGATCACAATCTATGATAACATTAGATTTCTCGTATATGGTATTACCATTAATTAGGTTATTTTGAATTTCAAATTTCTAACCATATAGATATGATCACAATCTATGTTAACATTGGATTTTCCAAATATGGTATTGTCATTAATCAGGTTATTAATTAATTAAGATTGGGGGTAGATGTGTCCACAAAAAAACCACAGGACCTATTGGGTTATAAGTTTTTTCATAGGATCATATCTTATATAAATTTTCCAAATAAGACTTATAAATAATTTACCCTACAATAAATAAAAAAAATTAAATAAATTATAGCAAATTAACCTAAGTATAATTAAGAGAAATTTACATAGAAATTCCATCCCAAAAAAGTATTTACTAGAAAATTCCATAAATTTTATTGTAGACAATAAGTCTCATTGAATCGGAAAGGTACACCTTGAGATCATTTCACTATATTTTCTGGAGATTTTTAATTGATACTACGTTTGATTTCCAAATGTGGTTACGCTTCATTTGAGAAATTTTAATGTTAGATTATTTATATCATTATATTGTATGCACAATTGTCCTATTAAATTTTTACCAAATGTGTCATTGTTAAAATGTGACAATGGGACTGTAGTGGAGTAAGGCAAAAAGAAAATCTGTGTAAATCTATTATAATAATGATGTACAAAATATAATAGAAAAGAGGCCTATACATATAGGCTGAGAAAGAGTAGCATACAAGAAATCTAACTATAGTAATAGACAATATATGGTAATACAAATATATACAGCTAACACCTCCCTCAAGCTCAAGGTGATAATACAGATATCAACTTGAGTTTAGAAAGTAAATAAGAGAAGCATCCTGAAAAATGAGGTTTGGTGAAGAGATTGGCTATCTGATCGATAGAGGTAACAAAGAGAAGACGAACAATGCCGCTGGTAACATGCTGCCGTATGAATTGACAATCAATCTCAATATGTTTGGTGCGATCATGGAAGACATCATTATGTACAATCTGAATAGTACTCTGGTTGTCACAATAAAGGTTGGTGGTAGCAGAATGAAAGACTACTATGTCAGAAAGAAGTTAACGAAGCCATACAAGCTCTTAAGTCGTGTTAGCAAGAGCGTGATACTCAACTTCAGTACTAGAATGAGCAATAAGAGTTTGTTTCTTGCTACGCCAAGCAATGAGAGAGTTACCCAAGAAGAAGTAGAACCCTGTAGTGGAATGGCAGTCATTAGGATCCCTTGCCCAATCTGCATCAAAAAATGCATATAACTATAGAGAAGAGTAAGCTGAGTAGTGTAGACTATGAAACATAGTTCCTTTGAGATAACGCAAAATGCAAACCAGAGTAGCATAGTGTGGAGACCAAAGAGCAACCATGAACTGACTGACAATATAAATAGCATAGACAATGTTTGGAAAAATAACCATGAGATAGACAAGACTGCCAACTAACTGAAGATATAAAATAGCATCCGACAAAAGGTGACTGTCAAGAGTTGTTAGACAAGTCTGAAGATCAACTAGAGTAGTGGCAGTCTTGCAATCAGTAAGACCAACACGAGCCAAGAAATCAGATGTATACTTGGCCTGGGTGAGAAAGTAACCAGATGAATCATGGGAAATTTCCAAGCCAACTAGCTAAATAAACCCAAATCTTTCATCTCAAACTGGCGATTGAGGAACCATTTGAAACTAGAGATACCACTTTGTTATCCCTATTGATGATCATCTCATCTACATAAAGAAAGAAGAAGAACAGTACCACGCCCCATCTTATATATAAACAGAGTAGAATCATAGGCACTAGAAGAGAATCCAAAGTCACGAATGGTGGAATTGAACTTGGCTAATCAGGCACGCGAAACTTGTTTCAAACCATACAAAAGCATGACGAAATTTGTATACTTTGTTTGATAGAACAGAACAACCACGAGGAAACTACATATAAACTTCCTTAGTGAGGTCACCGTTGAAAAATGCATTCTTGACATCCATTTGACAAAGACTCTAGTAGTGAGTAGCAGCAACTGCAAGTAAGTTGCGAATTGAAGTAAGAAGGGCAATAAGAGCAAATGTTTCCTCATAATCAATTTCATATTCTTGACTAAACTCCCGAGTGTAGCTCGACTTTTTCGCGCCCCCTTTCGGAGAGCTCGAATTGGTCCTACAGTTCAGACTCTTGTTACGGTTCTGAATCTAGTTTCACAAGTGCAATGTGAAACTGATAAACACCAAAGAGTCCAATCCGGCAAATCATTTTGGAAAATCGATTTTGAATCAAAGAATACCAAAACTGGACTGCTTTGCCAGATTACAGAGTCGCCACCTAAATATTTTATTTTTGGGAAATTTAGAAAACCATGACTCGTGCCAAAGACCACATGTCCGTCATCACCAAAGTTGCCTTGGCTCGGGAACTTGGGTACGAGAGGGGAAGGTTCTGAAATGAGCACCCCTGCTCGCCCGATCAAATATCGGCCTCTACTATCATGATATGTTGTTTTATAAACATTATGTGTTCTTATTCCAGTTATTGGACTAACTTTACTATGTGACACACACAAGCAAGTATAGACTAGTCACAAGATTTGGAACGAATTCAACTCATGTTTGTTTTCGAAAATGGTTTGAATTTGCCACCCTTAAGTGGGCTAAAACGCGGATTTGCCACCAAACATGATGGGCTTAAAACATGATTTGCCACTTCGCAAAGTGGGCTTAAAACTTACATTTGTTGAATTGTTCCAATTCAAGCAACAAAGCCTTCATCCACAGCCATTCATGCAGTTAACCATTTAAGCAAATAGCCTCATGGCAAGCATGCTAAACATGGCAATGTGGCAATCACACTCATGCAAGTATGCTAAAGCATAAAACTCACTAATACTCCAAGCCGAAATAAAAACTAGTTAGAAAAATGCATGATCCTAACTATACAAGATATCTAATGCAATATATGCAATAATGTGACTAAATAGGCTCATCTAATCTAACCTTCAAAAGCGATTAAATAAAAGGGAGAAAGACGTGGGGTTGGAAGACATGCACACACGCACGCACACTTATTACAACATTATGCCCTCGCGAAGGAGGGTCCGAATAAATAAGCTAACTAGCTACGCTAATTAAGCCAACTATTACAACACAAAACTAATTAACTAACTTATTCTAAACTAATTAATTACAAACCGAATTAAAGAATTAGTTACACTAACTAATTAAGTACAACATTTGAATTGAATAATTAGCTATGCTAACTAATTAAAGAAATTAAATGGCCTCGAGGGCGAGGGACGCATGCATGCTCGGTCGGCTTCCTCCCAAAAATCCACCGCCTTGCTATCGGACGCCTCTGTTTACACTTGTTTGATCTCTGAAAATTGTGCCAACTCCCAGAATGCCTTTGCTCCAACTCAGGAACACACTGGTGCAAAATTCATTTCTAGCTGGTCGGCTACCAATGGTGGCTGTCGGCTACCATTGGTGGCCGGTCGGCTTCTTCTGGTGGCCGGTCGGCCACTGCTTTCCTAGACTTCCCTTTTTGCTGCAACAGAGAGCAAACAGAGGCAAAGCAATGTATTCTCAAGGAATATATATGTGTACCATTACCCTCCTTATCATTACACAAAGTCAAAGGAGTGTAATCCTTGGCTCCAAAACCACCAACCAAGCATTCTCAACGCATGATGGCCAAAGAACCAAGAAGTACAACTTCATTGTATGCCAAAACAAGACTCAAGACCATCGCCTTATCATGTGTGATCAAAGGCAATGGAGACCAAGGAGATTGGCTCATTTTATCACTTTGAGTATGAAATGCTCCAATCTTCCTTGTGTTCAATATAACGTCCGATTGAACACATGCAATGCAACACAACATGCTTAACTTGCTCAAGTTTTACTTGTTATGTTTTATTTACTCATTTTAATTACCGATCCATTCTTTAACCGGTTAGGTCCAAGGTGAGAGTCCTCTAATGAGAGAGGTGTCAACCAAGGGATGATTTAAGGCATGAGAGAGATCATGTCGTTGGTTAGTAGAAACCGTCAAAAGAGGATTAAAACCATTAAGCACAAATCTTAATCTCAAGCTTAAACACAACCCTAAGGCTAAGCAACCCTCAAAGCAAATGAAAAAGTGATGAAATAAGGGAGGTTGCAGATATTATATGTGCTGAAATTGCATGCAAAATGACCCTAAAACATGCAAGCAACTCATGCAATTCATGCTAGAAAGCTTAAAAACATTAAGCTAGTGAAGAAGATTGCACTACAACTGTCATGACCCGAACCCGCCCCTATGGGTTAAGGACATAACCGGCCAGTAATCCTGTGATTACCTACGGCCTCAGACCAAAACAGATATAACTCATCAGAGTAAAGGGGCCAAACGGAAGTAAAAATTTAAAACTTTGTCCATGGAGCCGTGCTTATATGCACATCAAACAACCATACTCAGATACGTTAATAACCCACATCAAAAGTACTGTATCACAGAATTCATTACAGACAGGATCATTCAAAACGAGTCAACCTATAACAGACTATGTACAGACATACACAAGGCCCTTGCCAACAGGACAAAACATAAGTACATAATAAAAGGACAAGGATGGTCTCATGCTTGAGACACAAGGCTGACTCTCCAAAACTCATGTTGTTCCTGGCAGACTTCACTGGGGCTGGGTTTGTGCTTCTCTTGGCTTACCTACAAACACATGAATGAGCATGAGCGATAGCCCAGTGAATAATATCAAATACAGAATATACATAACAATATAGAACAATATGTTCCAAACGGCCTTGGGCCTAATTCATAATTCTATTTAACAGATACATATAACTATACAAAGTTCCAAATCAAGTGACTGTAGTTCCAAACATTCTGGCCTTTGGCCCATTTAGATTTCCATTCATGTCAAAACGGCCTTCGGCCCGCTCATTCATGTCAAAACGGACTTCGGCCCATTCATTCATGTCAAAACGGCCTTCGACCCAATCATTTATGTCAAAACGGCCTTCGGCCCATTCATTCATGTCGAAACGGCCTTCGGCCCACTCATTCATATCAAAACGGCCTTCGGCCCACTCATTTATGTCAAAACGGCCTTTGGCCCACTCATTCATGTCAAAACGGCCTTTGGCCCACTCATTCATGTCAAAACGGCCTTTGGCCCACTCATTCATGTCAAAACGGCCTTTGGCCCACTCATTCATGTCAAAACGGCCTTTGGCCCATTCATTCATTCATGTCAACTTTTGTCCACAATCCCAATTAACAACTCATAAAGCTTGTAAGGGAATAAACAATTGGACATTCATAAGCGTTCAAATATCGATATTACTCACAGTGATTGGCTTGCGGATTTGCCCTGGAGCTTGACCCTACACATTTCACGAACACAAAATGGTCACTAATAGTTCAATCCGTTCTTTAATTCACATATTCCTCTTTATACTTTATTCTTATCTCATTAACTCATTTACAATGCTTAACACATGCCTAAGAGTGCTTTCAAGTGAAAGAGAACAGAAAACGAAACACAGAATGCGAAAACAAAGTTTCAGAAAACAGGGTCCCCACTCGAGCGGACCCTTGAGGCCTGCAAAAGTACTGGATAGGTGAAATTTACGCTCGATCTTCCAATATGGCGCTCGAGCGGAAGGCCTCTCAACATAGCTCCCCACTTGAGCGTAAATTTACACGCTCGAGCGGACGCTATGTCTGCAAAAAGTACTGGATGCATCATTTTTACGCTCGAGCGTGACCTAGGCTGCTCGAGCGGAAGTTCATCCTCCATGATCCTCGCTCGAGCGTGAACTTCCCCCGCTCGAGCGTACACCATGCCTGCAAGAACAAAATACTGGGAGCTCGAAATCCCTGCTCGAGTGGACATTCCCACGCTCGAGCGGACATCAAAATTCTGGGTTTCCCAGATTATGTTCTTGAGCTCCAATTTGAATTCCAACCAACAAAATGTGCATGCAATGGCTCAAATCTCAAATATACACATACTAACATGGCACCAATGCAAGATGATAACATTGTGGAGCTCAATTTCTTGATTTATCCACATGCATGTCCCAAAATATATCAAATTCAACACCAACACAACAAACTCATGCATTCAAGCTCATATCTTCTTAAATTGTACATGCATGTGATGCATTAGCCACATTCTTAACTTAGATAACACAAATGGTGATCAAGACATGAGTTTCTTTTGACATTCACATGGATTGTACACATTTGTGCCCAAACATGCAATATCAAGGTGATTTCCTACATGCATGCACATATTGAGCTTCAATTCAACAAATACAGCCCAATTTCATTTTAACCCTACTCTTGATCACCAAAATTAGCTTGAACATACAAAATCACAATCTATACTTCAAGAATTACTCATCTAGAAGCTTTGATTTTTCAAACTTAAGCTTAATTCTTGAGTTGGTCTACAAATTTTCAAGCTTTGAGGCCAAACTCCAATTTCTTCACTCTCTCCCTCTCTTAGCCGACCCCCCCCCCTCTCTTCCTTGATGTTTATGATCAGCCAAAATGTAACAAAAGAAGCGGAATAGGGAGTGTAGTGCCTTTATACAAACAACCCACTAATTCAATTTAATAATAATAAACAATTTGGCACTAATTTTTCAATTGAATCAACTTAATCTGGTCCGAATCAATTTTTCGATTAAACTTCACCGTAGGCTCTAAAAATTATGCCAATCACAATGGCATAATCAATTTCGGGTTCTGTGGCCGATAAAGCCCTCAATTTAATTTCCAAAGCATATTATTCAAACGGGTATTCCTACAGCGAACAGATAGAGTTCCAAAATCACATATATCCACATAATGGCACACAAAATCATATCAAGACATATAATCATCACATACGTATTAGGGACCAATTAACATAATACCGAACAGGGGTATCACAGTCTTCCCCCCTTTAGGAAGTTTGGTCCTCCAAACTTAAGTTACCTTCATCGGGAAACAAATGTGGATAGTGTAGCCGCATTTCCTCCTCTTTTTCCCACGTGGCATCCGTCCCATAGTGCTCTTTCCATTCCAGTTTCACCATTGGAATGGACTTGCTTCTCAACTGTTTCACTTGACGATCAACAATTCTTTCCGGCCATTCCGCATATTCCATATTTTCATCAATAGCAACCCGGTGATAATCAATCACATGAAACGGGTCTCGGAGGTAACCCCTCAACATCGACACATGAAACACATTATGGATTTGCTCGAATCCCGGTGGCAAGGCAACTCTGTAGGCAACTGGACCAAGCCTCTCCAAAATCTGGAACGACCCAATGTAACGGGGCGACAACTTGCCCTTTTTCCCAAATCTGATTTGGCCTTTCATCGGAGAAACACGGATGAACACATGGTCACCAACCTCATACTCAAGAGGTCTTCTCCGAACATCTGCATAGTTTTCTGTCGGTCCTGAGCTGTTTTGAGCTTTGACGAATAATCTTGATTTTCTCAGAAGTGTCCTGCACAATTTCCAGCCCAAGCAAAGCTCTATCCCCGACCTCTGTCCAACAAATAGGTGATCTACACCTCCTACCATACAAAGCCTCGTATGGTGCCATACCGATGCTGGAGTGGAAGCTGTTATTATAAGCAAATTCTGCAAGTGGCAAATAGTCTTCCCAACTCCCCTGAAAATCCAAAGCACACATGCGAAGCATATCTTCCAAAGTTTGTATCGTTCGTTTTGACTACCCGTCTGTCTATGGGTGGAATGCAGTACTGAACCTTAGTTCTGTTCCCATAGCTTCCTGCAAACTTTTCCATAATCTAGACACAAATTTCGGATCTTTATCCGACACAATGGATACCGGGACCCCATGTAAACGAACAATCTCATCCACATAAATAGTAGCCAATCTATAAGCATTAAATATAGTTTTGACAGGCAGAAAATGTGCAGATTTAGTCAGTCTATCAACTACAACCCAAATCGAATCCATACCTCGAGAAGTCCGAGGTAGGCCAACAACGAAATCCATAGTCATGTGCTCCCACTTCCATTCAGGAATAGGGAGAGGTTGAAGTAGACCGCCCGGTTTCTAATGTTCGGCTTTGACTTGCTGACATTGAAGGCACTTGGACACATATTCCGCAATCTCTTTCTTCATTTTAGGCCACCAATAGGTCTATTTCAAATCCCGATACATTTTGTTGTTACCCAGATGCATAGCAAATACGGAACTGTGGGCTTCATCTAAAACCCTCTTCTTTAGTTCTGGGGCATCAGGGACACATATTCGGTTCCGGAATTTCAACATTTCATTCTCAATACTGAATTCTGCTTTCGGGCTTGCCTCAAATTCGTCAATCACTTTCTTGATGAAGTCATTCTCCTTTTATTTCTGCTTGATTTCATCAATGATCGCCGGCTCGGTTATAATAGCGGCTATCAATCCGCCCTGTTTACACATTACTACTTCAATTTCAAACTTCTCAAAGTCTTGCAAAATCTCCTTCTGCTCAGTAAGCAAGCAAGCCATGCTCCCTGTTGATTTTCTGCTCAAAGCATCAGCCACTGTATTGGCCTTCCCGGGGTGATACTGAATCTCTAGATCATAGTCTTTTATCAGTTCCAGCCATCTTCTCTGACGCATATTCAACTCTTTCTGCATGAAGAAGTATTTCAGGCTCTTGTGATCCGTGTAGACTTCACACTTTGCCCATACAAATAATGCCGCCAGATCTTCAAAGCAAAAACAACTGCGGCCAACTCTAGGTCATGTGTTGGATAGTTCTTCTCATGTGGCCTCAACTGTCGAGAGGCGTAAGCAATAACCTTTTTGTGGGGAGATGGATTGGAAATACTCTTCAGATCCTGGGAGACGCTAATGATCCTCAGCTAGTCACCTGCAAAGATACAAATACTCCGGTCGGAGGTGCCGGAATTAGCACTCCGACGGACAAGTTAGTTCTTCTACTCAAGAAAGCTTGTTCACTAAGTTTTAGAAGTGATTCTTACATACCTCCACAGATCTGAAGCTTGTATTTATATCCATTTTTTGGGCCTCGGGGCCAGAGTCTACTTTTTATTTAATATTCTTTCTTTGTCCTGATATGCCTTCTCAAGTCTACTCGGCCTTAGTTCGTAGTCGGCGTCTCAGTTGAGCCAAATGGAGCCGTTCAATTCCCGGCTCCTCGGGTATACCAGATTTCGTTCTCTACGAATTCGGCTCCCACACTTTTCGTTCTATTAGCACACAACCCAAACCCTTATAACATGCATCACTGAAAATCATGAAATTTTTCGTACCTGAAGGTAATGTCAAAATTGGTGCCCTGGTCAATCTTGTTTTCAATTCATGAAAGGCTGATTCCCTTTCTTCGTTCCACTCAAATGGTTGCCCCTTGCGTGTTAATTGGGTAAGAGGCACAGCTATTTTTGAAAAATCCTTCACAAACCTCCTGTAGTACCCAGCCAAGCCCATGAAACTGCGAACTTCTGTCACATTGGTCGGTGTAGGCCAATTCACAATTGCCTCTATTTTCTGCGGGTCCACTGAAATTCCTTCCTTGTTGATCACATGCCCTAGGAAAACAACTTCATCCAACCAAAACTCACATTTGTTTAGTTTAGCAAATAATTTTCTTTCTCGAAGTATTTGTAAAACAGTCCTCAAGTGATGTTCATGTTCAAGTCTATCTTTAGAGTATATCAAAATATCATCGATGAAGACTACAACAAACTCGTCAAGGTAGGTTTTAAAAATTCTATTCATTAGGTCCATAAATGCTGCCAGAGCATTAGTCACTCCAAATGGCATAACAAGGAACTCAAAATGACCATATCTCATTCTGAATGCTGTTTCTCAATATCCTCTGCCTTAACCTTCAGCTGGTGATACCCGGATCTCAAATCGATCTTAGAAAACACCTGTGATCCCTGCAACTGGTCAAATAAATCATCAATACGGGGTAGGGGGTATTTGTTCTTCACGGTTACCTTATTCAATTCCCAATAGTCGATGCACAGACGCAAGGTACCATCCTTCTTTTTCACAAACAGTACCGGTGCACCCCAAGGGGAAGTGCTAGGTCGGATAAATCCCTTATCAAGCAGGTCTTGCAACTGTTCTTTCAATTCCTTCATTTCAGCAGTAGCCATTCTGTAGGGAGTCTTAGAAATAGGCTGGGTGCCTGGCACAGTCTCAATAGTAAACTCTACCTCCCTGTCTACCAATTCCCCCAGTAATTCATTTGGAAACACATCTGGGAATTCTCTAACAATAGGAATATCATTCAATTCAATATTCACAGATTGTTCAATCAACACATAGCACATAACCCTGGCACCCTTTCCTGATCAATTTACATGCTTTCATTGCAGATATCAAATAGGGTGGAGGCACTACCCCATTACCACAAACACAATCTCTTTTTGTTCTGGTGGTTTAAATACACCCCTTTTTGTCACACAATCTATGGTGGCACAGTATTTGGTCAACCAACCATGCCCAAATTACATCGAAATGTCTAAAGTTCAAGGGCAACAAATCTACATATAGGGTAGCATCCTCGATATGCATGTCACAAAACCGATATATATAGTCACATAACACCGATTCCCCCGATGGAGCAGACACACATAACAAATATGGCAATAACTCTCGCTTTAGTGCTTGGAGATGTGCAAAACACTGAATCAGTAGTGTCAGGTATCATTTCTATTTGTGCTCAGAATGCATATGTGCTGATTGATTCCGATTCTACACATTCATTCGTATCGCATGCTTTTTCTCAGAAATTAACTAGACCATTAGAATCTATGAACTGTGTGTTATCTGTAACTACACCGTCTGGGGGTTCCATGATATGTGCTTATGTCTACCCGGCATGTGATCTTGTGATTGGCGAAATGACATTGTATGTTGATTTATTGCCCTTGAACATCGATTATTTTGATTGTATTCTGGGTATGGATTGGGTTGACTAAATACTGTGCCACCATTGATTGTGTAAATAAATCCGTCACATTTCATCCACCTGGTATGCCCGAGTTTACTTTCACAGGAAATGGGGTAGTCCCTCCGCCTTAGATATTTCCTTTATGAAACCTAAAAGGCTGTTAAGAAAAGGGTGTCGGGGCTATTTGTGTAGCGTGTTGACTGTACCGTCGGATAGTGCCAGTGTTGAAACTATTCCTGTAGTTTGTGACTTTCCTGATGTGTTTCCCAATGATCTACCTGGGGATTTAATTGATAGGAAAATTGAGTTTACCATTGATGTAATGCCTGGAACACAACCCATCTCCAAGACTCCGCATAGGATGTCGACTTTGGAAATGAAGGAACTAAAAGTCCAACTTCAAGAACTCTTAGACAAGAAATTCATTCGCCCAAGTACTTCACCTTGGGGTGCTCCAGTGTTATTTGTCAAAAAAAAAAGACGGGTCTTTGAGGCTATGTATTGACTACCAAGAATTGAACAAAGTGACCATTAAGAACAAATATCCATTACCCCGAATAGATGATTTGTTTGATCAACTCCAAGGAGCCAAAGTGTTCTCTAAAATTGATCTTAGGTCCGGTTATCATCAGTTAAAGGTTAAAGCAGAAGACGTAGAGAATACTGCATTCAAAACTAGATATGGACATTATGAATTTCTGGTAATGCCTTTTGGAGTAACAAATGCACCTACAGCTTTTGTGGACCTAATGAATAGGGTTTTCAAACAATATCTCGATTGAATTCATTGTTGTGTTTATTTATGACATTTTGATCTATTCTAAAAACAGGGAAGAACATGAGAACCATCTGAGAACTACCTTACAGATTTTGAGAGAAAAGAGATTGTATGCTAAATTGTCAAAATATGAATTCTGGCTTGACAGTGTAGCATTCTTGGGGCATGTAATCAATAAAGACGGTGTCTCTGTTGACCCTCAGAAGATTGAAGCTATTGTGGATTGGCCTAGACCAACAAACGTAACAGAAGTTAGAAGTTTTCTGGGACTGGCTAGTTATTATAGAAGATTTGTGAAAGATTTCTCAAAGCTCGCAATGCCATTGACACAATTAACGTAGAAAAATGTACAATTTGATTGGAATGGTCAGCGTGAATCAGCCTTCCAAGAATTGAAAACCAGACTGGTGACTACACCGATCCTAACTTTACCCAATGGTACTGATGGGTTTCAAATTTACAGTGATGCTTCGTATAAAGGGCTGGGCTGTGTATTGATGCAAAATGGAAAGGTAATTGCCTATGCTTCACGACAACTCCGTCCTCATGAAAAGAATTACCCGACCCATGATCTTGAACTGGCAGCTGTGGTGTTTGCCTTGAAAATCTGGCGTCACTACTTGTATGGGGTAACTTGTGAAGTGTATACTAATTATAAAAGCTTGAAATATTTCTTCACCCAAAAAGAATTGAACATGAGACAGAGGAGATGGTTAGAGCTAATCAAAGATTATGATCTACAGATTTTGTATCACCTAGGGAAAGCTAATACTATAGCAGATGCCTTGAGTCGAAAACCAATGGGGAATCTGTCATGTTTGCTTACTAGCCAGAAAGAATTGTTATATGACTTGGAAAAAAAATGAGATTGAGATTGTGATGCGTGAACAGGGCGGAATACTAGCCGCTATTTGCGCTCAACCTGCAACCGTTGAAGAGATCAAAGAGAAATAACTTGAAGACGAATACTTGAAAAAGGTTGTAAAAAGCTTGATTCAAAACTGAGGCCGGGGTTTGTATTCGAGAATCATGTGCTGAAATTCCAAAATCGTCTTTGTGTGCCTAATTGTTATGACTTGAGAAAACGTGTTATGTCTGACGCCCACAATACTAAATTTGCTATGCATCCAGGGAATACAAAGATGTACCATGATTTGAAACATAACTTCTGGTGGCCTGGAATGAAAAAGTGTATTGCAGATTTTGTGGCTAGGTGTTTACATTGCCAACAAGTCAAAGCCGAACATCAACGACCCGCTGGTTTGTTACAGCCGCTTCCAATACCGGAATGGAAATGGGAGCACATTATCATGGATTTCATTGTGGGATTGCCTCGCTCTTCTCGAGGTATGGATTCCATTTGGATTATAGTTGATCGTTTGACTAAGTCTGCTCATTTCCTGCCTGTTAAAACTATTTATAATGCAGATAAGTTGGCTAACATGTATGTGAATGAAATTGTGAGATTGCATGGCGTACCAGTATCTATTGTATCTCACAGAGATTCGAAGTTTACATCAAGATTCTGGCAAAGCTTGCAACAAGCCTTGGGGACAGAACTGAGGTTAAGCAGTGCCTATCATCCACAGACAGACGGTCAGACAGAGCGGACCAATCAAACCTTGGAAGACATGCTCATAATGTGTGTGTTAGACTTCCAAGGAAATTGGGAGACTTACTTACCATTGGCAGAATTTGTGTATAACAACAGTTACCATTCGAGCATTGGAATGGCTCCTTATGAAGCTTTGTATGGAAGAAAATGCCGATCTCCAGTATGTTGAGCCGAAGTAGGCGACAGACCGTTGTTAGGACCGGAACCTATGCAAGAAACCACCAAAAATGTGAAGTTGATTCAGCAAAGGCTGAAAACTACTCGCTGAAAACTACTCAAAGCCGGCAAAAGAGTTATGTTGATGTGCGAAGAAGGGACATAGAATATGAAATTGGGGATCACGTATTCATAAAAGTGACTCCTATGAAGGGTCAAACTCGGTTTGGTGTGAAAGGCAAGTTAGCGCCAAGGTATGTTGGCCCATATGAAATCCTTGAAAAGATCAATTCAGTAACCTATCGAGTGGCCCTACCGCCGGTTATGGAACATATACACAACGTATTCCATATGTCAATGCTTCGGTAATATTTGAGAGATCCACTCCATGTCATTGAATCAACACATGTGCTCCTAAAGGATGATTACACTTATGAGGAAAGACCTATCTAGATTGTAAACCACCGAATCAAAAGATTGAGGAACAAGGAAATACCACTGGTAAAAGTTGATTGGCAAAACCACGGAAGGACTTATGCTACCTGGGAAATAAAAGGAGACATGATGAAAAGATATCCTGAGTTGTTTCCTTTGGATCCAATGTTCTTCCAAAGCGAAGGTAATTCGAGTTTGGAGGACCAAACTCTTTAAGGGGGAAAGACTGTAACAACCCCAATCCTTGTTTAACGTTAATCCGTGGTTAATTATGCTTAATTGGTAATTAGGGTGAAATTCTGGATTGAATTGCATGTGTGTGTTGCATGAATTATGTCTATATCTGTTCAACGTAGGAAAATTTGTTTGTGTTTTCTTTCGGTTTGTGAATTGAGGGCCCTATCGGCATCCGATTCAGAAATTGATTTAATTTATATGCTAATTAGGATTTATAGAATTTTATGGTAGGTTTAATTAAAATTTGGTTCGGAGCGATTAAATTAGATTAAATTAATGCCATTTGATTAATTTTGATTAATTACTACCTATAGGGCCATTTTGACCCCACTAAGTTTACCTTTTTATTTCATTCTTCCTCAACTTGATGCTCAACGTGAGAATGAGAGAGAATTGAGGGATTTGGGTCCTAGGTTCAAGAATTGAATTCACAAGGAGGGAATTGCTAGGAGAAAAGAAGAAACTTGAAGATTTATTCATCTAGTTCAAGATTCTAGCACCTAAAGCCCAATTGAACATCTAAGGTATGAAACCAAGTCTTTAGCCTTGAAGTTGAGTTAATTCATACATGAATTCAAGTAAATTGAACTATAAGATGTAAGAATCAAGCTTAAGGAGTAGAGAGGTAGATCAATCCATGCATGCATGTGCATTTTCTTACAAATTGAGCATGATTTAATCTCGCTTACATTTTGGTCATTCATCATGTTTTCCATTAAATTACTAAGTTTGATCATGTATTGGAGTGTTTGAATTCAAGGGAGTTCATGCATGTTGTATTAATGAAATATTCATAAAGTTTGTGTTGGAATTTTGTACAATTGGCATGCCTTTGGGCCATGGTTTCTTGAAATATCTTTAATTCATGTTGCTTTAGGGTCTTCATGTATTTTCTCCACTTTTGGCCCAAAAAAATCGAGTTTGAAGCTTTTAAGATTGAGTTTTGTGCTTGAGGATCAATCTGGAAATTCCAGATTTTTGATCCATGCTCGAGCGGAGGACTTCACGCTCAAGCATACACTCTGAGTATATGCACTTCC
Source organism: Camellia japonica (assembly GCA_030407325.1). Lineage (NCBI taxonomy): Eukaryota > Viridiplantae > Streptophyta > Magnoliopsida > Ericales > Theaceae > Camellia > Camellia japonica. Next base: position 25,644,670 of record JAPPVO010000029.1, read on the forward strand.
GCTCGAGCGTCGAGAGTCACGCTCGAGCGTGAAATGCATATGCCCAGAAGTTCATGTGTTTTGTAGTCCGCTCGAGCGAGGGAATTCGCGCCTGAGCGAGGGTCTGAGTCTCACGCTCGAGCGTGGGTCGAGCGTCCATCGAGCATGAAAAACATGCAACCAGTACTTTTTCAAAAGTTTGCAATCCGCTCGAGCGAGGGAAGTCACGCTCGAGCAGAGCTTCATTGTCTGCATGTCCGCTCGAGCGGGAAAAGCCACGCTCGAGTGTGGACCCTATTTTCAGTAAGTTTTGAAAAATGTTTTCAACACATTTTTGTATCCTCATTCCATCCTAGGCATTCCTAGGCCATGTTAAGACTCCATAATGAGGATTAAAGACTAGAAACACACTAAGAACAAACGAAATAAGTTATGTACAATTCGAACGTGTGCTTCAAGTGTGTATTCGTATGTGTGTTCATGTAGGTCACGCGCCTCAGGACAAGTGAAGTGCCACCTTACCATCTAATTAGAGCTATCAATCATCTGTGAGTAATGACTTTGTAAAGTTATGTTCAATGTTAAGTATTTTTCGAATATTACGACATGAAGTAATTAGTTTTTTGAAATGAAATGTTGTGTTTGAAACAAATGAATGATTGTCCAAGATTCTGAAAGTTATTCGTGGCATCCTCAGCATTATACGATATGCGTCCCTTCATGGGTCATCAGGTCCCTTCATGGGTTATCAGAAACGTCTCTGTGCACATGAGTCATCAGTAAGCCTTCATGGCAGTCCCTTTGTGGGTCATCGGATTTGTTAATGCTAATGGATGTGTCACGTATTATGATATGATACATGTACAAGTTTTGACTACGAATGTAAAAATACCTATGAATCTGCTCTGATATGGTAACTAAATATGTACAAGGCTTTGTTTCCGTATGGACATCATTCAATAAAATCTTTACTCTGTTATTATTCACTGGGCTTTAGCTCACTTTTATATTATGTATGTAGGTGAGCAAGCACGTGATCAGGCCCAGAGTTGGTGGCCTATGCTTCAGTTTTGTCAGCCAACCCTTGTGCCTCCCGAGGAGGTTCCGATTGAAGTCAAGTTTCATGGCTGCTTTTGTAAACACTTTATACTATGTGATGTTTACTCAGAATGTCTTTTGGCATGTACTTGGTGTGTGTAAATATTGCATCTTGTTATAAAGAAATTTTAAGTTGTCTGTTCCATGTATGTCAGCACGGCTCAATGGACTGTATATGTTTTGTATATTGCTTCCTCAACTCCTCGTTATATGCTATTATGTCATGAGGCCTTTGGTAATCTGAGGATTACTGGCCGGTCTCGACACTAAACCTATGGGGGCGGGTTTGGGTCATGACAGAAAAGTAGAAATGGAATTACTTTTATTTCAAGGTAATGCAGGTTGTTTTACAATTTGACAAGATAAATAATCAAGATCTTCGAGACTGACACGACATAACCTACAACTATAAACCAAAATTTTCAAACGACTAAAGGAGGCATGTCCTAAGCGACAATGCCAAAGGTGAAAAGAATACAAGTCAGAGGTAGATGCAGCGGAAGAAGCAACAGAAACAACAGTGGATGATTTGGGTAGAATGCAAAGATAAACAAGCTCAAACAGACATTCATGCTTACAGACTATCCCAAAGAGCTATCTCATCTGATGGTCTTGCGCCAAACAACCATTAACAGAAAAGGTAATAATTAGACCAAGTTCACATAATTAACCAACAGAGACAAGATTCAATTTAAGAGCAGGAAAATGATAAGCATCACAAAGAAACACAGTGAAAGTACAAATTTTACCAATGTGAGTAACAGTCACATGAGAACCATTAGTAATATGTATAGTGGGGACATGAGATGATGATGATAAATAGGAATATATAATAGTGTTAGAGGTCATATGATTACAGTAAGGAAAATCAAACTACCAGGTTGAATTACCTAAGGTCTCTCAAAGAGCAGTAGAAGGAAGAGTACTAGATTTGGCAAGCACCTGTTGGATAATGGACTTAACATCATCCATAAAAAGGATGGAGCAGTGGAAATAGTAGAGTGATGAGTAGAGGAACCCTTGGAGGCAGTAACAGTAGAGCAAGAACCTTGGGTAGATTTGGACTGATACCCAGAACGTGAAAACCCTTTCCTGTTTCTTATATATGTAATATATCTATGTATATAGGAAGCACTTACCTAATTAAGGTTCGTACTTTCTTTTTTTTTTCATTTTTCCCTTCTATTATTCTTGATACTTCATTATTGTTGTAGGCCTTTTAGATAGTTTGGTCACTTTCATGGATTTCTTGATAAATTTACGTTTTCTTTATTTTAATGACTTTAGCCTCACATATGGCTCAATGATTACATTTGAGAAGAATTATTTTATTATCCTTCCTACTTTGATAATATTACAACTTATCTTTGTTTGTTCTGCCTAATGTAATTTTTTGGGTTTTGGAGGTTCTTTATAACATTTGGATACTTTGATTTTATAAAATTTATTACTTTCTTTTTGCACTATAGGGCATGTGATTTTGTAAAATATCAATAATCAAAGTAAGTTTAAATTTCTGTCAAATTAAAATCTAAACTTGGGAGAATTTAAGAGATTTGTAAAGTTCATCATATGTACCATTTTGATAAAGTAAATCAATCGAAATGTTTTTTTTATTGCATTTGTTTTCAAAAAAAAATAGACAAGTGTATTTTAAAAAATAGATCACTATTTTCTTAATAGACAAACACAATAAAATAAAATAAAAACTACAATTGTTGGATCAATCTTTTTTATTTTTATTTTTTATGAATGATATACCCGAGGAGTCTTACAAAATGGACGGTTTAAATTATTAAAACTGGACTTGAGGTTAGCTCTATGATGCCTTTAAGTTATCTCAAGATTAGATTTCAAGGTAAAAGAAGCTAAAAGTGATTACATATTTTTATTTTATCATAAGAACAACTTTAATTATAGAAGTTTCAAAGTCATTTTTTAACTCATTACAGTGTAAAAAAAGAATAAAATTTTTTATTTTTTTTTATTTTGAGAATATTCTTTGGAGAGGTTATTTTGTATAATACTTTGACATTACTTATTATTTGACATTTGTCAATTTATTTTCTAATATTCTAACAAAAAGTACTGAATCTTACAATTTTAACTAATTATATCAAGTATAGGCACCATGTGAATGTGCCCCTAGACCACAACATAGTCTTTGTAACAGGGTGGACCAAAAGTATTGTAGAGTCCAAGTCTTTGTTTGATTTGCGTTTTAAAGTCTATTTTGAAAAGAAAAAAAAATTGTAAAAAATTAAAATTTATTTTGGTGATGAAAAAAATTTAAAACATTCATCATTTTCATATAGTTTTATCTTTTTAAAAAGTAGAAATAAATTTTTAAAATTTCAAAATATCTTTCTGTTTCTTTTAGTTTGGTTGGTGAATTACTATGGGTGGAGGGCTCTTGGAAATTATGTAAGAAAATTGGGTTAATTGTGATTAGCCTAATAGTGCAAAGGGTAAATTACACTGACACCCCCTAAGATTTTTGTTTAATACAGATTCCCCTCTCACATTTGAAAAATTAAACTTATCCCCTTTGTCAGATTAAAATGACATATTTGTCCCTTAACTTTTATACATATAAAATAATAAAATAATGTTGATATTTTGTTCATATCATTTCATATCATCTTCTTTGGTTTAACTAACATACACACACCACACCAAAAAAAAAAAATTATTTTTCATTTTTTTTTTACTTTTACTGAATTTTTAAAAATATTTTAAACAATCTTTTTATTTTTTATTTTTTAGATACACCTAATCTAGATATACTTAAGAAATATAATATTTTGTGATTTTTTTTTTAAATTCACCAAATACAAATAAAATAAAATAAATAAAATTACACAAATTCAATAATACTATGATAAATGTGAATGATGGTATTAGGTAATACTATAATAAATGTGGGTGAATAGACGAGAAAAAAATAATAATGATAGAAATAAAAATGAAAAATTCTATTCATATATAAAAATTTATACAAAAAAATATCATAAAAATGTTGTGATAGTAATATTGTAAATATAAATCATATTTATGGGTGTTTTGTTTTAAAATGAAAGGTCACCATGAAGTTATATCATTGTATTTAAAAATTTTATATAAAAATTATGCTTGTATATCATCACTCAGTAAGAATATGTTCAAGTAGAATTTAATGATTGAAAGTTGTAAAATGTAGTTATGATGATAGGAAGAAATGGTAGGAAAATAGACAAAATGGTCATTTAGAAAATTTTAGGGTATGACATCAGCAATTCAATGGGCAATTTATAATGAGATTACATACCTCAAGGTGGAGAACGTAATTTTCCAAACGTGAGAGGGGATCAGTATTAAACAAAAACCTCAAGAGTGTCAGTGTAATTTACCCTAGTGCAAAAGTTGAGTTTTTTTTTGTTTTTTTTTTTTTTTGTTGGTAAATTACAAATACACCCTTTAAGGTTTGCTTCAAATACAAATTGTCCATTGTTGTTCTGAAAATTATATTACGCCCCTTGAAATTTAAATTTTATAATAAATAGTCTATTTTATTAATAAATTATCAGGTCAATTAAAAACTTTAATAATGACATAAATTTATTTCAATTAATAATTCAGGTAATTTTATTATTGTACAGGAGAACAGTTAGAAAATTCACTTTTCAATTAATTCTGTTAAATAAAACAATCTAACAAGGGGCTATTTATAATTTTCCAACCCAATGACCGTCCGTATTTTAAGCAAATCTCAAGCGGTGTATTTGTAATTTATCCTTTTTTTAAAACAAAAAAATGATGCTAGAGTGATTATTTGTATGGTTGTTATACTCCTAACTTTTGACCGTTGCATCTTTAATTTTTGTATAACTAAATATCAGTTAGCTAAAAAAAATTCAAAATTACTTTACAAATCCGAACTCTTAACTAAAGTTGTAATAAAAACACATAATTATTGTATTCAATATAGCGATCCCCGTTTTCCCTCCATTGTTTACTGTATTCTGGACTTAGGTTCCGTGGTGTTGGTTGTTGTTTATATTTTGTTTCCGTCCTTTAACTCCTTGTATTCAAGTTTGGGTTGTCTTGGGCGTGTTTCGAACAGGTTGGTTGAGTTTTGGTCTCAAATCTTGTTGCCCCCGCTCGAGCGGGTCTTGTTGCGCTCGAGCGGAGTTTGCATCCTTTCAGCATTTTGTGCGTCTGCAAAAATACTGCAGGTGTGTTTTTCACGCTCGAGCGGATTTCCTTACACTCGAGCGGGTATCTGACGCTCGAGCGGGTGTTCAAAGTCTGTAAAAGTACCGGAGGAGTGTAATCTACGCTCGAGCGGGTCCATTTGCGCTCGAGCAAGTAGTGTTTTGCTATTGTGCCTTGGCGCTCGAGCGGTTCTTTTTGCACTCGAGCGGGTTAAGTTTTTGTGTCTGACGCTCGAGCATCCTATTCTTCGCTCGAGCGGGTCATAATCAGATCACAGCTGGGTTATTTTAAATGACTTTTTCAACTCTCTCTCTCTCTCTCTAATTTTTCAAAACCCTAATTTCGGCAGCCTCTCTCTCCACACACACTCTCTCTCTAAGAATCCATCTAGTTCTAGAGTGTTTCTACCTTGGTTCCTTTATATAAAAAGTAGAGTTTGGCTTGGGCTATCTTTGGATCTGAAAAAGTGTTGATTTGGAGCATCTTTGGGTTTCTTCATCTTTCCCTTTGGGCTTCAAACTTTGAGGTAGGGATAACTACTCATATTTATGATCTTTGACATAAACATATAGTCATTTTGATTTAATGTTGTAGTTGGGAAAGTTTGGGAGTTAGGGTTTCAAACCTTAAAATGTGTAAAGAGGGATTTTTGTTCCATTGAACTATATATGTGTATTTGAGCCTTAAAATGAAGTTATTGAGGTCTATTGATGATATTTGGACCTTTGGGTCAATATTGAGAAAAGAAAAAAATACCCTAGTTGGGATTAATTGGGTCATTTGTAAAATTAATGACATTTATCACGAGATAATGAAATTGGTTTGGAAATAATGAAATTGAGAAGTTATGAGAATGAACGGTGGAGTTGAATTGATTAATCACTCACCTTTGAAATTGTTGATAAATTATTTGTTGACACATTTATTATCTGTTTAGAAATAATTGCATTGGGCTATTGGTGGAGGATAGTCTTGATTGTTGTAGACGCTACATGATGATTAGGTGAATTAAAACTAATCAATGGGTTATGTCATTGAGTATGACGGTTGGAATAATACAGCAAATGTGTGTATTGATTGATCATTGTATATGATAAGTGTTTAAATACGTTGTATATGTATATTGTTTGGGAGGAGATATGGGATGTACTTCATGGTTTGAGAGGAGATAGGGGATGGACTCTCAAACCTGTTTGGGAGGAGATAGGGGATGGACTCCATTGATACAGCAAATCTGTGTATCACTTGAAATATGGAAGTGTTGAAGTATGGAAGTGTTTTAATATGTGTTATAGTTTCATTGAATTGTTTGGCCAGGTTCTGAGCCATGTTTATGAATTGAATTGGTTAATTAAAGGAAGGTGGAATGAAACATGGACTTATTTATTATGGAACAGGAATATGTTATAAGTTGGTTTATATGAGTTAAACATTTATCAAATGCTAATACTTTAGTTATTGCTCATATTATGTTTAGTATATCTCTACTGGGCGTTGACTCACCCTATATGAGACATCATTTTCAGGTGTAGGTGATATGGCACCTCCAAGGATGTAGCTTGGGAGGTTGTAGAAGCTGAAGACTTACTTTTGTGATTATTTTGTGTATTACATGTATATCAAGCCAAGGGCTTATTTTGTGTAAAGAGTTAGAACTCTATTTTTGTTGAACCCAAGTGTTGACTTGGAAAGTTGTAAGCCTATAGGGCATTTACTTTTGTTGTCAACATGTAATATCTCTTATAAGAATACTCTGATGTTAGGAATATTATATCTCTTTCTTATATCATGAATGTATGAATTATGGGTTTATTTGGAGGGGCGTGACATTCCATCTCATTCTAAATAACCAAATACGACATAAGAATTCATAAAAAAATATTATAAATAAAATAAAATGATATATAAATATATAAGGTCTATTCTACTATATATTTCTTCCATCAAACAAACATTACTTTAAAATTAAAAAAGCAAATTTTAATTAAAAAAATTGAAAAAATGTGTTACTCGTCCGTGCAAGGCACGGGTATATATATATTTATATTTTACATTGTTTAACTTTATTTTTTATAAGCATAAATTATGTATTATTTTGTAAAGAATTAATTATAAAATTTGAACTATTATTCTTAAATAAGTTAAAGAGGCAATTAAATTAATTATAATTTTTTATTTTCAAATATGAACAAAATATTTATATTAAATAATATAAGATTAAGCTAAAGAGGCAATTAAATTAATTATAATTTTTTATTTTCAAATATGAACAAGGTATTTATATTAAATAATATTTTTCAGTGTTGAGGATTTCAATGATCGAAAAACAGAGGTCATACAGGGAATCTATTGATTTGGTTTTTTTTTCGTTTTATTTTATTTTATTTTTTGTTTTTTTAGAGTTGGTAGCTTTTAAACGGCATTTGCTTTTTCTTCTTCTGTTCTTCTATTGGTATTCATGCTTGGAACATTTTTTTCTCTGCGTATTTGTTACCCCCACGGTGATATGCTTATTCATGTATTCCATTTTTATTGTAAGATTATATTTAATAAAAAAAAATTCTTAGCAAAAAAAAAGAAAAACGAAACATAATCTAACAACACAAATTTAAAATTAAAGTAAAATATCATCAAAATATTATGTATTTTTTTTTTAAAGAAGCAAATTATCTCCGGCCTACATTTATTTACTAGACAATCTAGTTGCACCTGTGCAATTCACCTCGGGTCCCACTCTAATGATTTGACGTGTAAGCGCTTATAAAACAAATGATAATTAGTCGTAGTTTGATAATAGACTTTTTTTTTTTAATTAAGGTTAAGTTTAGCAAGTTGAAAAAAAGTTAAAAAGTTAAAAAATTATTCAAAAAATTAAAAAGTTATCACTATTCATCAAAAGTAAAAAATTATGATTGCATAATTTCTAATCTTAATTTTCCTTTACACACTAATTTATACAATTTTTTAATACATATTTTTTCATAAAAAGTCAAAAAGTTAACCCAAATATCTATATATTTTTTCCTCAATTTTTTAGTTTAAAAAGACAAAAAGTGCACTTATTTAGGATACCACAAACAACCCCTAACTTGTTGTTTAGTCTGGAACTAAAATTTTGTTGGGTTTGACTTTTTTGATTTTTGTACGACAAAAAGTAAAATGATTATGTTTTGGATGTGACATTTTATTTTATTAACTTATTTTGTCTTTTATACTTTTTCAGCCAAAAAAAAGTAGAAGCCAAACAAACCCTTTAGTCACATTTTTTCATTATATTTATTTTTAAAAATAGACGATAAATGTGATTTAAAAATAAATAATTTATTTTTAAAAAAATAAATATAAAAAATAATTGATTATAATTATCGAATTAATATGATTTTTTTTTTTATGCACAGTCTATACATAGCGTAGCAATGTGCAAAATCAATGAATCCAATCATCAAAGAACCCAACACACTTAAAAGCAATGTCATTTTGTTTGGGGAGACAGTCTTCCTCTTTTTTTCATTTTTCAAAACCCAATAATACTATATACTTTGAAATTATACTCAAAATTTATTTAAAAGTTTTATTATGTGATTTAAATTCATTTTATACATAGATTTCATAATATATGTGATTCAGATTCATTTTACACATAGATTTCACAATACATTCATTCAATTTCCAATACACACATACATATTGTGGGGAAGATTTGATCTCCAATTTCTGAGTTCCCAGACTAACTATTTAAAACCACACACCCAAAGCAACTTATTTTGTTTGAGTAATGGTAGAGACTCCAAAAATTTTATCACTAAATATCTCACATGGGTGTGGGACCCACACTATATGGGTCTCACGTGGGTCTCACACCCATGTGAAATATTTGATAAAAATTTTGATAAAACTTTTAAAATTTCTATCATTTTTTATTTTGTTTTATTTTAAAATTTAGAGCTTCTACCGACGATGAAAAGTGGTCACCATTTTTGTCACCAAGTACAATAAGGCTAGGGATGTAATAATGGCCCGATCCAGCCCAAGCGGGCCTCATGAGGTCCTATCTTTTTAGTGGACCGGGCCAGGCTGACCCATGTGCCTAAAAGTGAGGCCCAAACCCAAACCCAAACCAAAACCCAAACCCAAACCCACTCATAATTGGGCCTAAGGCCTGGTCTCAGGGCTCGGGCTGGGCCTAGTTGGGCATTTTTATTTTATTTTATTTTAATATTAGGAATTTAAAAAAATTATACTAGGGCATTTTAGTTAAGATTAATGAGATATTTTGTTTGATTATGTAATGTTTCATAGTGATATTTAAATTTAATTACATATGACATATATTTTTTAATTATGAACTTATAACTAAAAAAGTATGCAATTATGTAATTTTTTTTTCTTTCGAAATGAATAATTTTATATATATATGAAAATGAAACTTTCAATATTACAATATTAAATTATTTATATAACATTTATTGAAAAAATAATTTTTATTTCAAAATGAAATAAAATATTACAAAAATTGATATTATTAAATAAATTAGGTGTAGATTACTAATGATAGTAGAGCAATTGCATCATTATAGGTCAAGTACATCCGCTAGGTTGGCACCTACTAGCCTACCAATCATTTGCATTATACTCTACCTCAATTATAAAAAAATAAAATAAAATAAAATAAAATAAACGAAATGAAATAGTAAAAAATAAATTATTGATCAATCATCAGAGGAGACAGACATTTCAGTCGCATTGCCTGAGGATATGTCATCCAAATCATTTTAAATTCGCTGCTTTTTAATATAATTTTGTTTTCTTGTAAGCATATATATATGATCTGTGGATATTGTGGGGACTGAACAAATGTGCACTTAGAAGAGGTTTAAATAGGTTGCCGATAATGCTGGTAAGGCTAACTCGGCGTGGCCAAACCCATCTAAACAAGAACAAGGCCGAGTAGAATCTAGCCCGTGAGCCGAGTATGCCGAAAAGCTTCTGACGTACTTGGGGGTCCCAGATATGATGATGAAAGGTGATGATGAAAAGGTGGACCCTGATAGAGCAATATAAAAAGGAAAAGCGTCAGTCAAAGGGAGGTATGTGAGAATATACAAGATAACTTGAGATAGAAGTAAATGAGAGAGGATACTGACTTGTCCGTCGGAGTGCTAATTCCAGCACCTCCGACTGGAGTGGTCATCCCTTTTTCAGGTAGCAATCAGAGGATCAAGAGCGTCCAACTGGATCCAAGAGTATTTCCAAACCACATTACCACAAATATCATCAGTGCCTCAACCATTTCGGGTGAAAGTCTACTCTGGTAATCGTTTAGCACCCGTCCACTTGCACTAAAAGCTGTTTCCGAAGCAACTGTAGAAATAGGGACGGTTAGTATATCACGGGTCATCTGTAAAACCAAAGGCCACATAGTTTTATTTTGTTTCCACCATTCCAAAGTGTCAAAATCATTGGAATCATCCGCTGACGAGCTTTCTAAATAATGTAGTTTAGAACTACTTACACTTGTATGTTAAGATATTTTTCTACTTTTTATTGCTGAAAAAAACTTAATACCCGCCTCGAGATGAAACTGCTAGTGTAGCGTGTATAGGTGTATTTACAGATGCAGTTACCTTGTATTATTCAAATAATCTGTTGCATGTTTGCATAATAGGGGCAAACTGTGTTTGATTATCTAAAAGACGCTCTAAAATTCTTGTAAACCAATTTCTTTACATTTAGGATCAATTATTATGGGTAAACCTAATAGATAAGGAAAATGATCAAAATATTTATCAACATTTTCTTTTATTAAAGTAATAATGGTTATATAATATTCATTACCCATATATTTTACAAAAGCTTTAATTATTTCTGCTAGCATATATAAAACAAATTGTGAAGTAGGAATATATATATATATATATAAGAAAATAATTTTGTTGAAGTATCGAAACTTTTAAAAAAATCTTTATACAAGATTATTTGGCGGCAATTAAGTTCTGTGGGAGTCAGTACTCCTCCTATTGATATTGTTGTAAAAAATAAATCTATTGTTCTTTTTTGTTTACAAGATATTTTTAACATATTATATGTTGAATTCCACCTACTATCTACATCTAAAATTAATTTTTTAAATGGCATATTTTCTCGTTGACAAATTTTTCTATATTCCGAAATTCGATTACCAAAAGACATAATAGTAACAACTGCATGTTTTATTACAAGTACATAAGTCTCATATACATGCATAGCTTCTTTAATAATCAAATTTAAAATATGGGCATAACAACGATCATGAAATAAATCACCATCAACAAGTAATTGTAAAGTTGATTTTAAATGGGTTACAATTTGATTATAATATGATGGATTATCTAAACTAATCGTAAATATTTTATTTTGTAAAGCCCGCTCATATAATACATTTCTTATTTCTACACCAAGCGAATGACCAGTGTATGGAAGTTCAACTAATTTAAATGAAATAATTTTTTTATTTAATTTTCAATCATTATCAATAAAATGTGTAGTGATACATTGATATTCAAAATCGTTATTTGACCACAGATCATATGTTAAACAAACTCTTCCATTCAAATTTTTAAAGATCTCAAATAATTCACTTTTAACATTCTCAAATTTCTTTAAAATCTTGTTTCTAGTAGTATTTTTTGAAAAACTTTGATATTGCGGTGCAAAACTTTCGTGAATCATTTCGGTAAAATCGGGACATTCACTAGTAGTAGAAGATTGTTTTTTTTTAATAATATAATCAACTACAGAATTTTGTACACGTATAGGATCATATGAAAAAGTTTGCAAATTACTAATTGATGAAGCCCCTAATTGCATTTGACTTCAAATATCAGGTTGTTGACTTTGTAAATGTTTGTTAGCATACCTTTTTAGATGACTAGTACCCCCTAGAGATGCAGCACTAAGTAAATGTGCACAATATTTACATTTTGCTTTAAATGTAATTGTACCATCAGGATTATTTATAGATATGTTTTTAAAATATTCCCAAACACTACTACTTCTGCCTCTAGATGATGATCCAACTGTTGGAAGAGGGATATTAGAAAGAGAATCAACAGATTCATGTTGTCTAGTATATGTATCAATATCGACATAAACATTAGGAATATTAGGAACTATAGTAATGTAAGTAAAATAATATATAAGAATTAACAATTAATTTAAATAATGTGTAAATACAATCAGTAAAAAATAATAATTAATATATGTGTACAAATAATTAATGAAAAAAATGAGTAGCTAATAAATTTAATTAAACTAATTAATATTACCGACTGGCGAATGCAATACAGAAATTAGCTTCTTCTGATAAAAGTTTCTTATTGCACAATTATAATTGTCAATTAAGAATGCAACTTCAAAATTAATTGAGAGTGGAGAGAGATTGAGAGAGTTTAAGGGAGAGAGAGAGAGAGAGAGAGAGAGAGAGAGAGAGAGAATTATTTGTTATGAGATTTATTTTGAAAAATGAATGATATTTATAGTATTTTTAAAGAGTAAAATAAATTTATAATATATATTATCGTTTAAATTATGACCGTTGGTTTGAATTATGACCGTTGATTTTTTATTACACACTCTCTCTCTCTCTCTATCTCTCTCTCTCTCCCTCCTATCTTTTCAGCTGCTATAGCAGTGCCACTAGCAGCCACAGTGCCCGCAACACACTCCACTCTCACACTCCATATATATTATATATATATCTCCTCTGTTGTTCTTGTGGCTAGGCTAGTCTAGGGGTGGTCGGTAAACTATTAACTATTATAAACAAAGTGGTGGGTAAACTATTATAATGGTAAACTAGTATAAAATAAAATAAAAATTATTTTTAAATTATTAATGTTATTTATTTAATTATATAAATTTTTATTTTAGTTATTGTAATTTAATTACAGATAATTGTACAAATTATTAACTATTAACTATTATGTCATGTTATTTTGTTTTGTTTTTATTTTTGTTTTTATTTTTACATGATCAATCTTTTTATTTTTTATAATTATTTAACTGTTACAAGTTGTTTTTTATTTTTATTATTCAAAATTTGACCATTGGTAGAAAGGCCAGATGGGTGGGTCAGGCCGGGTCGGGCCGCCCGTTGGGCCCAAAATTTTTTGGGCCGGCCCGGGTCACAAATAGAAGGCCCAAGCCCAGGCACAACGTACTGAGCTGGGCTGGGCTTGAGCCTGGGCCGAAATGGGCCGGGCCCACCTCGGGTCTTGGGCGGGTGTAAACAAGCCCGCGGGGGACCTCGCTACAGCTCGGACTCGATTTGTGTCACGGTTCTTAATCTTGAACCAAAGAGTCCAAATCCGGCAAATCGTTTTGGAAAACAGATTTTTTGAAAGAAGTGCCAAACATGGACTGCTTTGCCAGATACAGAGTCGCCACCTAAATATTTTATTTTTGGGAAATTTAGGAAACCCTGACTCGTTGCCAAAGGCCACGTGTCCGTCATCACCAAAGTTGCCTCGGCTCGGGAACTTGGGTACGATTGGGGAAGGTCACTTCGTGAGCACCCCCGCTCGCCCGGTCAAAGACCGGCCTCTACTAACCATGATATCTGTTTTTTGAAAACATTGTATGCTCTTATTCCGGTTATTAGCCTAGGTTACTATGCGATGCTCGCAGCAAATAAGTATAGACTGAGTCGCCTGAATTGGAACAAAACATTTCATGTTTGTTTGTTTGAAAATGGTTTGATGGTGCTACCCGCAGGTAGGCTAAGACGCGGATTTGCCACCCTCAGGTGGGCTTAGAAAAACATGATTTTGCCACTATCTAGTGGGCTTAAAACAAACAGTCAACGCATTGTCCCAATCCAAGTAACTCAGCCTCCACCCACAGGCATTCAAGGCAGTTATATCACATAAGCACATAGCCTCATGGCAAGCATGCTATCATGGCAGTCACTCACACGCATGCAAGGATGCTAAAGCATAAAACTTACCGAGTACTCCAAGCCAAAAACAGAAACTGATTAGAAATCATGCATGATCCTAACTATACAGAGATGCCTAATGCAACACATGCAATAATGCAACTATAGCAGGCTCGGCTATTCTAAACATGGCATGTGAAATGCTACAGCTAACACATATTCAATTTGGAATTTGAAATACAAATGCAGTTTGTATGATGCGCCGAGCCCGGTGCGTGCAAAACAGATGAATGATGCGAACATGCTGTCATACTGTATGCTAATTGAAATATGCCCTATATCTAACCATCATAAGCAGGTAAATAAAAGGGAAGAAAGACGTGGGGTTGGAAGACATACATCACACTCACCCACACTTATTACAGTTATGCCCTCGCGCAGAAGGTCCGAATAAATAATAATATAGTCCGAAATAAAAGAATAATACAGTCCGAAATATACAAATTCCTAATTAATTAACAAATTAAGCTAAGAAAGCTGTAAACTGGCATGCAAGCCAGGGGGTGCCTCGCTTCTGATGAATAATGTATGTTGGGCTGCCTTGAGCGGAAATCCACTGGGATGCCCAATTTAGCCTCTGTTTGCAATGTTTCTCGAAATGCGCGCCAGACTCCGAAAAGTTGCTGATTCCTCATTTTACTGCAACAGAGAGCGGGAAAGGGGCATAGCAATGTATTTCACAAATATATGCATGCCTCGATCCTCGTGCCACCAATCACGCATACCGATGCATGATGGCCGAGGAGTCGGATTGCACAACTCAATATGGGATGAATGCAGATGAATGCTACAACAAAACCTAACTCCATCATGGGTAATCCGGAGTGTCGGTGACTGGGAATTGAGACCCGTTCCGTCACTTGGAGTACGAAACGTGCCTCGTTTCCCGTGCCCGGGCTAACTCCTATCCCGAACATGATGCAATGTGCATGATATGCATGAAATGCAACTAATATACAATCCTAACATACACAATGCTATGAAAATGAGATGCCTCGAAATGCGTGCACGCGGGCACGCAAACCGAGGCGATGATCCTAAGGCATAAAATGGCACACGCAATGCAAGTTGGACTTACACTAACATGAGTGGACCTCAGCCACACTCACATAAGAGGCCGACGGATAAAAAAAAAAGTGCCTCGAAATGCGTGCCCACGGGCGCGCAAACCGAGGCGATGCATACGGAATGCAAAATGACATGGAAATGATGTGCAATGAGGCTAAAATGAGATGTCTCGAAGTGTGTGCCCGCGGGCACGCAAACCGAGAAAATGGCAATGATGCGAAAATGGCGTACAGAATGCAGAATGGACTTATACCAACATGAGAGGACCTCAGCCACTCTCACACGGGAGGCCGTCGGGTAAAAAAGAAGTGCCTCGAAATGCGTGCCCACGGGCGCGCAAACCGAGGCGATGGATTAAAGCATGAAATGACATACAAAATGCGAAATGGACTTATACTAACATGAGTGAGCCTCAGCCACACTCACATGAGAGGCCGGAGATGAAAAATGGGGTGCCTCGAAATGCGTGCACACGGGCGCGCAAACCGAGGCAATGCGTTTAAGCATGAAATGACATGGAAAATGATATGCAAACATGCAAATGGAATTTCAACACTTACAAATGATGCAAAACAGTCCCGAAAGGCGGGGAAATGACACCGAATGCCCAGAATGGTCCCGAAATGCGATAATAAGCACCCGGAATGGCCTATAGCCATACTGAACATGCATAATTGGTACATGACATGCAAAACAGTAGCAAGGCAGCCCCAAGATAGCATTTTTTACAGTACAAATCATGGCGAAATAGTGAGCATAGATAGGACAACAATGGCATGCAAGAATACGAGCCAAGAGAGGGGTATTGAAGCAAGTGATACATGCAATGCTCAAACTGAAAAATACCCTTCTACAACATTGATGAGGGACTAAAAATATGCACATTTTCAGTAGATGACATTCCCCAACTCAGTAAGAAACCATGGTAAAAATGCCATGCAAGATTGAGGATACATAGGGCTATAACATGAGGTACCCCAAAAATTCATCAAACCAGCAAAGACCCTCAATGAAATATGTCAAGAAGATCAAAATATGAATATTTCTAGTTCTGATGATGGCCTAAAACAGAATCTAGATAAGCTTAAAAAAAGCATGCAAAATGGGGGCCAAAGAGGGGTATAAAGACAAGTATAACATAGAGACCCCCAACAAGGTTGATCCCTTCTACAATGTTGTAGAGGGACATAAAAAAAACCTACTCACAGTTAATGACATGCTCCAAATCAGACTAAATGTAGGTCAAATAAATCATGCAAATTTACGGTAAATATAGAAAATTATGAAGCAAGTGCATGATAGAGAGGCCAAACAGGATTGAGCCCTTCTTAAATGTTTAAGAGGGGCTCAAAATAGGCCCACTCACAGTTTACCACATGCTCGAAAACAGATCACTCATAGGCCAAATATTTCATGCAAAAACAGGGGTAAAACATGGATTCAAAGCAAGTGGCACATGGAGCATGAAAACAAGGTTTAGCCCTTCTTCAATGTTGAAGAGGGGATCAAAATAAGCACAATATCAGTTCATGAGATGCTCCAATTCATATCACACATAGGCCAAATATTCAATGCAAAATAATGGCATATAAGAGGATATTGAAAGAAGTGCAAGATAGAGGGCTCAAACAGAGTTGAGCCCTTAAACAAAGATGAAAATGAGCTCAAAAGAGAACCACTTTCAGTATTGGTCTGAGCTCAAAACAGTGAGAAAGTAAGGTTAAGAAAGGAAGCAAGAAAATGGTGTAAAAGAGGGAATTTGAGACTTACCCTTGAAGACCTCACTTTTGCTACCTCTTGGCTTGAGGAAAGTTGCTTCTAAGCCTCTCAAGAATCCCTCCTTGCTGCTGGAAATGGATTGGTGATGGTGATGCTTGATGATGCTCAAGAAATGGCACTAAACTTGAAGATTTTAGAGAGATTGAGAGAGAGGAGTGTATGTATGCTTGAAGCCAAATTTTCTAACCCTCTTCACAATGTTGTAGCTGCTGTTATGTGGACAAAAGGAGGGGTGTAAAGTGGAGGGAAATGCACCCAAGCATTCCCCTCCAAAATATCCCCCGGATACAGATCTTTTCGGGGGAAAAAGGTGCATAGCTGTAAGGAACACATCCCAAGGAGCATGGCCGGCCAAGTGCTTTTTCTGGAGGTGGCCGGCCGGCCACCCCCATGGCCGGCCGGCTAGGGGGTAAAAATGAAGCGAAGAATTGCTGGCCGGCCACCACACATTGGTGGCCTCCCATGTGTGCTGAACAAGACCCTGTGGTTCAATTTTGACAACTCTGAAACAGGAGAGAGAATAGGCCAATTCAAAGAGGGGTTCAAAAGGTTCAATGAGAGTTACTAGCCGGCCATATGTTTTTAGGGTCCTCCCATGTGTGTACATCACAAATATGTGGTTTTGGCTCGAAGAAAATGGCCCCAGGGTGGTCAACATTAGCCTGGAAGTGAGAAAAACGGGCGCCGGGGGGCGCCGGAAGAGCATAACAGGTTGCTTGGACAATTGCTGGCCTCCCACCCTCCAGTGACCTTCCTTATGATGAAACAGAAGTACCTGCCAAAAATGAACAAAAACCGATGCAAAACGAATGCTCGGGGACCAAAACCGCGCTGTTCGGGGTCCTGAAAACCGGCCGTTAAGCACCGAAAGTGGTGTTTGGCCACGAAGTGGGTATCTAAGACCCCAGTGTCCCTCGAAAGGGAGTAAATGAGATGCATGCCAAAAACCGGAGGGATCGGAGATGGTTGGGTGGTCCCGAACCGAGGCACACGGCCTGACGGCTCTGAAAATCGGGAACCGGGCTCCGAAATGGGCAAAATGGCCTACGGCCACGAAATGTAGCCCACGGCCACTGAGAGATGGTCTAGGGGACCTCTCCCTCCCCTCAAGAAAGAAAACGGAGAAAACCGAGTCTGGTTCGCAAACCGAGGCAAGGCACAGAAGAGAGTTCGGAAGTCCGGAGGCAGGGCGCACGGCCGCGACTCTGAGACTTCTGAACGAGCACAATATGCAACACCACCGAGCGCTCAATCGGCGACGTCTGAATCTTAAGGTCGGTCAAAAATGGGGTGTCTATAGCGGGTTTCGAGCCGCCCATGGGTTTTAGGCTATTTTTACACCCCTAAATAAGGTCCACAACACTATTTTCATAAATAAATAATTAAAAAAACAATGCTTATAGCAAATTCCGTAGCCCAATTTTGTTGTCTCTAGATTTTACTCTTTAAACTTAGTTAAAAAAAATTTATCTAAGAAAACAACCCACATAGTTGACATTGAATTGCCATAACAAGATCATTCTAGAAAGGAAAAAAAAAAAAAAAAAAAAAAAAAAAATTGATCTAAGAAAATAACTCACGTGGTTAATCAAATTATTCTTGTAGTATGCATTCATAAACCTAAATTCATCCAAAATTTACATTTGACCAGTATGTCTGACCAACGGACCAGCCAGCCGGGATCACATTGTTGGCGATTAGGGTTTTGTGGAAAGAAACGGTAGATAACTGGAGAGCGAAAGGACCGATCAACTAAGAAACGGAGTTGAGTTTCCAAACAGCACCCCAAGAATGTTGCATGGGAAGCCATTTGCCGGAGTTTTGGAGTTCAACTCCAGCAAGGTTACTATCTCCATCTTCATATACGACTGCTGTAGCAAAATAATAAGGGTTTGATTTCTCATCCACATGAAAGGCCACAGTAACACTAGGATAGTGACATTGAACCCTGCAATATATAATAGTCATTCTATCCAAGTATTGTTATAATTTTGATAAATTACAATTTTTACCCTACAGGTTTTATTTGGATTTCATTTGTCCCTAATAATTTAATTACAGCAACTAAGTTGTCAAACTTCAACACGTGTTTAATATGTTCCTCCTATTAATCCACTGGTTAAAATTTTAGTGGAAGCTAAAACAAGAAGGATGGAAGTAGAACTTGAGTGAAAGTTAAATAATAAAAAATGTAACTACATTGAAATTAATTTAAAAATAAACAATTAAAGTGAAATTTGGTTGAAAATTTGAGGAGTTAAATTATGCCAAATTTTCGTATAAAAAATGTAATTTATTAAATAAAAAAATTTGCATGTGTATTCCAACCTTTGATATTCTATTTGTAACCTTCCAACGTGGCGTAATGCGTCAGCTTTCCCAAAAATAGCTATAGCTCCAAAAGTAACACCGCTTAGATCAAATTGAAGTGGCCCACATGTTCCCCGGCATCGATCAGTGATAGTTACAATTATTGGATTTTCTGAACATGCTGGATTTGAGTTGCATTTCACCTTCAATTAATGTATGAAAACAAAGAAAACACTTTACTGTAGGCTGATAACGTTTACAGTTTATTGATTACACTAAATATCAAACGTTTCGTACTTTTTATTAAATTTGTTTATGGTTATTTTTGTTGAAAACAAAAATATGTTTGGTATATCACATATTTTAAAAACTTATTTTGAAAATAAATGAAAGGGATTGTTTGTGGGAAGTGGCGATTTAGGGTAGGACTACGCAAAATATTGTTCAATCTGCTAAAATTGTACCGATTCACACTAATTAGCACTATTTATCCGCTAATCATGGATTAAACTTTAAAATTTATAATTCGCCTTTGAAACCGCTCCACTCTGCTATAGTTAATACATATATATTTTTTAACCTCCAATGAAATATCAAACTAAAAATGGGTGTGAGATAAATTTAAAATATAAAATTTGTTACAAATTAGTAGTTATATATATGAAAAATACTATGTAAAACTAGTATATATATATATATATATATATATATAATATTATGCAAATTAGTGTTATATTATGCAAATGCTTGATAGTTAGTTAAGAATATTCTTCAATCCGTCTAAAACTGTCTAAATCGCGATTGAAATTGTCAATCCACCATTTGGTTTATACTTTTACTCACAAACTACCCAAACCGCATCGTGCACACCCTTAGTTGAGGGTAATGTTGATGGATGGAAATGATAGTTGGAGATGATTTCCAATAAAAGATGGTGGCTGAAGGTAGTTATCGTCACAAGGAGGTATTTTGTATTTGCATGAGGTAATGATTGACGGTGGTATACAGTGGTTGGAGATGGTGGCGTAAAGTGATTGGAGGTGGTAGCCAAAGTTGGTTTCCGCCAACAAGGTGCTTGGCGGTGATTAGAAGTGGTTGTTGATGGTGGCCGATGGTGTTGATTAATGAGTAGTGGCTGGAGGGGATGGGAGAAGGAAGAATAAGTGATTTTTTTTATTTTATTTTTTTTCACTTTCTAAACAAGTAAACCCAACATTTTGTGGTTATAAATATTGTATTAAATTTTTTATAAACTATTTACAAGTTTTTGAATGCTTTCTGTGATTGTTTAATGCTTTCCATACATTAACATCAAAAGAGGGAGGCTAGGGTTCCAAAATTTGATGGGTCGTTGAACACATCAAAAATAAATCACTAAACTATACCAAATCTTTTAGAATAATGGCAAGTCCAGATATCGATCCACAGGGACAAATGTGGAATTAGATTAATTCAATCGCAAAATTCCTAAATTAATTTTGATTAAAAAGATTAGATTGATTTTATAACTAAACAACAATTAAATAAAATTGAACAATTATATTGACAATTAAAATTAGGGTTGGAGATATTAATTTTCGGGAAAAATCCTAGGGTAGAGAATTCACCACTAACCACATGAATGAGACTTAACATCAGCCATCAATCGCAATCCGGTTTGAACTACCCAATATTTCACAACTACAAGTTTGAAATATTAATCAAGAGAGTTGTCGCATTCAACGTACAAGCACGAATCATCTCGAGTAGTACGAGTCGTTTGCTTTAAACTATGTTAGCAAAACGACCTGTCTCTCATAGCATGACTTGTCTCGTACTTTGAATACAAACACAAAGAATACTAATGTATGGAAAGTATTAAACAATCACAGAGAGTAAAATGCTTAAAGAGATGAACGAAACAATTATTAAAACTTCTAAATCATCTATACATTCATTCAAACCAATTTACAATTAAAGCTTATGAAAAATTCCATTACATGGCTAGGGTTTCATCGAAACCCTAGAAAAGAGGACTAGCCACTCATAGAGGAGTGGAAAGAGGAAGAAGATGAGGAAGAAAACCCCATAGAAGTGTCCTTCAAGCTTTGATTGAATATCCTCTCTTTGGAATCCTAGCCTCTCTCTATTCTGAATTAACTTTTCGAACCCCAGTTTTGGCTATTTTTCTGTCTTTTATTCGCAGCAAAACAGACCAAAAATTTCGTGCACGCGTCCTTAGGTGGGCCGCTCGTGCGCCCATGTTAGCCGCTTGAGCGGTGGTGGGCCGCACATGCAGTAGTCTGGCTGGCTCGGATTCTTCACTTCTTGCACGGAGGATCTGCTTTCGCGCCCCTTTTTGATTGAATTTTCATATTTCCTGCCAAATCTGTACAAGTGCATGAAACACATCATCTCCACCAAATAAACAAAATTAAAAGACTAAAAATATAACTTAAGTGGCCTCAATGTGGTACCTTTCGGCCTACATCACACCCCCTAACTTACATTTTGCTAGTCCTCAAGCAAAACAAAAGAAAAAAGAAAAGTAAAATAATCTCAACCACTTTCGTAGGGATCACGATTGCATTTAGCATATGCAACAAGCCTTTAAACTACAAGGTTACCCCAAGTGGACGAGTATAGTTTCGTGAGGGTTTTCAGAAATGATACCCACAAACATCAACATATTCATATCCGCTCAACAAAAATTTACCACACTACTCCACACAACAACCAACTTATGTGCCACTACAGTATGATATTAAGACATGATGAGTCATTGAATACACAGTGGACAAATATGAAGGAATCTATTGAGCCAAAACCACAATTCAGTTTATACAAAAGTAAAGTTCCCTGTACTTGTGAATGCTAGTAGACACATCATTAGTACCCTCGGTGTAAAGTGCAATCTCCATATTAGTTAACTGTCCACTATAATAGCCCAGTATAACTCATAATAACACTCAACATATACAGAAAAACTAAACTGTTGCAACCAAGATTCTCAATTTTTTTTTATTTTTTTTAAAGACTGTACAATGTCCCGATCCATTAAGCTTTCTAGTCAACCCATGTAACAAGCATTGGGCCAATGACTCCCAAACTAGACGGTTTTAGGGCACTAGGTGTAGAGACACCCTTACGGGCTTAATAACTCGAGCTGGAAAGGCTACGAATCCGAACAAGTCATTCTTATTTTTCTTTAACTGTGCAATGTCCAGGTCCCTTAAGCTTTCTAATTAACCCATATAGCAAGTATTGGGCCAATGACTTCCAAACCAGACAGTTTTAGGGCACTAGGTGTAGAGACACCCCTACGGGCTTAATAACTCGAGTTAAAGAAGCTACGAACCTAAAAAAGTCAAGTTTTTTTTTTTTTTTTTTTTTTTTTTTTTGTAAGAGAATCTTGGCTACTCATTTATTCTTTTCTGCAACCTTAACCATTATCAATGATGTACACTAGGGATTATAATAAAGAGGTCACTGCTATGATAGTGTGTTCATGTGAATTAAGGCATACTCATGACAAGTGTAGTAATACCACAAACACAAACAACTATCCTAGTGCAAACATCACATGTGAGTATTTACCCAATAAACCCTTTTCATACAAGCCCACTATGTTTCCCAATTAACATATGCTCATATCATTACCATACTGGCACAAAGTAAACATTAAGTGAAGTGGTGCAATCAAGTGCAGCAAGTACAAACATGAATAGTTATTACAAATACCCTCACCCCTCAACTGAAATATAACATTGTCCTCAATGTAAGCAAGTAGACATTAGATAGTAAAATGAGAGAGAGGATCTTACCAGACAGCATGGGCGCACATCCAGCGAAGCAAGGACACTCAAACACACTTTTGGAAGTTTGTTTATTTATTTATTTATTTATTTTTTGGTACAGTATAAAAGAGAAAGGAAAAGAAAATAAAACAAAACAAAATAAATAAGGAAAGAAAATAAAGGAAATATACAGAAATCACTAATGTGGATCTGGCGGTGGTGGTGGGAAATGCTGCTCAATTAGGGCATACATCAGTGTCCGAGTCTCGAACGCCTCATCATGAACCCTAGTGCCATGTTGATCGAACTAACGATCAAACTAATCAAACCGCTGATCAAACTGATCTAAGCGTTGCCCACTCGAATCCCGGTATGCATAGAATTCAGTGTGCAGAGAGGCAACTGACTACTGATACCCATCAAATGCCGCCTATGAATAATCCCGGTAAGCCTGGTAGTCGGTCCGGAGATCAACCATAGATTGCTGAAGAGTGGCTTGATTATCCAAAAGAGCCTGATATTGCGCCCTCGTCATACGGAACGGCGGTGGTGCTGGCGCTGGTGCGGCGGCGGGCTTGACTGGGGCATCATTAGGATTGGCCGGAGCCTCGGGAAGGACTAGTGGAGGTGGCCGGCGAGCAGTGGTTTGGCGCCAGTGGGTTTTACCATAAAATGTGGGTGGCGGAAGCTGAACCTCGTTGGCCTGAAGTGGGTATGTGTCTTGGTCTTTGATGAGCGCAGTGATGAGGTTGGCAAAAGGGAGGGCCCATGTAGAACTGCCCTGGGTATTCAGTATTTTGACTTCATCAAGGATTCGATGCATCTGATTGTAGATCAAGGTAGGGATGTCAATCCAAAACCTGAAGTCAAATCGATGTAAGGCATGGAGGAAGTCCCCTCGCTGCTCTTCCTTGTGGCCAATAGGAATGACATTCCTTTTTAGTACCACATCGAGGAAGAGAAGGCGGCGTGGTAAATTAGCCCGCCGGATGCTCGTACGGTTGTCATTCTCCTAACGCTCATCATAAAACTCAATCACCAGTGCCGGGATGGTGAGTTCCCGAGTGAATACCGGGAACTGTTCTGCATTGATAGGGTCCATGGAACAGTCAAGGACCTCGGCAATTGAAGCTGGAGTGACCACTAACTCCACTCCGTCAACAAGGGAGCAAAGAGCCCCCGGGGCCTCGTCACTGATGTACATATGTTGATAGAAGCGTCGCACAATGCGCAGGTATGCCGGTTCAGTGACGATGCAGATGCCCAGAAGGCCCCGGTCTTGAAGTTGTTGAATACTCCACGCAGTGGTTTGATGGCGACGAAAGAAGTCCACATCAAAGGATGTATCACATGCAACTGGTTTGGTGGCCCAAGCATCGGTTGGCATATCCCTGAATGCAATGTTGGCATTGCGAGGCCGTTTGGGAGCTCGGCGGGATGATGAAGCCATATCTGCACAAAATAGTTCAACCAACACAACCAAAAATGTGGAACCATTATATTAACACTCATCAAATATAGCATGTATGCATAAATCATTCAAAACCGCATCATCCTCACACCACCGAATTGATTGGTGTTTATTTAATTACAAACTCACAGTGGGACTACAAATATGAAATAAATAAGAAAATAAAATTAAATTAAACAATCTAAGTTAGTAAAAGAGAAGAAAATAAAATAAACTGAAGTAAAAATTCAGAAAATAAAATAAAATAAAATAAAAACTAAACTACTTAACAATTAAAAAAAAATAAAAATAAAATCACTAACTAAACAAACAAAAAAAATAAAAAATAAATAAATAAAAATAATCCACTAACTAATTAAACTAATAAGAATCACTAACGAAACAATTTAAACTAAACAAATAGAAAAAATAAAATAAACTAAATTATTATTATTATTATTATAAACTTTATTTATGAGTTTTTTTTTTATTTTTGGCATGGACCGCACGTGCGGCGATCGTCTTCTCCAGATCGTTGATTTTTTTTTATTTTTTATTATTTTTTTAAGGATGAATCATAGATCAACAATACACAAAAACAAAAACAAAACTCCACAAATTGACTCCTATATCCACAAATCTACACATAAAAGAGAAAAAATTACTTTGAAAAAGTGGAGAAAGAGAGAAAAAGAATGGAGATTCGCCGGAAAAAATGGTAGTCGCCGGAGATTCGTCGAACGGAGAGGGAAGTGATGCTAGCAGTGAGATGATGGTGGTGAAGAAGAAGAAAGAAGAAGAAAAGGGAAGAAGAAGAAGAAGAAGAAAAAAAAAATGGTGGGTTTGTGGGGTTAAGAGAGAGAGAGAGAGAGAGAGAGAGAAATCTGAGAGTGATTGTGAGAGGGATTGTGTGTTAGGTATAGATAAGGTCAACTTTTTTTTTTCTTTTTTTTTCTTTTTTTTTTGTTTTTTGTTTTTTTAATATATATATATATATATATAATTTCAACAAAATAAAAGAAGAATACATAAATATATATACACGATTTTTTTATTATGATTTTTTTTATTTTTATTTATTATTTATTTATTTATTTATTTATTTATTTTTATTATTTTTTATATAAAATAAACAAACAAACATGAATAAACAAACCTTTTTTTTTTTAAATTGTTTTACATATATATATTATATATAAATATAATTAAACAAAATACAGAAGAATATATAAATATATATACATGAATTTTTTTCTTCTTTTTTTTTTTTTTTGTGTTGGGCTGCTCGTGCGCCACATAGGGCCGTTCGAGTGCCCAATTTGGCCCGCTCCTGCGGCGTGAAGCAGTACCCCTTTGGGGTTTGGCCGCTCTTGCGGCAAGTCCAACCGCTCGTGCAGTCTGTCTTTTTCTTTTTCTTTTTCTTTTTTTTTTGTGTTGGGCCGCTCGTGCACCACATGGGGCCGCTCAAGCGCCCAATTTGGGCCGCTCCTGTGGTGTGAAGCAGTACCCCTTTGGGGTTTGGCCGCTCGTGCAGCAAGCCCAATCGCTCGTGCGGTCTGTTTTTTTTTTTTTTTTTTTTACACAAAGAAAATAGACTATGAAAGCATGCTTTTTGACAAACCTCAAAGCACAAGCTAGGAATGGTTTAATAGGACTAGGGCCACAAAACCATAAGCACCCTAGAACTAGCTTGAATACGACTGGAACCACAAAGCTATAAGCATTCCAGAGGGAACTTAAATAAGACAAAAACCACAAAGTTCTAAGCATTTTGAATGTGGTTGAATACTTGATTTCCCATAAACCATAAAGCAGAAATCAAGATCTTACCCAGGCTAACGAGGGTCCCTTCCACCCACACGTATGCAATGACCTTTTTCTGCTACATTGCAACAGCATAGTTTAACAAAAACAAGAAGCACTCGCAAGCGTACATGCTTCAAGAAAATGGAAAACTAACTCCCAGCACCTAACAAAAGGCACCAGAGTTATGGCATAAAGTTGCCACTTCAGAATCCCCTAAGTAATAAAACCCAGCGTAGTTTATAGCCTTCAGGCTACTGACCAAAAACAATAATTAACAAATACAACATTTTTTTTTAGTATAACTATATATATATATATATCTATATTTACA
Source organism: Camellia japonica (assembly GCA_030407325.1). Lineage (NCBI taxonomy): Eukaryota > Viridiplantae > Streptophyta > Magnoliopsida > Ericales > Theaceae > Camellia > Camellia japonica. The sequence goes on from JAPPVO010000029.1 coordinate 25,671,435, forward strand.
AAAGATTAAAGAAAATAAAATAAAAACCAAGTACAACCCAAAGTATACTTAACCATTTTTACCTTCAATTGACATCCGAAATAAATATAGCATTTTAGAAAATATCGGAATGCCTACTAAAGATATAATCTTCACACGAAAACCATGGGTACTACTTTTCTCCCTAACTGTGTTTGTAACTTTCCCTACTCTCCAACAGGGTGACAGACTAGGTTGATTCGGTATCCAGAATCGAAGCACATAAAGCTACCTCAACCTATGGGGCTGCCATACAGAGTTCAAGCTGGGGTAGTTTTGAAGCAACCTTCACACCCCTGGGTATTTAAACCAGACTCTAGTCTTGGAATTTCCAAACCTTTGTGTTCTAGGCTTTGCCATTCGAACTCTAGTTTCTACCGTCTCAGTTGGTCTCCTAGGAACTCACTACAAACACGGTTAAGTGGCTATACCAAACCGTTAGATGCCGTTCGGGCACGACTAACACCAAAGGAATTACACCTTTAGAGGATTTAAAGTCTCCTAGACGCAAATAAAGCACAACAAGAACAAAGAAAAACAGAATAGCATAGAAGGGAAAGAAAAGAGAACAAGAAATCAATCTATCAATCATGGTAAAAAGGGTCCATCAAAGCAATGGACTCAATCATTTCCCCATTCCCAATCCCCTCTATATATGGTTTCAGTCTTTGGCCATTCACTTTGAAAGTGTGGCCATTCTTTGGATCTTGCACCTCAACGGCGCCATGAATAAATGCCTCAACAAGCACAAAGGGGCCATCCCATCTTGATCTTAGCTTACCCGGAAAGAGTCTCAATTTTGAATTAAAAAGCCACACTTTTTGGCTGGGTTCAAAGGATTTTCTATTAATGTGCTTGTCATGGAATTCTTTAGTCCGAGCTTTAAAAACTCTCAAACTCTCATACGCATCATTCCAGATTTCCTCCAGCTCGTTGAGTTGTAATTTTCGGTTAAGCCCAGCCGCGGCCATATCGAAGTTAAACTTCTTTATGGCCCACAATGTTCGATGCTCAAGTTCAACCTGGAGATGGCAAGCTTTGCCAAACACCGCTCTATATGGTGACATCCCAATGGGTGTCTTATAAGCAGTGCGGTAAGCCCATAATGCATCAATTAACCGTTGTGACCAAACTTTCCTATCTGGCCTCACCGTTTTCTCTATTATATGCTTTACCTCCATATTTGAGACTTCTACTTGGCCACTAGTTTGAGGGTGGTATGGAGTGCCAACTTTATGAGTGATAGTGTATTTCTTGACTACCGACTCAAAGAACTGGTTACAAAAATGCGTACCCTGATCACTTATTATGGCTCTAGGAAACCCAAAACGACTAAAGATGTTTTCATGCAAGAATTTGATTACAACTCTATGATCGTTTGTTCGGGTAGCTATTGCCTCCACCCACTTAGACACATAATCTACTGCCAAGAGAATATACTCAAACCCGAACGACGACGGGAAAGGTCCTATAAAATCAATCCCCGCAAACATCAAATATTTCTACCACAAGAATATGGGACATTGGCATCATGTCACGTCGAGACATCGAACCCATTTGCTGACAGCGCAAATAAGTTCTACAAAATTGATGGGCATCTTTAAAAATTGTGGGCTAATAAAACCCGCACTGTAAAATCTTGGCGACCGTTTTATGCCCACTAAAATGACCGACACATGCAGAAGAATGAGAAAATGTAAGAATGCTATGCACCTCACTTTCTAGCACACACCGTCGGATCACTTGGTCGGAGCAATATTTAAACAACTCCGGATCCTCCCAAAAATAATACTTGACCTACGAAAAGAATCGGTCTTTGTCTTGCTTAGACCAATTCTGCGGAAGTTGCCCAATGGCCAAGTAATTCACAATATGTGCAAACCACGGAGGGCTCGCTCGTGACAGCTCAAAGAGTGTTCGTTCGAAAACAAATCATGCAAAATAAGAGGGTCACTAGTATACTCAACAAGGATTCGGGAGAGGTGATCCGCCACAACATTCTCAGATCCCTTCTTATCTCGGATCTCTAGGTCAAATTCCTGGAGCAACAAAATCCATCTAATTAACCTAGGTTTGATCTCTTTCTTTGATAGTAAATACCGCAAAGCGGCATGATCAGTGAAGACTATGACCTTAGAACCTAGGAGATAAGACCGGAATTTGTCTAAAGGCAAAGACCACAACTAGAAACTCTTTCTCGATGGTAGTGTAATTCAATTGTGCATCTGAGAAATGCGACTAGCATAGTATATAGCAAATGATGCCTTATTGACCCTTTGGCCCAACACAGTCCCGACAGCATAATCGGAGGCATCACACATGATTTCAAAGGGAAGCGACCAATCTGGTGATTTCATGATTGAGGCGGTGGTTAGGGCCATTCTCAGTGTTTCAAATGCCTTTAAGCATGCCTCATCAAAGATAAAAGGCGCGTCCTTAACCAGTAAACTACACAAAGGACGTGATATCTTACTAAAGTCTTTGATGAACCTATGGAAAAAACCTGCTGTAGACGAGCCCGAACGCCGCGGAAATCCGCTTTGTTCATTGAACTGACTACTACAGTTCGGACTCAATGTCACGGTTCTGAATCTAGTCTCGCAAAGTGCAATGCAAGACCGATAAATCACCAAAGAGTCCAAATCCGCCAAATCGTTTCGGAAAATTGATTTTTGAAAAGAAGTGCCAAACATGGACTGCTTTGCCAAATACAGAGTCGCCACATAAATATTTTATTTTGGAGAATTTAGGAAACCCTGACTCGTGCCTAAGGCCACATGTCCCTCATCACCAAAGTTGCCTCGGCTCGGGAACTTGGGTACGAGAGGGGAAGGTCATGCAATGAGCACCTCTGCTCGCCCGATCAAAGATCGACCTGTACTAAGCATGATATCTTGTTTTTGACAACACATGTGTTCTTATTCCGGTTATTAGTCTAGAATTACTATGTGATGCGCACAGCATACAAGTATAGACTAGATCGCCTAAGTTGGAACAAAGCATTGCGTATTCGTTTTGAAAACAATTTGAAGTTTGCTACTCGTAAGTAGGCTAAATCGAGGATTTCAATGAATTGTTCCAATTCAAGCAATCCAACCTTCACCCACAGGCATTCAGGCAATTTATATCACATAAGCAGTTAGCCTCATGGCAAGCATGCTATCATGGCAAACAATAACACACATGCAGTATGCTAAAACGTAAAAGCTTACCTAGTACTCCAAGCCAAAACAATAGCTAGTTAGTAATCAATGCATGATCCTAGCTATGTTAAGATGGCTAATGCAACACATGCAAAATGCAATTAGAAATAGGCTCGGCTATTCTAAAATGGCATATGAGATGCAGTAATTGATACATGTATTCAACTTGGAATTGAAATACGATGCAGTTAGTATGATGCGCCGAGCCCGGTGCATATAAGACAGATGAATGAATGCACGCATGTGAAGCATAAGGATGCTAATTGAAAAATGACCTAGAACTAACCATCAAAAGCGGGTAAGTAAAAGGGAGAAAGACGTGGGGTTGGAAGACATTCACATACACACGCACACTTATTACAAAATTCGCCCTCTCGACAGAGGGTCCAAATAAATAATACAACCTAACTAATTAACTAACTAACAAGCTAATTAATTAATACACAACCAAATGAATAACTAGCTACAACTAATTATTACAAAACTTAATTAATTAACGAATTAACTAATTAAATTACAAAACCAAATGCTAAGCATTAAAATACGTAGACTAAGCCGCCTCGGCTTTGACTTGAAGAAGTTGAAGATACATGCTTGGTTGCCGTCCCGAAAGCTCTCCAAATGCTCTTTAGAGGCTCTGTCTGCAGGGTGTCTTTGAGAACTAGCTGTTGGATCTTACCAAATCCATGCTGGGGAATGCACCAGTGACCTACCGACCATGAAAGGCTTCTGCCGACCCCACTGCCAACCAAGGATGTATTCTGTCGGCAAAAGATGAGGGGGCTGCCGGCCAACAATGAGAGGCTGCCGGCCACTGGTGTGCTGTGACACCAAGCTACAGTAGAGCACAAAACAGAGGAAATGGAGAGTCTCCCAAGGATATGTACGCACTATGCCACCCCATATCACCTCGAAACATCAAGGGAGAGGCATAATCGAATCCAAGACCATCAATCACACATCTCGATGCATGATTGCCAAAGATCCAACTTGTGCAATTCAATGCAAAATGAATGCACAAGTGCACAAGAAAACACATAAATGCCTAGAACTCTATCATGCATCATCAAGAGCGTCGGCGACCAAAAATTGAGGCACGTTTCATCACTTGAAGTATAAAACATTCCTCGTTTCCCATGCTCGGATTAACACTTAATCCAAACAACAATGCAACACAAGCATGGCAAACATGCAACTCAAGCATGCAAACATGCAATATGACCTAAGCATGCAAACATGCAATGCACTATGAACAACCTAACAAGGCTAATGGCATGCACAATGCTAATGCAATATGAGCATGCAAGTATGCAATGTAACTCAAGCATGTAACAACAATACAATGGAACAAGCATGCAACAACATGCTATCTGTCAAGTATGCAACAACATGTCACAACATGCAATATACCAAGTAATGCAACAAGCATGCAAATGTCATGCAACTCAAGCATGCGATCATGATTCAATGTAACAACATTTGAACAACATGATAAATGGACTTAAACTAAAAATGGACAGACCTCAGTCATGCCCATATCAGTGGCCAATAGTGCTGGAATGATGGTATGAAAAGCACGAAAAGGCAAGGCAAACATGCATACCAAACGGCTCAAGGATTAAGGCACAAAGATGCAACTCTTAAGCACACTTAAAGAGCGACAAGCATGGATATGTGACAGCATCATAAGTTCTGAAAACATGCATGGAATGGTGCCAAACCACCCTAGCAAGACAAACAAAGCATGCAAGAAAGCTCAAAGCTCAAAATTAGCAAAGGGACTTAAGCCATGGTGTAGACGTCCCCGAACGCCCCGGGAGGATGAGTCATGTTCTGTTCGTTTTGGGCTCACTATAGTTCAAGGACTCAATGTCAAGGTCCTGTATCTAATCTCGCAGAGTGCAATGCAAGACCGATGAATCATCAAAGAGTCCAAATCCGGCAAATCGTTTTTGAAAACAGATTTTTTGAAAGAAATGCCAAACATGGACTGCTTTGCCAGATACAGAGTCGCCACCTAAATATTTTATTTTGGGGAAATTTAGGAAACCCTGACTCGTTGCCTAAGGCCACGTGTCCGTCATCACCAAAGTTTCCTCAGCTTGGGAACTTGGGTACGATTGGGGAAGGTCACTTCGTGAGCACCCCCGCTCGCCCGATCAAAGATCGGCCTCTACTAACCATGATATCTAGTTTTGAAAACATTATGCGTTCTTGTTCCAGTTATTAGCCTAGATTTACTATGTGATGCGTACAGCATACAAGTATAGACCGGGTCGCCCGAATTGGAACAAAACATTTCATGTTTGTTTTTGAAAGATGTTTTGCTATTCGCAAGTAGGCTTAAAATGCAGATTTTGCCACCCTCAGGTGGGCTTAGAAAAGATGGTTTTGCCACTATCTAGTGGGCTTAAGACTCACAGTCAATGCATTGTTCCAATCCAAATAACCCAACCTTCACCCACAGGCATTCAGGCAGTTTATATCACATAAGCATATAGCCTCATGGTAAGCATGCTATCATGGCAGTCACTCACACACATGCAAGGATGCTAAAGCGTAAAACTTACCGAGTACTCCAAGCCAAAACAGAAGCTAATTAGAAATCCATGCATGATCCTAACTATACAGAAATGCCTAATGCAACACACGCAGGAATGCAACTATAGCAGGCTCGGCTGTTCTAGACATGGCATATGGAATACTACAGCTAACATGTATTCAACTTGGAATTGAAATACAATGCAGTGAGTTATGATGCGCCGAGCCCGGTGCATGCAAAACAGATGAATGAATGCAAACATGCTATCATACTGTATGCTAATTGAAATATGCCCTAATCTAACCATCATAAGCTGGTAAATAAAAGGGAGAAAGATGTGGGGTTGGAAGACATACATCACACGCACACACACTTATTACAACATTGCCCTCGCTTGGAGAGTCCGAATAAATAATATACAGTCCCAAATGAATAATTGCAGTTCGAATAAATATAAAACCCTAATTAATTAACAAATTAATCTAGGAAAGCAGTAAATTAGCATGCAAGCTAGGGACTGCCTCGACTCTACTCCGGATGATGAATGATGCATGTTCGGGCTGCCTTGCGCGGAAATCCACTGCGATGCCCAAATTAGCCTCTATTTACAATTAATGCCGGAATGTAGTGCAAGGCTTTTGAAAGCTGCTGATTTCTAATTTGCTGCAACATAGAGCAGAAAAGGGGCATGGCAATGTATTTTCACATATATATGCATACCTCGATCCTCGTGCCACCAATCACGCATCTCGATGCATGATGGCCGGGGAGTCGAATTGCACTACTCAATATGGAATGAATGCACATATAAACACAACAAGACCGGGACTCCATCATGGTTAATCCGGAGTGTCGGTGACCAGGAATTGAGACACGTTCCGTCACTCGGAGTACGAAACGTCCCTCGTTTCCCGTGCTCGGGCTAATTCCTATCCCAAACATAATGCAATATGCATGACATGCATGAATGCGATCCTAACATGCAACCTAGCATACGCAATGCTATGAGATGGCAAACACAATGCATGATGTAACATGGCATACACGATGCTCTAACATACAACCTAGCATACGCAATGCTATGAATCGAAATGGCATACACAATGCAATATGGGCTTACACCAATATGAGTGGACCTCAGCCACACCCACATCAGTGGCCATAAGATGAAAATGAGACACTCGAGATGCGTGCACACATGCACGCAAACCGAGGACCAATCCTAAGGCACAAATGCCACTCTAACAAAGCATGGCAAGGCACAAAATATGGCATACAAACATGCAAATTCCAGCGCTTAAATGTGATGCAAAATGATCCTGAAACATGAAAACATGGCACCCGATGCATGGAATGGCCCCGAAACACAAAACTAGGCATATGCATTGACCTATAGCTATACAAAGCATGCATTATTTGATCATGAAGCATGAAGACAGAATCAAGGCAGTCCCAAAACATGAACATTTCTAGTTCAAATCATGGCCAAAAGATGCTAGCAAGATGACCTAACATAGCATGCAATTTTGACTAGCAAACATGATTTACATGGCAAGTATATGAAGCATATGGAATCTCACCAAACCAGCCAAAATAAGTGAACAAAACATGCCAAAATATGCCTGAATAATCACTGAAATGAGGTCAACACATGCAAAAATGATGATCTCCTTTAGAGGGCTATGCAAGGGATTATTAAGCATATACAAGATGGACACTTAGCATGGAACAAACAACTCTGAAAATCAATTATGATAGCTCCAAAACTCACCAAATTGGGCCTAAAAAGTGGCTAAGAAGCATGCAAAGAGGGGTCCCTTTGAAAGGCCAAAATGACCATCAAACAAGTCAAGGTGAGAGGGGGTCACCCTCCTCTGATTTGGAGGCTCAAAATAGTGTTTTAGCCACTGAAAATCCACTAGATTTCAGTGGCTAGATGGCCAAACAAAGCATGCAACAAGAGCTTAGGTGTAGGGCTCAAAATAAGAGACAATCAAGGATACAAGGAGGCATATGACCTCAAACAAAAATGGGACTTTAAACAAACTTGAAGATGAGATTAAAAAAAGATATTTTTTAGTTTATGACAACTCTCAAAAATGAACACAATTAGGGCTAATCTATCATGCAAAAATGGCCCTAAAAGAGGGACTAGAGACAAGGGACAGTAGCTAGCCCCAAATAGCAAAGAGCCCTTCAACAAAGTTGAATAGGGGCTAAAAACAAGGCACTTTACAGTTTATATCAAGTCTTGAAAATAAGCACAAGTAGGGCTAAACTATCATGCAAAAATGGGCCTGCAAAGAGAGATAGGAGACAAGTGGTAGTAGATGGCCTCAAACAGAGGGGATCCCCTCAACAAAGTTGAAGAAGGGCTCAAAAAAAGACATTTTTCAGTTTGTCTCGGAGCCCAGAAATGCTCAAAATAAGGCTAATATATCATGCAAAAATAGGCCTAAAAGAGAGATAGAGAGACAAGAGGTAGTAGGAGACCTCAAAAAACAAGAGGTCCTTGATCAAACATGGAGGGGAGCTCAAAATATGACTATTTACAGTTCAGGTCAGAGCCCAAAAATGTAAGAAACAAAAGCTAAGATAGTATGCAAAATAGGGCAAAAAAAGAGGGAAATGAGACTCACCCTTGTAGCACAAGTCTTCAGCAGCTTTTGGTCCAGGAAAGTGTGCTCCTAACCTCTGAAAATAGCCTCCAAGTTGCTAGAATGGAGTGTGGGTTGATAGGTTATGAGTTGGTGTAGAAATGGTGTAGGATCAAGGGTATTTTGAGGCTTGGAGTAGAGAGAGAGGGGGGCTTTAATGCAAGAGCTCCAATGGATTTTTCTAACCCTTCAAAATGGAGCTGGGGGGGCTGGTTTTAAAGAGGGAGGAGTGGAAGAAAGGAGGAAAAATCAAATTCAAATTCCCCCCCCCCCCCAAAGGGCAGATCCCCGGGCAGGGGTCTGGGCCAAAACAGAGGGTACAGCTGTAAGGAACCAGGAGAGAGGAACATGGCCGGCCAGGTTCAGAAGGTTCAGGTGGCCGGCCAGCCACCTCCCCTGGCTGGCGGGCCAGGGTCAAAAGGGTCAACAAAGATTAGTGGCCGGCCACCCCAAAAAGGTGGCCTCCCATGTGTGTATAACACAGCTATGTGGAGAAAAATCAAGAAATGTAACCCAGGAGAGAGAAAGACCAACTTTTTAGAGGGGTTCAAAAGGGTCAGGAAGAGTTGATGGCCGGCCTATCCATATTGGTGGCCTCCCAGGTGTGTACAACACAATGGTGTGGAGGAAAGTTAGAAAAAATGGCCCGGGATGAAAAAGTCAGCTTTCTAGTGAAGAAAACGGGCGATAAAGAGCGATGAAGGAATAAAGCTGGTCTTCAGAACAATTGCTGGCCTCTCACCCTTCTACAACCTTCCTAACAATGAAAATAAGGTCTCTGCCAAAAATGAACCGAAACCGATGCAAAACGAAGGTTCGGGGGCCAAAACACGCGGCCCGGGGCCCCGAAAACTGACTGTTAGGTACCGGAAGTGGCGTTCGACCACGAAGTTGGTCTCTCGAGCCACAGTGTCCTCCAAAAGGGTGTAAATAAGGTGTATGCCAAAAATCGGAGCAAACGGAGGTGGTTAAGCGGTCCCGAACTGAGGCACACGGCCGACGGCTCCGAAAACCGGGAACCGGACTCCAAACGGGAAAAATGGCCTACGACCACGAAACGTAGCCTACGGCCACTGAGAGATGATCTACGAGACCTCTCCCTCCCTTCAGGAAGAGAAAACAAAGAAAATGGGGCCTGGTTCGCAAACCGAGCCTAGGTACAAAAGAGTCCGGAAGTCCGGAGGCAAGGCTCGCAGCCGTGACTCTGCAACCTCAGAACGAGCACAATATGCAACATCACCAAGCACTCAATTGGTGACGTCTGAGTCTTAAGGTCGGTCAAAAATGGGGTGTCTACAGTTGTCCCTCTTTGACAGAACACGAAAGTCATAACTAATGGGAGTGAATGTCAAAGCCCAGAGACGACCCATTTTTGACAAGGCCGAAGACTTAGACAAACATACCAGATAACAGAGAAATGTGCCCGCAGGCGGGGGGACAAAATGCAAAGCAATATGTACAAAGCCGGTTGTAACTCAATGATCATGCGAAGCAGCAAGCTGTAATGAAGCAAATATTCACAATAGATGCGACAGTTTTAAGCAAGAATGCAAAGCAAAACTACATTTCATGCAGTTGAAGAATGCGGAGAATCATTGAATTCTCGCCACATCTCACACAGAAGAGATATAATACCTGTGCGGCTCGTCTGGTCGCACCAGCCTCAAATGAACCGTACATACAATATCGTGCCTGCAAAAGGAAGAAACTCAACAAGCACAACATAGTTAGCAACATATGCTCAGTGTGATATCGGGCGCAGACAAACGTGGTGTCGATGGGTGAGTGCATCGCAATACGAGAAGCAACGTGCGTGACAACGCGAGTTAAGCACAAGGGTATGACAATATCAAGGAAATGTGCATAACAATGCAAGTTATATGCATGAGAATGCAAGTGACGTGCATGGCAATGCAGAATAAGTGTAAACTCGAATGCACATTTTGAAACGAAACAACGAGCAAAGCAATGCAAGTTTCGACGAAGGTGGCTCAATCGTGACCTCCGGTTTACCTCCCAGAGGGGTCACAACATATTCAAAAAGGATACATCTTGCTCTCGGCGAGTAATGATGAAACACACATTGAAAGTTGGGGTTGAAGTTCCCGCGGAGGGATTTCGCGATGAAAAGTGCACTTTCCTTGTATTTTCTCGGGTGCCGGAGACTCCAATCATCACCAAAATTTGCAGAGAGCTTGGAGACCACCTTGGGAACACCACCGGCCATGTATGGTCCAAGGGGGAGGCTGCCAGCCAGGGGTGAGGGAGTGGGATGGCCGGCCTGCCAGAAAAGGTCGCCGGCCGGCCACCTAGCCCAGATCCGGGGCAGTTTGGTCCTTTTACTCTCTTTTCTTTAAAAACATTCGGCCAAACACCTTTTCCTCATAACTTCAGCTCCGAAATCAGCCCCTCTACCTTCCTAGAGCATTTTCCCTCTCAAATCTGCTGTGATACCCCTGTTCCGTAATATGCTAAATTGGTCCTTAATTTGAGTATGATTATGTGTTTAGCATGATTTTATGTGCCATTATGAGAATATATGTGATTTTGGATTTTTATCTGTTCACCGTAGGAATATCTGTTTGAGTAATCTGCTTTGAAAATTTAATTGAGGGCCTTATCGGCCACAGAACCCAAAATTGATTACGCCATTGTGATTGGCAAAATTTTTAGAGCCTACGGTGAAATTTAATTGAAAATTGATTCTGGTTAATTTAAACTGATTAAATTGATTAATTGAGTGCCCTATTATTTTATATTAAAATATTGATAGTGGGGCTTGTTGGATGTTAATATACACTCTCCCTTAGCTCTATTCAACTCAAACATCTGAGTTATACACTTGAGAGAGAGAGAGAGAGAGATTCGGCCTTAGAGAGAGAGGGGGGAGAAGTGTTGTGCAATTTGGCTTAAAGCTTGGAGAATTTGAAGATTAAGCTCAAGTTTGGCTAGAACTTGGGTGTTTAAGGCTCCTAGGTGAGTAATTGTCCCTTGAATCATGGATTTTATTTGCTAATTGTAAATTTAGAGTTGAACAAAGAGAAAGAACATGAGCTAGCTTGATGTTAAGGAAATGGAGTTGTTTGTGTTCAATGGATGGTCAATGAAGGCATGCATGTGTATAATTGTTGTAGAATTGCATAATCTAGCATGTACCATGTCAATTAAGCAATTTTTGAAGTTTGATCATGCATGCAAGCTTGGTTTTGTTGAGTCTTGGCACCATTTGCATCTTTGAAATGGAAATGAAGTCAAGATGGCCTTGCATGTTTGAATAATTAAAGATATGAGCTTGAATGCATGAAATTGTTATATTGGTGATGGGTTTGTCATGTTTTGGGACCTGCATGTAGGTAAATCAAGAAATTGAACTTCATAAAGCCATAATCTTGCAAGGGGACCATGTTAGCATGATTATATTTGAGATTTGAGCCTTTGCATGCAAAAATGGTAGCTGGGAAATTGATTTGAAGCTCAAGAACATGTTCTGGATTTTCCAGAAATTTGAGTCCCGCTCGAGCGGGGACTGCCGCTCGAGCGGAGAAATCGAGCTCCCAGCATTTTCTGCAGACCTGGTTCCCGCTCGAGCGGGGAAGTTGACGCTCGAGCGGGGAGCTATGTAGGCAGAAGGTCCGCTCGAGCGGACCTTCTCCCTACATAGCTCCCCGCTCGAGCGGCCGATTTCGCGCTCGAGCGGGAATTGTAGGCAACCAGTACTTTTGCAGACCCAAGGGTCCGCTCGAGCGGGGAAGTCCACGCTCGAGCGGGGACCCTATTTTCTGAAATCTGGTTTTTGCACTTTGTGTTCTGTTTTCCGTTCCTTTTCACTTTTAAGCACTCTTAGGCATGCATTGAGCATTGTGATTGAGTTAAGATTGAAGCCTAAAGAGGAATGTATGAATTAATGAACGGATTGAACAAATTGTGACTCACACGTGTTACTTGACATGTAGGGTCGAACTCCAGGGCAACTACACAAGCCGATCACTGTGAGTAATATCTTAACAAGATATGTGTATGTTATTGTCCAATTGTTACTTCTGTGTAAGTTCATTGAAATGAATAATTGGGCCAAAGGCCGATGGAAATGAATAATTGGGCCAGAGGCCGATGGAAATGACTAATTGGGCCAAAGGCCGATGGAAATGAATAATTGGGCCAGAGGCCGATGGAAATGAATAATTGGGCCAGAGGCCGATGGAAATGAATAATTGGGCCAGAGGCCGATGGAAATGAATAATTGGGCCAGAGGCCGATGGAAATGAATAATTGGGCCAGAGGCCGATGGAAATGAATGATTGGGCCAGAGGCCGATTGACATGAATGATTGGGCCGAAGGCCGTTTGTTGTACTGTTCCAATAATTGCTTATGTAACTCGTTTATTTGATATTATTCACTGGGCATTCGCTCACGCTCATTCATGTAATTGTAGGTGAACCAAGCGAGGTCCAACCCCAGCCCCAGTGAAGTTAGCCAGGAACAGCAGGAGTTTTGTGAGAGTCAGCCTTGTGTCTCACGCACGAGACCGACCTTGCCATTTTGTTACGTATTTATATTATGTTCCGTTGGCAAGGATTTTGTGTATATTTGTATATAGTATGCTATGGGTTGACCCAGTCTAGATGATCCCGTTTGTAAAGAAGTTTGTACTACCGCACTTTTGATGTGGGTTATTAACATATATGAGTATGGTTGTTTTGGTGTGCACATAAGCACAGTTCTATGGACAAAGTTTTTAAAATTTTACTTCCGTTTGGCCCCTTTACTTTGATAAGTTATGTCTGTTTCGTATCGAGGCCGTAGGTAATCTCAGGATTACTGGCCGGTTATGTCCTTAACCCTTAGGGGCGGGTCCGGGTCATGACATCTGCGCTCTATACGCGTTTTCCAACGCCCCACGCTAGTTGTTTTCGCGAAATCCTTCAGTTTTCGTCACTTTGAACCGATTAAATTTTGATTTCGGTGCTTCTTTTCTCATTTTCACCACTTGAGGTAAGTTTGTCTCAACATTTGGAAGATTTTCTCGGGGGTTGACTTTTGTTGACTTTTTCATTTCCCGAGAGTTGACTTTTGTTGACTTTTTCTAATTTTGGCTCATTTTGCTCATTTTTGCTCCTTTTTGCAGATTTTTCGAGATGGCGGGTCATTTTCCTCTGGGCGGAGGTTCTCCAGGTGCCGGGGGTGATCCGGATATCATGTCCTTGCCCCCGAGAGTTCGGCCGTTTGATCCCGAGAGGTATCATCCTCAGGAGCACGTCCTTCCTCAGGCGGTTTTCTACCACTTTACTGACTTTGATGATCGAGCGCCTGGAGATCTACTACTGCGGGAGCCAGAGTCCCACCTCTCCCATCAGGCACGAGAGGTATTTAATTCACTTTTACATTTCCCGCAATGTATTCTGCATTTTCCGCGCATTTCATGCTTTTGCTATGCTTATCTGCTCACTCAAACACACAGCTTGTTTTGAATGTTTAGTCTATAACACCGTATTCTGTTTGCATCTTGAACATACAGTCCAACACACTCTGACTTTCTGAACACGTAGCCCGTATATTGATTGTGAACACACAGCACACACTTGTTGAGAGTTGAACACACAGCCCAAACTTTGAGATGAACACACAGCCCACTGATTTTGAAATCTGAACACACAGCTCAAATACTTGGTGACGAACACACAGCACACACTTTGAGATGAACACACAGCCCACACTAATTGAGAGTTCAACACGCAGCTCAAACACTTAAATTCTGAACACACGGCTCATCGTTGAAGTGAACACGCAGCACACACTGATTGAGGGTTGAACACGCAGCCCAAACTTTGAGATGAACACGCAGTCCGTTGTTGAGGTGAACACACAGTACACACTGATTGAGAGTTGAACACGCAGCCCAAACTTTGAGATGAACACGTAGTCCGTTGTTGAGGTGAACACACAGTACACACTGATTGAGAGTTGAACACACAGCCCAAACTTTGAGATGAACACAGTCCGTTGTTGAGGTGAACACACAGCACCCACTGATTGAGAGTAGAACACGCAGCCCGAACTCTGAACTTCTGAACACACAGCCCAAATTGAAGGTGAACACGCAGCACACACTTGTTGAGAGTAGAACACGCAGCCCAAACTCTGAACTTCTGAACACACAGCCCAAATCGAAGGTGAACACGCAGCAACACATTGTTGAGAGTATAACACGCAGCCCAAACACTCGAATTCTGAACACACGGCTCAAAACTTTGAATTTTCTGAACACACACAGCCCAGATTCTGTATCTGATTTGATTTTGCACACAGCTCATACATTTCACTTGCACGCAGCTTATCCATTTCATTTGCACACAGCTTATTCATTTCATTTGCACGCAACTTATTCATCTCATTCTGAAACTGAATACATGTGCTCATCATGAATGCAGGTGACTGCTCGTACTGCGCGAGGATATGGCTCTGTCGCGGTGAGAGAGTGGTATGCGGAGCTCCCAGAGGCAGTCCGGGATTTGGTTGACATGGCGGGGTTTGGGCCCTTTTGTACCGGGATATCTCGCTGTCCTGCCAGTAGGACACTGATGGGTGCTTTGGTAGAGAGATGGTGGGACACCACCAACTCTTTCCATTTCTCTGCCACCGGGGACATGACTATGACCCCGTTTGACTTTGCCATACTGACGGGCCTTGATATGGGAGGTTGGGCCATCCCATACGACGAGGACATGGCCGAGTGGGAGGCCGCCTGGATCTATTTACTGGGGGCTCGCCCGCCTGTTGACAGATCTTCAGGCAGAGTCCGATACACCTGGTTCTCTTCCCATTTCAGGAGGGTGGAGATGGAGCCTGAGACTCCCGAGGAGGTAGCGCAGTATACTTGTGGATTCCTGATGTTCCTCTTCGGCACCACTCTGTTCGCCGATAGGGGGAACACTGTCGGGCTTTATCTGCTGAGCGCTCTAGTGGACCTATCACAGGTCAGCCGATATGACTGGGGTGGTGCCAGCCTGACTACTCTATATTGCTATATGAGCGCGACCTCCCGCGGACGGGGGAACATGGTTGGCGGCTATTGGAGGGCCTGGGAGGTACTTTCTGCCCTCTCGATTTACATTTCTGCTTCTCACTATTCGTACATTGCACACACGGTGCACTTGACGCTCTGTACCTTGCACTTTGCTCTCAGCATTTTGTATTTACATTCCGCACTCAGCATTCTATATTCTGATGGTTATTGCTCTGTTTCTCACAGTTATGGGTCTATGCGTATTTCCCGACATTAGCCCCAGAGCTTGAGGTGGCGGTGCCCCTCACGACCCCATATTCACTTGTATTCGAGGGCCAGTACCGGCCGAGACCTCGGGAGTCTTTCCTCTACCTTCGGCAGTACTTTGACACGGTGCGGATGTCGAAGGTATTTCAGAACTCTCAGTTCTCCATGTTTTCAATCTTTAATTTATCTTGCACCTTTGCAATTTCTGATCAGTTTATGCATTGGTTATCTGCAGATCACGTGGCAGCCCTGGGCGCCTCTAGGTAGAGACCTCCGATTCCATTTGCCGGAACGTGGGGTGCCTCTCGGTACAGGATCTTGTTTGAGGGGCCAGTTGGTAGGGCCTGGTTTTTTGGGGAGATCGCTTCTTGCGTCAGGTATTGGGCTACCCTGAGCAGGACATTCCTTCAGCGCCTCCAGACGATATGCGGACCGCTGATAGGCTCTCTCCCCAGGATGTCATTGATGCTATGCAAGGTACTGATGCCTTCCTACATCTGGAGCAGGGGGAGTATGCGACCTACCGTCACACCTACTTGATGCCTCCGCTGACGGGAGTCCGTACCCCGACGAGGAGGTCTGCTGGTATGCCCTCATCGAGCAGGGTTCGGACTGCAGATGTCCCTTCCGCCAGCAGGGCTGGCATATCTAGAGGTGGGGGTGGATTGGTTCCCCCGATTCCTCCGACTCATCATCATCCTGGATGGCCTGATATGCCGACTGAGTTGATGGGATGGCAATATGGGACTACCTCCCCGATTCCGATTCCGATAGAGCCTCTGATGCCTGGCCACCGATATGTCAGTGACCCTGACTCACCACCGGTATGTTCCACTGTTTTCCGTTTATCACACAGATACTTTGGCATTTGTTTATTCATTGATGACTTAAGCTTGTATCTGCAGCCACCCAGGGAGTACATGGATGAGGTGCTCGAGATGGTAGCCTCACTTGAGGGCATGGTCCTGCGGAAAGAGGCGCAGTTGTCCATCATGGGTTTCCAAGTACCCTTTAGTTTTCTTGCATTTATCATACTTCTGATGACATGTGATCCTGAACATCTTACTGCATTGATAGGCTGCCTGTGTAGAGCACATCTGACACACACCACATTCATGCACTATACCTACATACATCCACTCTGTGTAGTTTGCTTGCATCTGTATCTGATATACATGTTTTGGCTGATGTATTCGAACTGTATTCTTCGTTTTCAGATGCCTCCGGTGTATGCTCAGTCACAAGCCGGGCCATCCAGGCCTTCCCGAGGAGCTGGGCCATTTAGGCCTTCTCGAGGGGCTGGGAGAGGGGAGTTGTCTCGCGGACGAGACGGATGCAGGGCGCACATCATAGAGGAGGAGCCCAGCGAGGAGAATGAGGAGGCTGCAGACCCCCAGTCAGAAACATCCGCTAACAGAGAGGGTGGCTCCGATCCTAGTTCCGGTAGTGGAGATGAGGCTGAGGAGGGTTCCGAGGATGGTAGCCCCGACTCAGACGATGATGATGGTGATGATGGCGCAGAGTCTGTTTCGCAGAAGAGGACGAAGAGGGCCTCTTACTCCTGCTCTTGAGAGCATAGATGTGGCTGTTCCCTGCTTTATTTACCTTTTTTACTAGTACTTGTAGCACATTGCATATTGTTAGGCAGTTTTATTTTCTGTAAAACTTGTACCCTTGTTGTAAAATGTTGTAACAAAGGAATGATGGAATGAAACAGCTTTTGAAAAAGTGTTGTATTTTATGTTCTTAGCATCGCATCGCATCATTTTGCACAAAAATGAGATTGAATGGAAATGTGCATGGTGTATTTGCCAAGTCAGGTAATGAACCGACGCAACGAACTAAACAACCTAACTTACTAAATAACAAAACCTTAGCAAGTTTACAACTCGTTAAGCAAGACTCAACAACAAAGAGTAACGACTCAAAATACAAAGCTTGACAACTATGATAAACAAGACTCTAATAAACAAAACAGCTCGACAAACAAAACAACAACTCGATAAGCAAAACAACAACTCGATAATCAAAACTTAACAACAACTCTATAAACAAGTGCATTTCAGAGAATCTGGGTGACGGAATGCATTCGAAACTGAGGGAAATGGAGGCCTTCGACACTCCCGATGCATGGAAATGCTGGGAACTTCCCTCCAGAGGGTAAAACAGTACCAAAGACACCTTGGGAGCATGGCCGGCCACCTTTGGGACTGGCCGGCCAGATTTTTGCATTGGAGAGGAAAGGGGTGGCCGGCCTACCAGAAAAGGTGGCCGGCCGGCCACCTAGCCCAGCAACCACCAAATTTTTGACACGTGTCTCCCGAACAGTGTCTTATCCTCTTTAAAAGCTCTAGCCTCGTGGTTGATTCATTTCATCTCAGTTTTGCACCAAAACGGAGGCGTTTCTCGTAAAAATCTCACAGCTTGGATCGCTTCTCTAGATGGCTCGGAAAAGTTAACTTCCGGGGCTTCGGCTTGAATGCACTATTACGCTAAGCCTACGTACTCCGCTGCACCTTCCCTTCCTTCATGCCGCGGCGAGGTTTTGGAACCCGATAACACATGTTTTTAGCTTCGGCGGGCAAGAGGTATGTCCAACTTTCGAAGATTTTCAAGTTTTGATGGAATCTGAACGCCATGAAGAAATTTTGCCACAGTTTCGCTTCGGCCACGCCCAAGCTTTAGGGCGGATGTGTGGGCTCACCATGCATGATGCTCGGTCTCTGATCTGCAACGGGGAACTGGACATCCTCGGCTTGATTCATCGCTTTTCTGATGCCAGTGACCGCGGCGACCATCATTGGCAAGGTTTTCGGCAACACGCACTTTGCTTGTGCATGCTATCTCACTTTTTGCTTGCCCCAGGCTTCAGTGGCTCTAGCATCCATCTGATTGAAGTTGCTCAAGGCTTGAAAGAAGGAAAGAGCTGCATCGCCATGTCATTGGCCGAGACATTGATGGGCTTGGATGCTTTCTATCGTCGGGAGACGACCAGATTTGCGGGGAGTCCACTACTGCTGCAGGTAATGTTTCCCACCCAATCTCACATATGTATTGCTCACATCACTCGGCCCTCAGGCCCGGTTTTTCTCGCAAAACCCTTTTCTTACTTTTCTCTCATTGTACATCTCTCTATTCTTTATTCTCTCATTTTTCATCCCTCCCCAGGTATGGTTGATGGATAAACTACAGGTTGTGGACTCTTGCCCAGCCTACTCAGCCCACGGCTACTTCTTTCGACAACGCCTAGTCGGTGCCCCTGATGAGGGGTGGTGGTTTGACTGGATGTGCAATTTGTCTGCAGATCGCATTGCTTGGCGCTGTCCTTGGCTCAATCTCCCGGCAATGAGCTATAGCATGTCCCGGCAGACCGGGATCTAGTTGATTGGTCTGACTCACTGTGTGTTCTACTTTTCGTTCCAGTTCCAGCGTCAGTTCGGTCATGATCAGACTTGCCCGCCAGAAGGGATAGAGTATCCTGCCACATTCCCAGTTCGAGGCGCACAGCTTGCCCGGTATGCCACAGCATGGAGGACTAGAGAGCTCCTGGCCCCCGCTCCCACTTTCAGTTGCACTTTGTCTGACGAGTGCTTGGATTGGCTCAATGAAGAGGCACAGATTGGGCCCAGCTTGGCATCAGAGGCTTCGACCAGCTCTGGGAGGGGGCGCAGGGACACCTGACTTATCTATGCCCCGGATTTATTGCTTTACTAGTACTTTCAAGTTTCCTTTATGAATGTAATAAAAAGCAACTTCAATTTGTATGCAAGAGCAGGAGAACTCTGTTTTGAAATCAATGAAATTGAAGGTTGTGGGTACTGAAAATTTTCCGCTTTGGTCCAAAAATGGTCTTAGTTGTAAAAAGATTAATTTGAACAAAGTCAACTTTTATTAAAACTTTTCAAAACCATTTTCGATATGGATCAGAACTAACACGCCTGAGATCTGTCACTAAGATGCACAACCCCGGATTCTAGCGACTGGAAAGTTGCCCCTAGTCTGAATAGTACCGCGGCACTGCACGGCAACGGAAAGTTGCCCCTAGTCTGAAAAGCACTGCACCAGAGATCACAATGAATGCTGATGGACAAAGATGACTGAGATGATCAAATGGACAAAGTTGATCGGGAAAAAGTTTATGGATGAACTTCAGGATGAAGTTGCCTACGTATCCCAAAATGGGAATGAAGCCTTACGTAGTTCAGGCTCAGGTTCACTGGAGTATTTTCACTCTCCTTTTACGCTCTAACTTTTGCCAAGGCCGCCCTTTGTGGGTTTTCAACCTTGCGAGCTTAGTTTTTATAATTTCAAATTTTTTGTGCTCTGAGTTTTGCCTAGGTCGCCCTTTCGGGTTTTCGGCCTAGCGAGCCTCTCAAGGGTAATATTTCTTCAACTTGTCCATATTGATCGGTTGTGAGAACTCCAAGCCATCCAGATCCATCAGAACCACAGCTCCACCTGACCAGATAGACTTAATGATGTAGGGTCCAGTCCAATTGGGTCTGAACTTGCCCCTTGGGTCGTGGATGGGAGCTCGGTTGTCTTTGAGCACCAAATCTCCTTCTTTTAGATTCCTGGACTTAACTTTCTTGTTAAAAGCCCGGGCAATTCTGCGCTGATAACCTTGAACATGGTACAGTGCTTTCAGCCTTCTCTCATCAAAGAGCATGAGTTCCTCAAACCTGCTCTGCTGCCAATCTGCTTCGGCTATTTGACACTCAGCCAATACTCACAATGATGGAACCTCAATCTCGATAGGTAGAACGGCCTCCATCCCATAAACCAATGAATATGGAGTCGCCCCAGTAGAAGTTCTGATTGAAGTCCGGTAGCCCCACAGAGCAAATGGTAGCTTATCTGGCCAATCCCGGTAGGTCTCCACCATCTTCTACAGTATGTGTTTGATGTTCTTGTTGGCGGCCTCAACCGCTCCGTTGGTTTGCGGCCGATAGGTAGATGACTTATGAAAAGCCATGTTGTATTTTTCCAACAAGTCAATCACTTCCTTCTTAAAGTGGGAACTGTTATCTGAAATTATCTCGTTTGGGACTCCGTAGCGACAGATGATGTTGTTTCTGATAAACTTCGCAACATGTGAAGCCTTCAACACCGCATAGGATTGGGCCTCGACCCACTTCGTGAAATAATCTATCGCGACCAGGATGAACTCATGCCCATTTGACCCCTTCGGAGTGACAGCCCCGATCACATCAATTCCCCAGACCGAAAATGGCCATGGCGAAGTCATATTATACAGCTTCGACGGCGGAATGTTCATGCGATTTGCATGAATTTGACACTTGTGGCATCGCCGAACAAAACCGATACAATGCTCCTCCATGGTGGACCAGTAGTAACCCTGTCTGAGGATCTTCCGTGCTAGCATTACTCCGTTCATATGCGCACCGCATTCCCCTCCATGGATGGCTTCCATTAGACGCTTTGATTCTTCAGCATCGACACACAGCTTATGCATTCCCAGATGGCCTCTCTTATACAGCTTACCCCCACAGATGATGAACTGAACGGCCATTCTTCTGATTGCCCTTTTATCCTTGGCATTTACCCCTGGCGGGTATGCTTCTTTTTCCAAGAAATTCCAAATGTCGTAATACCAGGGGTTTTCGTCCTGAACTTCATCTATAGCAGCAATCGACTCATAGGTTGGCGCGAATTTCTGATCAATGATGACTGGACGCATCCGGACTCCGGACGGGATGTCTATATGGAAGATAGAGTTACTAAGAAAGAATCTCTGAACAGAAGTTCTCCTTAGTATAGCTTCTCAGAGATGAGTAAAGCTTAGCTTCTCGAACCGAGGAATTAACGAATCCAAGTCTGGTGATATATCATCATCTTTTCTTCTTTGACTTTCCAGTCTCCTTTTGCTTGAGACACAACAAGGTTCGAGTCCCCGATGATGTCCAACCGTCTTGCCCCTAGTTCTAGGGCTGCTTCTAGACCGGCAATGCATGCCTCATATTCTGCTTCGTTGTTCGAGACTTTGAATTGGAGTTTGAAGGCTAGAGGGATACGGGAATTGTCGGGTGCTATCAGCAACACCCTATCCCATACCCGTACTGATTTGACGCTCCGTCAAAGTACATCGTCCAATTTTCATCGTCGATGTGCAAAATGGCTTCATCTGGGAATAATTACTCAACTGCTCACCCCCTTCCATTGGATGGTCGGCTAAGAATTCTGCCACTGCTCTTCCCTTGACTGACTTGCGTGTCACATATTTCAAATCGAATTGGAGAGCAACAGCAACTAACGAGCTAGCCTACCCGTAAGTGCTGGTTTCTCAAAAAGATATTTGATGGGATAGAGTCATGAAACCAACATTACGGAGTGAGCTAACAGGTAGTGTCGCAGCTTCCTGGTAGCCCATACCAAAGCTAAACAAGCCTTCTCCAACGGTGTGTAGCGAATCTCATACTCTAGCATCTTCTTGCTCAGATAGTAGATGGCTCTCTCCACTTTGTCCTCTGATTCTTGTGCGAGCATGCAGCCCATTGTAGTCTCAGTCACTGAAAGGTACAATATAAACGGCTTCCCCGGCTCTCTGGCGGTGACAACACGGGCGGGTTCTGTAAGTATCCTTGATCTGTTCAAAAGCAGCTTGGCATCGGCCGTCCCATTGGAATTTCTTGCCTTTCTTCAGGAGACCAAAAAGTGGTTCACAAGTCAAGGGTAATTAGATCGAGATAAACCGTCTTATGAATTGCACTTTACCTAGAAAGCCTCGCACCTCCTTTTCAGTCCTTGGTGGGGGCATTTCTAGGATGGCCTTGATTTTGGAAGGGTCGACTTCGATACCTCTTTGTGTAATCAGAAACCCTAGCATTTTTCCCGCTGTAACACCAAACGTACATTTCTAAGGATTTAGCCGCAACCGGAATTCTCTGATCCTTTGAAAGAACTTTTGCAAGGCGGTGTAGTGGCCCTCTCTTTCTTTGGACTTGACAATCATGTCGTCCACGTACACCTTAACCTCTTTGTGGATCATGTCGTGCAATATTGTGGTCGCAACCTGTTGATAAGTAGCTCTAGCGTTCTTCAACCCAAACAGCATTACTCTGTAGCATTATGTCCCCCTATGGGGTGGTGAATGCAGTCTTTTCCCAGTCTTCTGGTGCCATCACTATCTGATTGTACCCTGAGAAGCCATCCATAAATGAAAGCAACGCGTGCCCTGCTGTGAAGTCCACAACTCATCAATATGCGGTAAGGGAAAGTCGTCCTTCGGACTAGCTCTGTTCAAATCCCTGAAATCTACGCATACCTGGATCCTACCATCCTTCTTCAGCACTGGAACAATGTTGGCCAACCAAGTCAGGTATTCGGATACCAGCAGGAAGCCTGCGTCGATTTGCTTGGTGACCTCTTCCTTAATCTTGAGGGCCCAATCCGGGCGGATCCTTTTGAGTTTCTGCTTGACTGGTCGGGCCTCGGGGTCAAGAGGGATTCGTTGCTGTACAATCTCAGGATCGATCCCAAGCATGTCTTCGTAGAACCACACGAAAACATCTTTGAAATCTTTTAATAAAGCGACTAAGCGCTCGCGTTCCTCCGAAGACAACGTGGACCCGATCTGGACCAGCCGTGGGTCCTCCTCAGTACCAATATTCACAGTAGGATTTCATCCATTAAGGGTTTAACAAATCTCTCCTGCTCCTGTTCAATTAGACGTTGCAAAACCGGAGGAATTTCTTCCTCGTCATTTTCATCAAAATTTTGAAGTTTCAGTTTATACAATAAATTAAGGGCATAGAAAAGTACTCAAAAACCACAGCTATTTGATTCTCATTAAGCACATCCAAATCGTCCAATCCTCGGTTACAACAGACTCAAATGAGAAAGAAAAAGACGACCTGGACAAGACTGTGGCATCCAGGTTATCATCCCCAGGATTACCAGACTCAGACTCAATCGAGCTGGAACCTGATTCCGACTCACAAGATTCGGTGGAATCAGATTCCGGCTCACTACCTGACCCGGTGCTACTGGACAAAAATCCCTCTTCGTATTGCCAAGTGAGAGAGGGTGCGATAGATGCATCCAAAATAGTTGCTGGTAGGCTCGCAGCCATTTCATCCCCAATCATGGAAACCGAGAAGTTATCCCCCAAGCATTTATGGTCGATCGGAGGATCTGAAAGTAGACATGCCAGTGCTACCCCCATTTCAATCTTAGCACCCTCGGAATCCACTGCCTTACACTGCTCAACCTCAGCTGATGGGTCTGTCTGCTCTTCGGCAACGTCATCCCCAGATAGTTGCAGGTCGAAGAAGATCTCGAAACCTGGCACGCGCTTCTTCTCCGCGTTCAGCCATGGCTTTGGGAAGCCACAAAATGGAAAGTCCTCCCCCTCCCGGACGAAGCGTCCGTTCAGGGTACCCTGAATGGGCCTATGCATCAGCTCAAATGGCTTCCCAGCCTGCTTTGCTCTAGCTCGTCCAGCCATTTCCTTCCCCTTCCTTATCCAATCTTCTTTGGTGGGCTGATAACCCAATCCAAAGGTATGAGGGTTGTATGGCACCTCGGCCAATGCTGCAATGCCTTTTCGGCCGCTCCTTTCTAATCCCATCCCGGGGATGTGTTGTAGCTTGTTCATGAGGTATACAGATTGAGCACTGACGTATACTCCCTCATTAACAGCCATGATATTCTGCACAACCCGAGCCTCAGCCAGAGTAAACCCTGATAAGAACACATCCTCCGTGCCGTGCTCGATTTCCAAGACTGGTGTAGACACTTCTGGCAGTGGATGGATTGACGAATTCCTGAAAACAATGGCCACCCCCTTCTCGTGAGGGTAGCCATAGCTGCCCCCACTTGGTGTAGCCACGGCTGCCCCAAGAGTAGATTAAAGGTTGCAGGAATGTCCAAGACATGAAATTCAATGTTGTGTTGTCCTGGACAAACCTGGGTCTGAATTTTGACAGTCCCCATCACCTCCCTACTGGTGTTATCATAGGCTCTGATCACTTGAGTAGTCGGCACGAAGTCCGCGGACTTTAACCCGATGGCATATGCTGTCCTTGACGGGCCCACATTAATGGCAGATCCCGTGTCGACAAGAACCACTGGCACCCACTTGTCTCTACATTCCACAGAGATGTAAAGTGGTTTGTTATGATTTGTGCCCTCAGGCGGCAGTTCTTTGTCCGAAAAGGTTAACGTCGGGGAACCCCCTCTCGGAAAGACCAGTCCGACTAACTGCTCTGGTGTGGTATTTATAGAGAGTTTAGCCTTGTCCATAGCAGATAGGACAGCCTGTCTGTGCACTCGTGACACCATAAGCAGTCCCCAGATGGAGATGTCTGCTTGTATCTTTTTTAATTGCTTCAGCACAGCTTCCTCTTCGATTTGCTTCTCCTTCTGTTTCTCAGCTTCCTTGTCCTTCCCAGATGCCTCTGGCTGGTCTAGGTGCGGGGGCTTAAAATACCGCCCACTTCTTGTCATGTGATCAACCTCATCAAGGTACCAGGTGTCGTCTGGTTGATTGCTCCCCCAATCTTCATCTGTGCGGGCAAGATATAAATCATCAGCTTCCCACCACATTCCGTTGGCATTCAAAAGGCACCTGTCTGGCTCCGGCATGATTGTACTTGCAGTATTTTCAGCCCGTATGCTCGCAGCATCTTTTGTCCTCGTACCCACAGTACTTTCAATCCTTTCATGGGCTTTGGCTTTCCGGATTCTCTCAGAATCCCAAATCTTTTCTTGTTCCACCTGCGTTAGCGCAGTTTGTTGTTCAGCTTTCCCTGCATTCACAATGCTCCTGTTCTGAGCGAAATTCTTCGTACCGACGCTTTCCGTCGGCAATGTACTCTGACTTTCGGCCCTTTCGGCCACAACTGATACCATCGCCCCTACTGGGCCTTGTTCTGGTTGGAACTCTACAACATCCGGTTGATCATCCAGCCATCCGGTAGCCTCTGCCGATTCCTCATACTCAAACCAGTTGACTGCCGCATCCCCTGATTCTTGGTCATTGAAAAACTGTAGGTTGGCAAAGCCCTCTTCTACGGCCATCAGATCACCTACCCCCTACTCAAATCCATGCCCCTGGATCACACACAGTTCTGCTGTCTCTGGCAATTCTGCACTTGGCTCAAACTGGCCTGCTGACAGAATGTACTCACTCGGGTCGTAGGCTTCCCCAGCAAAATTCTCAGACTGCTCAAACCTTGACTCAACAGTTCCATCCTCCTCTGCAATCTCTCCTGCACCGTCTTCAACAACCACCACCATTGGCTCAGGTTGGGTTGTAGAGATGTCCAGCATGCACAAAAAGTCAGTGTAGTCGGGATGGAGCACCTCCGGCTTAGGTAGGTAGGAAAGAGTGATATAGATGCTAGGATCGTAAGACACGACCCCAGTCTGGATAAAGTTAATTCTTTTGGGACGTAGAGCTTGGTTGTGTGTAGGGAGTGGGTTGGTTGTAACATTGGGTCTTTCTGGTGGTAAAATCACCTGTTTGTCAATGAGATTCTGAATCTCGTGACGCAATCTGAAGCATTGGTCGGTGTCATGACCGTGTTGCTGGTGATATGCACAGTATTTGGCTGGGTTGTGAGTGAGGGGTAGTGGATTTGGTAACGGCCTCGACTCCAAGGGTTTTAGATGCCCTTTTTGATTAAGACCCCTAGAGCCTTGGACAAGGGCATGTACAATGGGGTGAAGGTTCTTTGGCCTCTGGGTTGGTATTTAGCGGTCTGTGTATTGCTTCCGGATGCACCGGAGAAGGGTGTGGCTGCCATGGGCCTTGGAGGGGGAAGGGGGATGGTGGCGACCATGTTTACCTCCGAAGTTCTTGCAGTTGCAGCACCACTCGGCCCTGCATTGTTATTGCGGTTAAAGGCTCTCCGGGGTTGCTCCCTGTCTTGGTCAATCAGACCTTATTTCATTACATCTTCAATTTGTGCCCCCATCTCGTGCAGATCCAAAAAGGTGGGGAAGGGGAGTACAATCATCTTTTGCATTAGTTTTGGCTGGAGATTGCGCACAATCATCCTGATCTAGTCTTTATCTGTGGGCCTTAGAGTTATCATCGAGGCCTTTGCCCTCCACCGGGTCACAAAATCTGAGAAACTCTCTTTGGGCTCCTGCCTTGTTGTTTCGAGATCACGAGTTTTAATCTCAATTTGGGTGTTGTAAGAGTATTGCGCCAACAAAGGCCTTGGCCATTTCGTCCCAACTCCTCGCTTGACATCATCCTCCAACTTCGCATACCAGATAGCGGCCACACCTGACAGGGTCCGGCCAAATAGCGAAAGCTTCTGGGGTCTGGTTAAGCCCATTGGTTGTAATATATCTAAGAACAGTCGGAGGTGGACCATGGGATCACCAGATCCGTCGAAGCGATTAATCTGCGGCATTTTGAATCTATCCGGTAATGTCACAGCCACATCGGTATATCCGTCCTCGATATCCGAAATAGCCTTTACTTCCTGGGATTTTTTGAATAGCTTCTCGAGCTTGCTCAATTTCAGTGCTGTAGGGTCTACTTCGAACTCGAAGGGAGAGTCCGGGTGGTTGGCGGGTGTATGTGCCTTGGATAACTGAGATGGAAGCGGAGGCGGAGCTAGCCCCGTTGGAATGTCTGTGTCTTCCTGGACGGCAGAGACATTTGGCAAAACGTTCTGGGTATTTGGCAAGACATTCTGGGCAGTTGGTGTCTGCTCGGGTAGTGGGACCCCTGGTGGGGGAGGAGTTGGATGTGAGGCCGACGCTCCGGCTTGCTGCTGTAGCCGGGTAATTAGTTCTGCTTGTTGGGCCATGATTGTGGCCTGCTGTTTAGCGAACTCCGCTTGGC
Organism: Camellia japonica; assembly: GCA_030407325.1. Classification (NCBI taxonomy): domain Eukaryota; kingdom Viridiplantae; phylum Streptophyta; class Magnoliopsida; order Ericales; family Theaceae; genus Camellia; species Camellia japonica. Next base: position 25,698,950 of record JAPPVO010000029.1, read on the forward strand.
GGACAGCGTCCTCCTGCATCTACCTCATACTCTCTTGGAGTTGGCGCATCATTTCTTCCATTCCGGCCATATTCTGCTGATCTTGTTGACTGACTGGTATGTGTATCTCTATGGCAGAAACTGAAACCTCAGCCCGACTGTTCACTGCTAGGGTAGACCACTGCTCTGGTAATCTCTGCTCAGACACACTGTGCCTTCTCGGCCTTCTTCTGACGACCGGGGGTAGAGAATGGAACACTGGCTGTCCGTCAACCAAATCCTCTGATCGATTGAGCCGACGACCTCTTGTCCAAAGTGCTTGGGGAATATCTGCTGGGTCGGAAGCAATTTTGCTAAAACCCTGTCCTAGCAAAAAGATAAATAAAGCAATAAGGAAATAAATAACCAGATAAACGAACAGCATAATAGCTTAAAATAAATACACAACACACAGCTGGGCCTAACAACACACGGTCGATAAGCTGAATACACACTGTCCTCAAACACTGATCTTTATCCCTGAATCACTATCCCCGAAAACTGAATCTAATACCCGCAGATAACTGATTCTCAAACACTGACTGATGCCCGCAAGTCTGATGCCCAAACTCATTAAACTGATACATGCATTTCCCTATAGAGACGCATTCTAAAGCACATAACAGATAAGTGAAAGCCAAAACACCCCTATGTTGGGGTAGGGTTTCCCTGTCCTATTTTGTCAGGAGCTAGGGTTTCACTACGCACGTAGCGGTTTCAAACAACCTATATCGGGTAAGCAACCTGTCCTAGTTTGGAATGGTCATTATGGATTTCGAATATGCACTAGGTCGAATGGTCAAATGGGTGCCCCGGTAAAACCGGGGTTTGTGTTCCCATACTGGCAGAACCCGTAACCGGTAAGCCTTATGGCACGCAACCTCTGACAAACCGCTCAGGAATAGCAGATGGCAAACATGGTGTCCTAGGCGCACCAATGCACATGCAATGCAAAGAAACACACAAGTGTAGTCAAAACCAGATATCACGAGTTCGAGTCAAGTTCTCTAAATCCCCAGTGGAGTCGCCAAAAACTGTAGACGTCCCCGAACGCCCCGGGAGGATGAGTCCCGTTCTGTTCGTTTTGGGCTCACTACAGTTCAATGACTCAATGTCACGGTCCTGTATCTAATCTCGCAGAGTGCAATGCAAGACCGATGAATCATCAAAGAGTCCAAATCTGGCAAATCATTTTTGAAAACAGATTTTTTGAAAGAAGTGCCAAACATGGACTGCTTTGCCAGATATAGAGTCGCCACCTAAATATTTTATTTTGGGAAAATTTAGGAAACCCTGACTTGTTGCCTAAGGCCACGTGTCCATCATCACCAAAGTTGCCTCGGCTCGAGAACTTGGGTACGATTGGGGAAGGTCACTTCGTGAGCACCCCCCCTCGCCTGATCAAAGATCGGCCTCTACTAACCATGATATCTAGTTTTGAAAACATTATGCGTTCTTGTTCCGGTTTTCAGCCTAGATTTACTATGTGATGAGCACAGCATACAAGTGTAGACCGGGTCGCCCGAATTGGAACAAAACATTTCATGTTTGTTTTTGAAAGATGGTTTGTACTCTACGCAAGTAGCTTAAAATGCAGATTTTGCCACCCTCAGGTGGGCTTAGAAAAGATGGTTTTGCCACTATCTAGTGGGCTTAAGACTCACAGTCAATGCATTGTTCCAATCCAAATCCCAACCTTCACTCACAGGCATTCAGGCAGTTTATATCACATAAGCATATAGCCTCATGGTAAGCATGCTATCATGGCAGTCACTCACACACATACAAGGATGCTAAAGCGTAAAACTTACCGAGTACTCCAAGCCAAAACCGAAGCTAATTAGAAATCCATGCATGATCCTAACTATACGGAAATGCCTAATGCAACACACGCAGGAATGCAACTATAGCAGGCTCGGCTATTCTAGACATGGCATATGGAATGCTACAGCTAACATGTATTCAACTTGGAATTGAAATACAATGCAGTGAGTTATGATGCGCCGAGCCCGGTGCATGCAAAACAGATGAATGAATGCAAACATGCTATCATACTGTATGCTAATTGAAATATGCCCTAATCTAACCATCATAAGCTGGTAAATAAAAGGAAGAAAGACGTGGGGTTGGAAGACATACATCACACGCACGCACACTTATTACAACATTGCCCTCACTTGGAGAGTCTGAATAAATAATATACAGTCCCAAATGAATAATTGCAGTCCGAATAAATACAAAACCCTAATTAATTAACAATTTAATCTAGGAAAGCAGTAAATTAGCATGCAAGCTAGGGACTGCCTCGACTCTGCTCCGGATGATGAATGATGCATGTTCGGGTTACCTTGCGCGGAAATCCACTGCGATGTCCCAATTAGCCTCTGTTTACAATTAATGTCGGAATGCAGTGCAAGGCTTTTGAAAGCTGCTGATTTCTGATTTGCTGCAACAGAGAGCAGAAAGGGGGCATGGCAATGTATTTTCACATATGTATGCATACCTCGATCCTCGTGCCACCAATCACGCATCTCGATGCATGATGGCCGGGGAGTCGAATTGCACTACTCAATATGGAATGAATGCACATATAAACACACAAGACCGGACTCCATCATGGTTAATCCGGAGTGTCGGTGACCAGGAATTGAGACACGTTCCGTCACTCGGAGTACGAAACGTCCCTCGTTTTCCGTGCTCAGGCTAACTCCTATCCCAAACACAATGCAATATGCATGACATGCATGAATGCGATCCTAACATGCAACCTAGCATACGCAATGCTATGAGATGGCATACACAATGCATGATAACATGGCATACACGATGCTCTAACATACAACCTAGCATACGCAATGCTATGAATCGAAATGGCATACGCAATGCAATATGGGCTTACACCATATGAGTGGACCTCAGCCACACCCACATTAGTGGCCATAAGATGAAAACGAGACACTCGAGATGCGTGCACACATGCACGCAAACCGAGGACCGATCCTAAGGCACAAATGCCACTCTAACAAAGCATGGCAAGGCACAAAATATGGCATACAAACATGCAAATTCTAGCGCTGAAATGTGATGCAAAATGATCCCGAAACATGAAAACATGGCACCCGATGCATGGAATGGCCCCGAAACACAAAACTAGGCATATGCATTGACCTATAGCTATACAAAGCATGCATTATTTGATCATGAAGCATGAAGACAGAATCAAGGTAGTCCCAAAACATGAACATTTCTAGTTCAAAGCATGGCCAAAAGATGCTAGCAAGATGACCTAACATAGCGTGCAATTTTGACTAGCAAACATGGTTTACATGAAGTATATGAAGCATATGGAATCTCACCAAACCAGCCAAAATCAGTGAACAAAACATGCCAAAATATGCCTGAATAATCACTGAAATGAAGTCAACACACATGCAAAATGATGATCTCCTTTAGAGGGCATGCAAGGGATTATTAAGCACATACAAGATGGACACTTAGCATGGAACAAAAAACTCTGAAAATCAAATATGATAGTTCCAAAACTCACCAAATTGGGCCTGAAAAGTGGCTAAGAAGCATGCAAAGAGGGGTCCCTTTGAAAGGCCAAAATGACCATCAAACAAGTCAAGGTGAGAGGGGGTCACCCCCCTCTGATTTGGAGGCTCAAAACAGTGTGTTAGCCACTAAAAATCCACTGGATTTCAGTGGCTAGATGGCCAAACAAAGCATGCAACAAGAGCTTAGGTGTAGGGCTCAAAATAAGAGACAATCAAGGATACAAGGAGGCATATGACCTCAAAAAAAATGGGACTTTAAACAAACTTGAAGATGAGATTAAGAAAAGATATTTTTCAGTTTATGACAACTCTAAAAAATGAACACAAGTAGGGCTAATCTATCATGCAAAAATGGCCCTAAAAGAGGGACTAGAGACAAGGGACAGTAGCTGGCCCCAAATAGCAAAGAGCCCTTCAACAAAGTTGAACAAGGGCTAAAAAAAAGACACTTTACAGTTTATATCAAGTCTCGAAAATAAGCACAAGTAGGGCTGAACTATCATGCAAAAATGGGCCTACAAAGAGAGATAGGAGACAAGTGGTAGTAGATGGCCTCAAAAAGAGGAGATCCCTTCAACAAAGTTGAAGAGGGCTCAAAAAGAAATTTTACAGTTTTGGCTCGGAGCCCAGAAATGCTCAAAAACAAGGCTATATATCATGCAAAAATAGGCCTAAAAGAGGGATAGAGAGACAAGAGGTAGTAGGAGACCTCAAACAACAAGAGGTCCTTGATCAAACATGGAGAGGAGCTCAAAATATGACTATTTACAGTTCAGGTTGGAGCCCAAAAATGTAAGCAACAAAAGCTAAGATAGTATGCAAAATAGGGCAAAAAAAGAGGGAAAGGAGACTCACCCTTGTAGCACAAGTCTTCAGCAGCTTTTGGTCCAAGAAAGTGTGCTCCTAACCTCTGAAAATAGCCTCCAAGTTTCTGGAATGGAGTGTGGGTTGATAGGTTATGAGTTGGTGTAGAAATGGTGTAGGATCAAGGGTATTTTGAGGCTTGGAGTAAAGAGATAGGGGGGCTTTAATGCAAGAGCTCCAATGGATTTTTCTAACCCTTCAAAATGGAGCTGGGGGGCTGGTTTTATAGAGGGAGGAGTGGAAGAAAGGGGGGAAAATCAAATTCAAATTTCCCCCCCAAAAGGGCAGATCCCCGGGCAGGGGTCTGGGCCAAAACAGAGGGTACAGCTGTAAGGAACCAGGAGAGAGGAACATGGCCGGCCAGGTTCAGAAGGTTCAGGTGGCCGGCCGGCCACCTCCCCTGGCCGGCCAGCCTGGGTCAAAAGGGTCAACAAAGATTAGTGGCCGGCCACCCCAAAAAGGTGGCCTCCCATGTGTGTACAATACAGCTATGTGGAGAAAAATCAGGAAATGTAACCTAGGAGAGAGAAAGACCAACTTTTTAGAGGGGTTCAAAAGGGTCAGGAAGAGTTGATGGCCGGCCTATCCATATTGGTGGCCTCCCAGGTGTGTACAACACAATGGTGTGGAGGAAAGTCAGAAAAAATGGCCCGGGGATGGAAAAAGTCAGCTTTCTAGTGAAGAAAACGGGCGATAAAGAGCGATGAAGGAATAAAGCTGGTCTTCAAAACAATTGCTGGCCTCCCACCCTTCTACAACCTTCCTAACAATGAAAATAAGGTCTCTGCCAAAAATGAACCGAAACTGATGCAAAACGAAGGTTCGAGGGCCAAAACACGCGGCCTGGGGCCCCGAAAACTGACTGTTAGCACCGGAAGTGGCGTTCGACCACGAGTTGGTCTCTCGAGCCACAGTGTCCTCAAAAGGGTGTAAATAAGGTGTATGCCAAAAACCGGAGCAAACGGAGGTGGTTAAGCGGTCCCGAACAGAGGCACACGGCCGATGGCTACGAAAACCGGGAATCGGACTCCAAACGGGAAAAATGGCCTACGACCACGAAACGTAGCCTACGACCACTGAGAGATAATCTACGAGACCTCTCCCTCCCTTCAGGAAGAGAGAACAAAAAAAACGGGGCCTGGTTCGCAAACCGAGGCGAGCACAAAAGATTCCGGAAGTCCGGAGACAAGGCTCGCAGCCGAGACTTCGCAACCTCAGAACGAGCACAATATGCAACATCACCAAGCGCTCAATCGGTGACGTCTGAGTCTTAAGGTCGGTCAAAAATGGGATGTCTACACATGGCTATACAAAGCAAGCCCCAAAGGGCCAAGGGCATCAAAAACAATCCCAAGGTAGGTCAAGGTGAGACTAAAAACACACTTGAACCTAGCCAATACAAGCTAGAACAAAAGGCCAAAACAACATGCATACAAGGCTAATAAGCAAGATTTGCACTACAAGTACATGAGCCACTCAAGAGACAACCAAACCAGCCTAAATCAGAGTTATGACATGTCAAATGATGATAAAAAAAAAAAACCTCCTGAAATGGAGCCAATGCATGCTAGCAAGACATGCTACTTTAATGAGCCATAAATGGGATTACACTACACATACAAGAAGCATGCATAAAGTGACCAAACCAGCCATGGACAGAGTTAAGGTAGGTCCTAAAAGTCACAAAAAGAGTGCCTGAACTAAGCCTCAAAAGTATAGAGATGCATGCTCCTTTGATAGGCCAATAACTCAAGCAAACAAAACAAAAAGAGAGGGGGTCACCCCCCTCTGATTTGAGGCCTAAAAACCACATGCCTACCACTAAAAATCCGCTGGATTTTAGTGGCTAAAAGGCCAAACAAAGACTAACCCAAAGGCCTTAAGACATGGCACAAAACAAAGCCAAACAAGGCACACAAGAGGGTTGTGCACCCTTAACACCAAAGAGACCTTAAACAATCATCAAAAGCACTTAAATATAGAACTTTTTTCAATTGAAAGCAATGCCTAAAACAAAATGCAAGGATGGCCAAAATGAGATACAAACAAAGGCTTAAAAAGGGAATATACTCACCCTTGAAGTTCAACTTCAAAACCAGCAACCTCAGAGGCCAAAAACCAACTTTCAGAGCTCAAATAACACTCCCAAGAACCTCATCCCAAAGGTGGTGGTGTATCACTATGTGTTGTAGTGCAAAAGTGAGAGGAAAGTGGACTTTAAGGCACAAAACCAACAACAATATAGAGAAAGAGTAAGAAATATATATATAGAGAGATGTATCTCTTCTAAATGTGCTAAACCTCTGTAAAGGAGGAGGGGCCTCTCCTTATATAGAAGAATGCCAAGCAAAGCTTGTTAAACAAGCTTGGAAAGGGCCTCATCCCTCCATACACGTGTATGGAGGAGGGATGAGTGAAAACCAGCTGGCTCAAAAGATCTGGAGTAAAATCTGCTGAGACAAAGGGTTCTGCCGGCCATCAGCTGTGGCCGACAGTGGCTCACTGATGGTCGGCAGGTATCATCAGTAGCAGGCAGGGGAAAAAGCATAGCCGGCAGTGCCAAACAGGGACCGGCAGTGCACTATGAGGATCATGCTGAAAGGTCCAATACATGGTCCAAAAATGGGGCAGAAAGGATACAGGGTTTGGAAAGCTCAAACCTGTGACGTTCCGCCGTGAAAGTCGAGTACTCGACGAGCAATCGAACTTGTGGCTGGATGTACCTGCAAGCACAACCAAGTCTTGATGACGGTCAAAAATGGGGTGTCTACACCTGCATGCCCTAAGAAAGACCTAATTTGACGCACGTAATTGGGTGGAGGAAGGCCTGCAATGAGGTCAACCTTAGCCTTGTCGACCTCTATACCTCGAGGGGACACAATGTGTCCCAACACTATACCCTCACGAACCATAAAATGGCTCTTTTCCTAACTCAAAATTAGGTTTAACTCAGTGCATCATTCCAACACTCTAGTCAAGTTCCTAAGGCATTCCTCAAAAGACGGTCCAAACACCGAAAAGTCATCCATGAAAACCTCTAAGAATTTCTCCACCATATCGGAGAAAATGGCCATCATACACCGTTGAAAAGTCGCCGGTGCATTACATAGCCCAAAGGGCATGCGCCTGTAAGCAAAAGTGCCAAAATGACATGTGAATGTGGTCTTTACCTGGTCAGCGGGGTACACCAAGACTTGATTATACCCCGAATAACCATCAAGAAAACAGTAGAAACCCTGCCCCGCTAACCACTCTAGAATCTGGTCAATGAAACTTAAGGGAAAATGATCCTTCCTAGTCGAGGAATTCAGTCTCCTATTAGCAATGCACACTTGCCACCCAGTAGTGGTACGTGTGGGGACTAACTCTCCTCTCTCATTCTCAACAACAGTGATGCCCAATTTCTTGGGCACCACTTGTGTGGGACTCACCCATTTGCTATCCGAGATGGGGTATATAATACCCGCATCCAACAATTTCAATACCTCCTTTTTCACCACCTCTTTCATATTAGGATTAAGTCTCTGTTGCATTTCGCGAGAAGGTTTGGTGTCCTCCTCTAGGTGTATTTAATGCATGCACACAGAGGGATCTATCCCTTTCAAATCAGCCACTGACCACCCTATAGCACTTCGATGTGCCACGAGAACACTCATTAACTAACTCTCCTGCTCCACAGTCAAGTCAGATGCAATGATGACTGGTAAAGTATCTTAGGGCCCTAAAAATACATACTTGAGTGTGGCCGGGAGTGGCTTCAACTCAAGTGTAGGTGGTGTGACCAAAGATGTATGGCAGGCTCTCTCGACAAAGAGGAAGTGACTCAAACCGGGCTTTCCACGGAGGAAAATCCGGTGTAGAAAAAGCATTAAGCAAGACATTCACCTCCTCAACTGACCCATAAATATCAAATTTTCAAACCCAAAATGAGCTAGATAAGCCTCTAAAGGGTCCTCTACAAGAATGGAGGGCAAAGCCTCCTCCACAATCTCATCCACAACATCCACTAATAAGCACTCCTCTCTCTTATGAGGTTGTTAGGATGCTTGGAAAACATTAAGTTTCACTTGCATGTTACCGAATGAAACTTCCATAACCCCGGTCTGACAATTAATGCATGCATTGGCCGTAGCCAAGAAAGGTTGACCTAAGATCACCGGGATTTGTTTCCTAGAACTGGCTACCGGTTCCATATCTAAAACCAAAAAGTCAACAGGAAAGTAAAACCTATCGACCTTCACTAGCACATCCTCAATCATGCCACGTGGCACTTTGAGGAACCAGTCAGCCAATTGAAGAGTGACAATAGTGGGCTTCAACTCGCCAAGCCCAAATTTCTCGTACATAGAGTACAGCAACAAATTGACACTAGCCCCTAAATCTAACAAGGCCCTATCAATGAAATGGTCCCCTATAATGCATGCAATGATTGGGGCACCCGGGTCCTTAAGCTTAGGAGGTGTGTCATTTAACAAGATGGAGCTTACTTGCTCCGTGAGTAGGACCTTTTGGGACACATGTGTCCTAGATTTATGCTTTTGCGTACAAAGGTCCTTCAGAAATTTGGCATAGGAGGGTACTTGCTTAATCGCCTCCAACAAGGGGAGGTTGATTTTTACCTATTTAAAGACCTCCATCATTGCCTCCATAGATGCCGCCTTCTTATTAAAAGGGGACGGTGGCATTGGAGAAAGGGTGCCTTAGGCACATATAGTGCCTTGGGCTCATGTGAAGTGTTAGGGACTAAGTCATCCCTCTTAAGTGTTTCCCCCTCACCCTTGCTCTCATTGGGTGAACCACCGTGGTCACCCTTCTTAGCTCTAGTTGTATCAGACGCAACTAACTGAGACTCTAACTCCCTACCACTTCTCAAACTAATCACTACTTGCACCTGCTCATGGTGCTTTCCATTCCCACCCGAACTCTCTGCCCCGTATTGTCCCTTAGGGTTGGCCACAGTTTGACTTGGTAATTTTTCATCCTCTCTCCGATTTATGTTGTTAGCCATTTGACCCAATTGGGCCTCTAGCTTGGCAATAGAGTGAGTGTGGGAGTGAACTACCGGTGCTAACCCCTTAAGTTCTGAGAGAACTTCCAACACCTCAGTCTCAAAGGCAGAGTTGCCCTGAGGAACAGGCGGGGGTTGTGGTGGTCGGTAGGATGATTGGTTGGCAAAATTATTAAAATTATGCCTTGGTGGTGGAGGATTGTAAGAAGTGCCTTGTGAAGGGGGTCTCTGTGAAAAATTAGGGTGATTTCTCCATCCCGGATTGTATGTGTTGGAGTATGGATCATTACCCGGGTTGGAGAATCCTTGAGCTACATTCACATGCTCTTGGACTAACTCCGGAAATTGTGATGCCGAAGGGCATTCACTCAAGTCATGAGCAGGGCTCACACATATAACACATGCCTCGTGAAATGGAGGCTGATCTTGCTACGTAGGGGCATGTCTCGCAGCTAATAATTGGTCCATCTTGTGGGACAGTGCCTCTACTTGTTGGGCTAACTCTAGGTTTTGCCTGACCTCATAAATACCCCCTCTTTTCGAGGCTCCAACTACTGGTTGCCGGACTTGCCAGGCTGCGGAGGCATGGTGAAGGGAATAATCACTTAGGTTCTCAAACAATTGCCATGCCTCGGCATCATTTTTGGACATGAATGTCCCACCACAGGATGAGTCCACCATTTGGCGGTGCGGCTCAGTTAAGCCATAATAAAATGTTTGAACAAGTTGCCAATCAAGCACTTGGTGGTGGGGACACTATTGGAGAAGGTCTCGAAGTCTTTCCCACGTCTCATGGAATTGTTCGCCATCCATTTGAGCAAAGTTTGTGATGGCTCGCTTAAGTTGGTTGGTTTACCTATGGGAAAGTACTTCTCCAAAAACCGTTGCTGTAATTGGTCCCAAGTTGTGATTGAATTGGCAGGTTAAGGAATTCAGCCAGTGCTTGGCTTTATCCTTTAATGAGAATGGAAACAATCGCACACATTAAGGCCTCATTGTGAAGTTCTGGATCCTCACTGTCGAGCAAATTTCCAGAAATTCATTCAAATGTTTGTAAGGATCATCATGAGTTAGTCCATGGAATGATGGAGCATTTGTATGGTGCTGGACTTAATCTCATAATGAGCAGCAGCGGTGTTGGGTAATTGGATGCATGATGATGATATATATGCAGTGGATGTGAAATAATCCTTAAGGGTCCGGTTAGGCACATTCGGGACATCAGGATCTGCCATCTCTAATGGCTCAATGTATGAATATGAATACTCAAGCCTAGGAACACGGGCAGAGGCCCTAAGTCTCCTAAGAGTCCTTTCTAGTTCAAGGTCCAAACTCCACAATTTAGGGCGACAAGAACGGCGCTCGTGCATACACTACCCACACACACACAAAAAGTTCCGACTCTGTGCACTTAAGTTATGAAAGCAAAATACCAAAGGGAGAAATACTCACAGCGGTTTAACGAAAACGCTTTACTCGTCTTACTGGTGCTTGACGTGTAGACGTTGTTTCCAACCTCTAATTGAGCTTCGTCTTTCTTTTTAGCACTTTGGTGCTTTGCTTGTGAGTGTTTGCTTCTGTTTACGTACTTTAGTGTTGCCATATTTTTATTTATTTATTTTAAAGCTTGGTTGCACTCCGCTTGCACTTCGGTGATAGCTCCAATTTCAAACACTCTGCACACGACGCTAAAAATTAAAGTAAGAATGTAACTTTAAATTAACTAATTTTGCCAGAAGTCCCCAGCAATGGCGCCAAAATTTGATGGGTCGTTGAACACACCAAAAATAAATCACTAAACCATACCAAATTCTTTTAGAATAATGGCAAGTCCATGTATCGATCCACAGGGACAAATGTGAAATTAGATTAATTCAATCGCAAAATTCCTAAATTAATTTTGATTAAAAAGATAAGATTGATTTTATAACTGAACAACAATTAAATAAAATTGAAGAATTATATTGACAATTAAAATTAGGGTTGGAGATATTAATTTTCGGAAAAAATCCTAGGGTAAAGAATTCACCACTAACCACATAAATGAGACTTAACATCAGCCATCAATCGCAATCCGGTTTAAACTACCCAATATTTCACAACTACAAGTTTGAAATATTAATCAAGAGAGTTGTCGCATTCAACGTACAAGCACGAATCATCTCGAGTAGTACGAGTTGTTTGCTTTAAACTATGTTAGCAAAACGAGCTGTCTCTCATTGCATGACTCGTCTCGTACTTTGAATACAAACACTCTCTTGATTAATATTTCAAACTTGTAGTTATGAAATATTGGGTAGTTCAAACCGGATTGCGATTGATGGCTGATGTTAAGTCTCATTCATGTGGTTAGTGGTGAATTCTCTACCCTAGGATTTTTCCTGAAAATTAATATCTCCAACCCTAATTTTAATTGTCAATATAATTCTTCAATTTTATTTAAATGTTGTTTAGTTATAAAATCAATCTTATCTTTTTAATCAAAATTAATTTAGAAATTTTGCGATTGAATTAATCTAATTTCACATTTGTCTCTGTGGATCGATACCTGGACTTGCCATTATTCTAAAAGAATTTGGTATAGTTTAGTGATTTATTTTTGGTGTGTTCAACAACCCATCAGTAACAAATAAATGCAGAACAATTTATTTGTACAACGAACACACTAAGTGTATATACTCTTTCTCATAGAAAACTAATGTAGCAATATGAAGAGAATAATCTCATAATTATTTGGGACGAAAATTGTGAATGAAATATCAAATGAGGGACTGCCTATTTATATAGGTGAAGTGGTGGCTTTTCAATTTGAATCCAACAGGTAGCAATCTGTTTTTGAACAGATATAGTACCTGTTTGGTACTATTTGAACAGGTTCAAACTGTTCGGTTTTGAATTTTGAACAAAAACTGAATTTGTTGCACAGGTTTCGAACAAATAAACTCAGTACAGGAAAAACTAGACATATTTGAATTAATCTGTACAAAATTTGAAGAGGTGCAAAATAATTTGAATTCAAATAGATTTTATTTACCAAAAATAAAATTAAATTTAAATATTTTTGGCCCAAAAAGATTAATATTGGGCCGGACAAGCCCGACCCAACCACACACACAGGCCCAACCCGCTCGACCGGACGGACGGTGGCGGTGCGCGTGTGGTGAGTTTTGGGTCCAATGGTTCTAGCCCATAACCTCCCTCTCTACAAAACTTGGGTACCCCTTGGGGCACACCCCAAGTTCCAATCTCATACCTTATAAACCCACTCAAAACTTCCCACCAAATCAATGTGGGACAAGCCATTTTTCAACCTTAAAGAATTTCCACCAAAACTCCATTTCTATAGAGCACACTTTGGCTTCAATTTCTCATTTACGCGATGTCGATTTTTAGCAACCAAATATACCACGTGAATCACAACGCGGCATAGAACGTATTACCACTTTGACCCGCGAAAATCGACACACGAGTCTCACCTAAATAATAGACCAAAAGTTAGAAAAAAATTTATTTTTTACCCATATTTTCCAAACCATTTCTAACATAAAGCAATCCAAATAAATAAATAAATAAAACAAAGAGAGCTTGTTGCACCTGATAACAAGCCCCACATCCTATGCCTGACTGGAATAAAGAAGAGCCTACAGCTGATACCATTTTTGAGTGGGGAGGTTGTACAGCAATAGGGCCATATCCACAAACACCTCCACCTACGTACCAAAGTTAATTTGACAGGTTGTGTCACTCTAATAAATATCTATACAATTACATAAAACCCACATGCAATTGGTATGCACACGAAATATTCCTATTTTTTACTTTTTCAAAATATTTTTCGGTACCTCACTACAACATATAAGAGTTTTAAAAATTAAATTTTTGTCTCTAAAAATAAAAATTTTGTTACAAAAGACATTTAGGGACTAATTTCTATCGCCACGAGGATAGTCGCTAAAAAATTATCCCGAAAAATAAAAAATAAGGCTTTTAATGACAAAATTTTAAAAATGTCATTAATAAATACACTTTTAGAAACAAAATAATTTAGTCTCAAAATAATTTATTTTTTAAGACAAAAATTTGATCCCAAAAAGATAATAATTCATCACTAATATTCAATTTTTGTTGCTAAAAATATATATAATGATATTTTTCACAATAAAAATATTTAATCTCTAAAAAATAATTTTATCCTTAAATTTTAATTTCTAAAACCTTAATTTTTTATACCGACTACAACTACTAAATTCAACCATACCACACCAATAGATCTGTACCTGTCGATTCAAAAAGCACTCACGTAGATGTGCACCCCTTTATAGTATATCTATGTAAATGCATATATATAGAGGTTCTAGTACTTTGTAATAACTTAATGAGTTGATGGTCAATAATTTGTTATTTCAACTGATCTTAAAAGTTCTTGTTGGCAAAAAAAAACACCATTAGGCTTGAAATAACCCAATTCAACTGTTTTTGGCAAACCCAAATGGCAAAAAAAAAAACAAAAAAACCAAAAAAAAAACAAAAACAAAAACAAAAACAAAAAAACAAAATTTTAAATTTTAAATTTTAAAAATTTAAAAATTAATTAAAAAAAACACACACACGCACTTTTTAGGCACTGGCTTATTTTTCCTTGTCAAAAGCCTAATGGACAGACTACTCTAATTATTTTTTGATGTTATAAAAAAGGCCAATGCACTTTAGCCACAAATGGGCTTAGAATGCATTACATCATGGGCCATTTAGTTATTTTCAATAAAATAGTTAAAAAGTTGGGCACCTTCTAAATGCTCCCACCTAACATTTTGGATCCCTACTAAATAATTTTGAAATTTGTAAAATTTCTTTAAAAATCCATCTAATATCAAAACTATCCTCATTTTTAACTTCAAAACCCTAACCTCGCACTCAACCCACCCACCTCCTGTTCTACCTGTCTCATCCTTTCCCACCACTCACCACCTATTATCTTGTCGCTACTGCACCACCACATGTTACCCCCTCTCTTCTATCCCCTACCATCCTTAATTCCTCCCCTCCGCTCTCCAATCGTTCTACAACCCCCTAACTAACCTCCAACCCCTTATTCTATCTGACACCCCTCTACAAGTTCCTTACCTCTCTTACTCTTTTGCACTCCATTCCTCCTCCAACCCTGTACAACTCCTTCATTACCCTATCCTTCATATCTCCTTCTTTGTTACCCCTACCCTTCTTTACCTTGATGCCTTTCTCACATTTCATCAACAAATCACCTCACCCCATCCCTTTTCTGCACCCCTATTTTTATTTTTATTTTTCATTCCTCTCGTTCAAACAATCAATGTCAAACCATTGACCTATGTTTGGTTCTTTTTTGTTGAACGAAGGGAAAATGCCTGGTTTCATCTCGTAAAAAACCCTAATTCATTGTTTCTGATATGTAACCCTAAGCACTAAGGGTGCAATACAACTAAAACATGAAAGTCGTGGCGGTGAAAGGAAGAGGCTAGGGTGGTTGTAACAGTGACAAAAAAGGGCTAAGAATGGTGGTTGGGTGTTGGTCCAAAGGTTTGGTTATGGTTGCTAATGTGTTGAGAGTGGATTTAGGGTACTTGTTGTGCACCCAACACAGCAGGCACTGCTGTGCGGCCCTATGGACTTATTTTGGGATCCGTTTTGATAATCCGAACCGTTCACATTTTAGAGTACATCGAGTAGAACATACCTGCAAAAAATTAAGTTAATCGGATATCGTTAACCCTTTCATCCACTCACTTTTGTATCTTCAAAAATAAATGGCATTGTGATTTAAAGTATTAAAATGAATACAAATGTGAGTGGATGAAAGGGTTAACGATATCTGATTAACTTAAGTTTTTACAGGTATGTTCTACTCAATGTACTCTAAAATGTGAACAATTTGGATTATCAAAATAGACCCTGAACTAAGCCCATAAGGCCGCACAGCAGTGCCTGCTGAGAGTAGAGGTGTGGATAGATAAGGAGATATGAATGGATATAAGAGGTTGAATGCTAGGGAGAGACTGGGGTGGTAGGAGCTATTGTGGTGGCAGTAGCGATATGGGTAGACGTTAATGGTAATTCCTGCCAAAGTGAGGTTGAGAGAAGGTGGGGGTCTAAAAAATATAGAGTGTTGTCTTGTTAGTGAATTTGCTTTGCTAAATAATCCTATTAAAAAAAAAATTGAGATGGTTTGGGGTCTAAAGATATTATGTAGGGGCATTTAGAAACTCTCAAAAGATAGCAAGGTTAGCATATATGCTTATGCTAAAAAACCATTAAAAAGCCAAAAAATTGAAGTGTGCTAAATAAATTAGTTTTCTTGGCAAACTAGATTTAGCCAAATAAACTAATTTTAGCTAACTAAAACGGCTAATATGAGAGCAGACAATACATCATGTGTTCAGACTTTATCTCCTAGCCAATAATTACAATCCTTATATATATTTGACATGCTTATGGAGAAGAGTCTAACCACATATGAGTAGGTGTGTTGAAGATATAAATAACAAAATTATCCATCTCACTAACAACTTAAATTTTTAAATAAATTTGGTAATAGCAATTTATCATAGTCGAACAAAATAATATTGTTTCCTATGACGAGTCATTCGAACAAAATAATATAAGGGGTCATCCGAGTTGGTAAATAGGTATGTTTCCCACATTATTCATGACAGTTTGAATCCACTCTAATTTAATTAGTCATTGGTTTAAGAGGTGACTTTTGAATATCAAGTTTACCTTTTTTGGATGGGAGATAGATTTTCAATATTCTACATAACAAATGCCATATCTAAAAGCAACCAACTACCTAAAAAGATGTAATATAATATGTAGAGAATTAGCATAAAATAATATGTTAAAAACATCAAAAATGAATTTCTCTCTCCCTCGCCATCATTCCCAACACCATTAGGAGCTCCATACCATGTTGTTACAATTGATGACCAACCAGAAGTAGATTGAATTGTTGATAACGAAAAGAAAGCTACAAAGGTAAGCAAGTGTGAACGTTTGGTCCAAGGGAGGAAATCCTATGCACAGCCTGTCAGTGGGAGAATGGAGAAAATCCTATACGCAGGCTGTCAGCGGGAGAAGCGTGATATCCAATGCAAGTCTAACAATAAACGTTGCTGAAGAAGGAAATGGTTGGTTATATACTAGTGTGATTGTTAGACTTAAGCCATTACGTTATGTGGTAGAGTTTAAAGAGGAACTGAAGAACAGAGGACTGGGAGACATTCAGGTGAGAGATGGGAGAGGTAGAGACATAGTTATCTCTTTTGTAACAGTGGAAAACATGAAAGAGAAACTGAAGTTGCTGGAGGATTGGATATATGAATGGTGTGAGTCGATAAAAGAATGGAAACAAGGTATGGTTATTGAACAAGAAAGGGTTACTTGGCTTGCTTGTTATGGAGTGCCTTTGAACCTACGGAATAGCATAACATTTAGAAAGATAAGAGAATTTTGGGGGGAAATTGTTGGTATAGATGATGTTACAGTTAGAATGCAATCCTTGCATTGTGGGAAGGTGAGGATAGCCACAAAGTGTATGAAATCCATTAATACGACTATCAACCTGAATTGTAAATGTGTGAGCTACCCAATAAAGGTTTGTGAAGAGAAGGTGGTTATCTCGGAGGTGGTCTATAAACAATGCAAGTGCTATGCTTTGCAAAGTAATGGTGATAATCATAGCTCATATGGAAACACCATTCACCAGGCGTCAGATGTGGAGAGCAAGTAAGAAGATAGTGTGGCTGAGGTGGTGGACAGGTTGGAGGTGAGCCAGACAACGAAGTTGACATGGAGGTTAGAGAATCTGAGGCTAGGTATGATGAGCACAAAGACATAGCAGAGCATGATAGATGGCTGAGCATGTCTGAGGTTCAAGAGACTAACAATAATATGAGAAGGATAAATTTTGGGGGCGCATGTGTAGAAAGGACAGCTGTAGTAGTGTTGAGTTCTATACATTTTCAAACTGAAGGCAATCGAAATGTTGTGGATGAAATTGCCACCCCATTGTTCATGAGGAGTATTAGTGGTCTGAGATTAACAAACCTAGGCTAAATATTGAAGTAATTATAAATAAGGCCCATGTTTTGGAGGGTGGTACTATGATGGGCCAAAGAATTTCTAAATTAAGTAAGATGGAGGCCTAGCCCAGTAAGAAGCAATTAAAACAAACAAAGAGGGGTGAGGGTTTTCAGATTAGATTGAAAGAAATGAATCGCGACTTGGTCGTGGGCAAGTCTGTTACAAATGCTCAAAAAAGGAAATTGAATAAGAAAGAGAAAGCTAAAGGTGTGGCAAGATCTTTTGGAAGTAAGAAAGGTACTATTCAAATTGGTGGAGGATCCTCTCTGAATTTGACAAAGGGAGCCATTTTCAGGTCTGCTATTGCAGCACTCTCTTTGTCCATGGCAAGTAAATCTAATAGTGGTCAACAGTTATTGAACGAGGCAGAAGCATCACTTCAAATTACCAGGTTTTGGAGCTGAATTGCGAAGGCAACGAGGAGGAAGTTATAAGCAAATTAATGGAGATGGAAGCACAAGATAAGGAGATGATGATGAGGAGGGATGGAGGTGCAGTTTGATCTGTAGTCCTAGGTGGTTGGAGTTTTGATTTAGTTTCCTTATGAAGATATTATCTTGGAATATGAGGGGGCTTGGCAAGCCTGCTAAAAGGAGTAAAATCAGAAAGCTATTCTTGGAAAGAAAGGTAGATATGGTACTACTACAGGAAACAAAGAAGTCTTCCATTAATGAGGAGTGTGTGCTACTAATTTGGCCTGGAGAAAAGATGGAATTCATGGCAGTGGATTCGGATGTAGCAGCTGGTGCGTTACTATGCATTTGGAATCCAGATGTCTTTCAAATGCTGGACTGTTGTTCCAACAAGAATTTCATTATTTTGTCAGGTACTCTTTTTTTTTTCTTTGTTTTTCTTTTTTTTTTTTTAATCTTTGAATGTGTTTTTCCTTAATGTATATGGCCCTAATGATAGTGCTAGAAGGAGAAAGGTGTGGGATATCTTAATTAGAATAAATCAAGTTTGTGACAGACATTGGTGTCTGGGGGGTGATTTTAATGAAATCATGTGTGTATCTGAAAGAAACGGGTGTTCTATGAGAGATAGGGGTATAAGAGATTTTAATGTACTAATTGACAACTTGAAAGTGTGTGATTGCTAATGATGGGAAGGAAAATCACCTGGTGTAACTCACAGGATGGAAAGAAGTGGAGTAGGATTGATAGGTTCTTGCTCAGTCCGGAGTGGATGCATAAGTTTAATTTTAAACTATGGGGGTTACCAAGAAGAATCTCAGACCATTGCCTTATCTTGCTTATAGAAGATGAGTGAGATTGGGGTCCAAATCCATTTAGATTTCTTAATACTTGGTTTTTGCACCCAACTTTCTTAGCTTTTGTGGAGAAAACCTGGGCTGAAAGTACTGTGGTGGGTTGGGCTAGTTTCCAATGTCTAAGGAAATTCCAAACACTTAAACTGGCCTTGAAAAAGTGGAATAGTGAGGTCTTTGGTAATGTGGAATATAATCTTAAGCTTCTCGAGGAGGAACTCCATAGGCTTGATCAGGCAGCTGAGGATAGATATCTGACTGAATTAGAGTTAAGTAGAAGAAGGAAGGCAAAAGAGGAAGCTTGGAAATTGAGTAGAATGGTCGAATGGATATGGATGCAGAAATCCAGAACTATTTGGGCATTAAAAGGGGAAAGAAATACAAATTTTTTTCACATTATGGCATCTTCCAAGAGTAACAAAAATGCATTAAGTTCAATAACTGTGGATGGGGTTACTAAGGAAAAACCTACAGATGTTAGGGCTGAAGTCCTGCAGCATTTAAAAAAATCAGTTTACTGAATATTGGCCAACTAGACCAAGCTTATCTTGTCCTTTTAAGTCCATTGGCGAAGCTGAGGTTAGAGCTACACTAGAAGCTGAATTTACTGAAGCAAAAATAGTAGCAGCAGTAAAGAACTGAGTAGGGAACAAGGCTCCTGGACCTGATGGGTTCAATATGATGATGTTTCAGAAATATTGGCTGACAGTTAAAGGTGATGTGATAAAGTTTATGATGGAATTCCATCAGAACTCTAAATTGGTTAGTGGACTTAACAGTTCTATTGTGACTTTAATTCCAAAATCTAACAATCCTACTTGCCTTAATGATTTCAGGCCTATTAGTCTAATAGGTTCTTTGTATAAAATTCTTGCCAAAGTTCTGTCAAACAAGATGAGAAAGGTAATGCCAAGTATTATTAGTGAATCTCAATTAGCATTCATTGGGGGGAAGAAATATTTGGGATGGAGTATTGATTGCAAATGAAATAGTGGATGGATGCAAAAAGAATCAAAAGAAGGGCATTGTACTAAAACTTGATTTTCAGAAAGCCTTTGACTCCATTAACTGGGCTTTCCGCTTCTCTATGCTATCTAACTTTGGGTTTGGTAATAAATGGATTAGTTGGATTCGAGAGTGTTTAACCTCAACAAAAATTTCTATCTTGGTAAATGAATCACCCACATCTGAGTTTGCTCCGAAGAGAGGATCGCGATAAGGCAACCCATTATCACTATTTCTGTTTAATATTATAGCTGAGGTCTTAATATTCTGTTGTTGAGAGCTCTGTAGAGGGAATTGATTAAAGGGGCAGTGGTAGGAGCAAATGATGTTAGGATCACCCATCTCCAATTTGCAGATGACACAATTTTATTTTGTGAGGCTGAATGGGAGGAGATTGTTGCGATCAAAAGGATTCTGAGGTGTTTTGAAGTATTATCTATGCTGAAGATTAATTATCATAAGAATGTGGTATACGGGGTTGGGATTGATGATGATCTTACTAAGGAGTTTGCTACCAAATTGAATTGCCTCCACCAAAGTCTGCCACTCAAATACTTGGGCCTGCCATTAGGAGCTAGTCCAAGAAGAAGGAGGACATGGCAACCAGTGATTGATAAATGCAAACAAAAATCGACTTCTTGGAAGAGGAGGTTCCTATCCTTTGCTAGTAGATTGACACTGATAAAATCTGTGCTGTCTAGTTTACCAATTTATTACTTATCTTTGTTTAAGATGACAGTGGGAGTTGCAAAGAAAATAGACAAAATTCAATCTAGATTTTTATGAGGAGGTGATGAGCTTAGAAGGAAAATTCATTTGATCATTTGGGAGGAGATTTCACAGAGTAAAAGCCAAGGAGGCTTAGGAACCAAGAGACTTAGACTTATGAATGATTTTCTTCTTTTGAAGTAGTGGCAGAGATTTGGTTTTGAAAATGATGCCTTGTGGAAGCAGGTGATTTGTAGTAAATACAGTGAGGCTGGTAGGGGCTGGTGGCCATTACCTGTGGTAAATTCCAAGTCTTTCCACATTTGGAAAGGTATTATAGGTGTTGCCTGGTATAGACCTGAACTGGTTGACTTCTTCAGGAGCAAGATAAGTTTAGTTATTGGGAATGGGAGGAGAGCTCAATTTTGGGAGGATATCTGGATTGGCAATGTCTGCTTGAAAGAGGAGTTTCCTAGACTGTATTCCTTATCAGTTGACAAAGTTGAATCTGTGCATTTGGTGCTTAGTAGGAGGGTTGGTTTTGAGGAGGGCAACCTATGCTTCAGATGAGTTCTGTACTAGTGGGAAGGTGAGGATTTGAGGAGGTTATATGAGAGGGTCTCCAATGAACTTGCACTTATAGAAAGGGCAACTGATAGGCTGACATGGGCTGCAGATACATCAAGGCTCTTCTCTATTGCCTCTGCCTATAAAGGGTGTGAGTTGAGTCTTGTTAACAATTGTAAAATAGTAGATTTCATTTGGAAAAATGTCTCTCCACCCAAAGTTCAATTTTTTGGTTGGTTAGCTTGGAAATGTAGGATTAAGACTTCTAGCTATCTTCAAAGAATTGGAGTTCTCAGTGGTGGGTTTGATCTTAGATGTATTTTCTGTAAAGGTGAGGTGGAGAGTGTTAATCATGTGTTATTATTTTGCCCCTTTACTTGGAGGATTTGGTCTAGAATTTTACACTGGTGGGGTATACAGTGGGTAATGCCTGGGTCTGTCAGTTGTCTGTTTAACTGGTGCACTAGTATTAAGCTCAAAAAGCAGGAGAAGATGATCTGGAGAGCAATTCCCCTGGCAGTGTTATCGTCAATTTCGAAACAGAGAAATGATAGTGAAAAACCTAGGTGATTCGTGATTCGGCTCAAGATTAATTATACCAGTTCCTAAACAATTAAAACTAACAATCTAAATCATCAAGCATGTACGAAAGTGATTTAGATTGTTGTTTCAAAAAAACAATAAATCGACACAAACTATTTTTACATGGAAGAACCACAATTGGAGCACCTCCAATTGTGATAAAAAACCACAGGCGAAACGCCACAAATCAATCCACTATGAAAGAAATAAAGAATACAAAACAATCAAACAAATTACCCAAACTCTGTCAATTTATCTTCAACGATTTGTAATTCTTCCACTGCAACCTTCATCTCAGAATTGATTAGATTAATGTTGATTTCACAACATCCACGTCGACTCAATGACCGCGCACAACTTCGAACACCTTCAAACACTCCACGCTTGAATCTCCAGATTCCACTAATGAAGAATACTCTTGAAGATGATCACTCAAACAACCCTTTAATGTGAATTCTCAAACGATGTGAGTTTAATACTCAAGTAAACATCAACGAAAACTAGTAAAATAGCCCCAGAAGAAAACCCTAAAACCCTCAAAGAAGATCTGAAAGTCGTGCCCTAGATTTGGAGCAACCTGCAGTTTTATAGCTGCTGAAATCGCGAAGTCCGCTCGAGCGTAGGAATGGACGCTCGAGCGGGGACGCTGAAACGCATGTTCCAAATCAGGATTCACGCTCGAGCGTAGGAACTTACACTCGAGCGTAAAATCACACCACAGAGTATTTTTTGCAGACAAGCCAAAGTACTACGATGGTGGAAACTCCACTCGAGCACCACATTCTCCGCTCGAGTGGGAAGACCAAAAACAGAAGGAAAAGTACAACATGATTAACACAAGCTTGTTTGCGGAATTGGCAATAAGTAGGACCTAACAGACAGTATTTTCAACAATGCTCAGGTGGATCTTGATGGGTTGTGTGAATCCTTTAAGGTTAGGATTGCATTGTGGGTTAAATCTTCTTGCCTTTCTATCAAGTACTCTGTTAATGACTTAGTTCATAACCTTCAGCAAGTTAGAGTCTGCATTAGGGGTGGCTCTTGAGTTGTTTGGGAGTTTTCTTTCCTTATTTCAGTGAAGCCTGTTGTAGCTGCTTGGTGCTGGTTGTTTTGCTGGCATGTTAACTTATGGTTGTGGTGCTTTTGGTGTTTGTTTTCTCTTTTTCTTGTTGGTTTCTCACCAACTCTTCGGTTATGCTAGCAAATGATTGGGTATCGTCCTTGGTGCCAACCTAGTTGGGATTAAGGGGTGAACTTTGATGCGTTCTGAACTTCCTTTCTTTATTGATGTATTTTCAAATATAATGTATGTTTTTTCCATTAATAAAGTTCTTTTTTGTGATTGAAAAAAAAAGGTGATTAAGATAATAATTTTTGCTTCCTTTAACCTATATAAAATAGAATCAGAAAAAAAGGCAATTGTACATAGATTGCATAATGGGTTGGGAGGTGATTCTTCTGTTTACATATAGAGAGGGCCACACAAGGTTTCTCTTTTACAGAACCAGCATAAAATCCGTGTATTGCACGATTTTGAACAAAGAACCAAAATCAAAATTTGCTAAGAGACATAACAAACTGTGGTGAAGAGGTTTGGAAATACTCTAGAATCTAGTCAGACGTCTTTGATCCTCTGATTGCTACCTGAAAATGGGATGAACACTCCGGTCGGAGGTGCCAGAATTAGCACTTCGACCGACAAGTTAGTATTCTCTCTAGTTTATTTCTATTTTAAGTTATCTTTTATATTCACACATACCTCTCTTTGGCTGATCTTCTTCTTTTTATATTGCTCTCTTGGGGCCCACCATTTCATTATCATATCTGGGACCCCTAGGTACGTCAGAAGTTTATTCGGCACATTCGACCCATGGGCTGGATTTTACTCGGCCTTGTTCTTGTTCAATAGGTTTGATCACGCCGAGTGAGCCTTACCATCATTCTCAGTGCTCTAATTGAACCTCTTGAGCACATATTTATTCAGCTCCCACACAAACCGTGACTATAAATTCTCAAAGCCTCTCTGAATTGGTCACTGCGCTCTCTAGTCACCTCCATTAAACTATTCCCTACTCATTTTCGCATTTGTTGGTCAAATTTAACTATTTTTTCTAGTGTCTTCTCCTGGTTACTCTCATAACTTTTAGCCTCTCGTAGTCATCCTCTTCCCCCATTCCTCCTAACAACTTTGACCCCTTCTCTAATTTTTTAATGTAAAGTATACAAATTGTGTCATTTTATTTCCCAACATAATATTTTACAGAAATTTATTGTGTATATATATTACTTCACATAATACATATTATAATTTTTTTTTAGTTATACTTTTGTTTTATTTAAGAAGAAAAATACCTACACCAAATTTAAACTTAGGATATAATGGATAAATAAATGCAAAATGTTGTGTCAACTAAACTAAAAATTTGTAAATGTTTAATTTTGTAATAGTTTCATTTTTATTATAATATACAGATTTTTTTTTCTTTGTTTTTTTTTGGGCTTAAAATGTTAATATTATTTTGGACCAAGCTGGGATGAGATTTTTATACTTGATCGCAACTTGGGTTGGGCTTAAGTACGTGACTCTTATTTTTTCTAGCCTAGGCCTGGCTTGGTAAATTCTCACCCCTATTCATTACTAGTTTGTCAATTAAAAGCATACCCTATTTTCAATTGCAAGCTAACACATGGCCTATGAACTTGAAGCACTTATTTAATTTTTTCTTTTATTTTTTATTCTAACAGACACTTATTTGGTTCATCACTAATACTATGTCTCAAAAGTTATCACAAAAAAAAAATGTGTGAATCAATTTTTTTTAATTAAATTTATTAGGAGTGACAAACATCAAATCAAATTTAAATCTACATTGTACTCATTATTTTCATAATATTTTTAAGAGTACTGATATACAAATAGAAAATTCATATAAAAACTTATATCGTTAGAGCAAAGATCCCATTGAGAAATTTTAATTACACAAATAATACTAACATATCATATGTGTATAATATTCTGTAAAAAAATTATGGTAGAATAACATTTTCTTATTTTTAAACACATTTTTTTCTAATCATATGTCTTTTTTATTAACTGATGACTCCATGCATGATAATTACATGACACCCATGAAGGGAGAATAATTAGATTAAAGAAAAGGCCAGCCACATTTTTCCACATGGGCTAACTCTATTTTATTCATAGTTAGTATTACAAGCCAAACCAAAGTCTATTAGTTAGACTTTGTAGATCATCTTCTACAGTGATCAACTACAAATTTTCTCATCAAACCTTAAAATTGACAACTGATCTGTAGCTTTTTCCTGGCTGCCAACCAGCAGGAATTACATTATTGGCCACAATTGTCTTTCCAGACTCCCCAGTGAGCTTTATTGAGAATGGAGCTTGCAAAGTAGACCCTGAGTTGAGTTTCCAAACAGCACCCCAAGATTCTTGCATGGAAAGCCAGGAGTTCAAGTCTAAAGCTTGTTTGAGATCGACTCCAGAGAGTGCTCCATCTCCGTCTTCATATTCGATCAAAGCGGCAAAGTAGTGAGGGTTGGAACCAGCATCCACATGAAAGGTCACCGACACTCCAGGATAGTTGCATTGGACTCTGTTAGTCAAATAATCAATAATTAAAAGATAATCACTTTGTTTTATATAATAAGACAAGAATAAGTAGAATTTTTTTTTACAATTTTTTTTGTTGGTGTATATATATTTTTCTTTTTTAACTTTAAGTTGAAACTAGATGAATCTAAAAAAAATTCAAGATTTTGAAAAATTTTGAAAAAAGTTGGTAAAAACAAGAGTAAGGCCAACTTTAATATTTAAAAAAAAAAATGACAAAATTTAATTTATTTTCATCTTTACTCAACTTTCTTTGAGATTTTGAAGGAAAAAAAAAAATTTCAAGTTAGACAAACAAATAATTAACATAGTTTTTCAAAATTTACTAAAAATGAAAATAAGTAAAAATAAAATAAAAATAATTTATAAGTTGGTGCCAAAAAAAGTCTAACATTAAATGAGGGTGATTGTATAATTGAACAAATATGTGGTTGACAATATGATGCTGATAGTAACAACAAAAATGAAAAATGATTAAAATAAATAAACAAACAAAAAAGGAATAGTAAAAGGATAATGAGGGTGATACGTTTGGTTTCTTTGAGTGAAATAAGTTAAAAATTGCGACTGGACAACATTAGTGTCACGGAAGTAAATTGATTGTTCCTTCTCATAACTACAATTTCCATGTTTTAAGTATTTATCTATAGTATATAAGTTCATATTTTTAAAACATATTTTGAAAAACACTGTAAAATCAAATGTGTAAATCAAATTTATAGCAAGTGTGACTTATAGTGTAGATTTCATATTCAGATTCAATTATTATATAGTTGAGCTCGCATTTTGATTCAATTTAGGTCATATATTAAATTTTTAGGTCTATCGTCTATGGTATGCCACCTTTTATATTGTATTTGTAAGATTCCGGCATTGCGCAATTGATTAGCATGGCCTGAAACCGCCATGGCTCCAAAAGCAATACCACTTAAATCAAAATGAATAGATTCCGAGACACAACCGGGACACCCATCTGTATAACTACCGTCACCGGATTACCGGAGCAAGCCGCATTGTCCGTGCATTTCACCTGAAATTTTCACAAATTACTTGTGAATCAGTAGGTATAGGAATATAGAAACTAGACACATAATTATATATGCACAAAATGCCTTGTTGAATAAGATTTTAAAAAATTTACTAGCGAGATTCACTCTTAAAAATTATGTTCACTAGTGTATATAATTTCTGTGGGGTGTTTTTTGGTGGGTTGCATCTGATGGGTGTTTTTTGTTAGTCTGCTGCTTCGAAGCTCTTCTCCTGGTCTGCATCTGTTCTGGTCTTCTTCTGGTCTGGTGCTGTGCTGCTGTGTTTGGATTGGTTGCGGCTGGGTTTGGAGTTCATGCTTTCATGCTGTTATACTTGTTCAAAGTGTTAGCTGCTTGTACATATGCAGAGGAGTTTGGTTGAAGGGTTCAGCTGGTTGGTTCAGCGGGATGTTGTGCTCATTGTGTTCAGCTGGTAGCCAGAGGAGTTTGTTATATTATTAGTGTTTTGTGCTCGTAATTGCTCGTAATTGATTCAGCTGGTGGATGAAGGAGTTGAGGGCAATGGCAGTAATATATTCTGTTTTCTGGTCTTTTGCAGCTACGTATCATTGGATTGCCATCTGTGGAAGAGTAGCTTGGAGCATTGGATTGCCATTGTGTATGCTGTTTTGTTACCTGGGTTTTGTGCATGGAAGAGTAGCTGTTTTGCTTCACAGATTATACCATACCTTGTTTGTTTTGCTGTTTTGTTGTTTTTCTCATCTCTTCTTCTCTTGTTCTCTTTTTGCTCGTTCCTCACCAACAAGTGTTTGGAGTTTCGATTTAGCCCCCAAGCTCCTCTTTATTGATATATTTTATCATACCTTGTATGTTTTCATCAATAAAGATTTTCTTTGCCAATAAAAAAAAAAAAAAAAAAAAAAGTGTATATAATTTTTGTGTCCACATGTGCAGTTACATAAATTAAAGAAAAATTAGTAACAAAAACATAGAAATCTGGCACACAAAACAAATAGATAGATAGGCTTTTAGAAAATTTATTAGTGGAGCCCACTTTAAAAAAAATTATACCCATTGATTTATTTTATGAGTCTAGGTGCATAAATTTTTTTTGATCAGTAAATAAAAATTTCATTAACAGTATGAAATTAAAAGTATAGGAAGATGATGTGTATCGAGAAATATTTGAAAAGTATAAACTATCCCTATTATTACTACTCGCACTCATACAATGAGTCTAGGTGCATAAATTAATAAAGGATCAGTAATTCAAAAAACATAAAAATGAGACAGATAAAAGGACACACAGAACACATGGTTGGAAAAGATTTAGAAAATTTGTTGGTGACCCCACGTTGAAAACTTTGTCCATTAATGTCTCTTTATTTCAAATTTTGTGTTTGATTTTTAAGTTTTTAGGCTTAATGGAATATTACAAGATAATTGAGCTAATCACACACCTGATAACAAGCTCCACAGCCTTTGCCTGATTTATAGAGAGAAGGGCCACCAGCTGATATCAAAGAAGAGAATGGTGGTCGATCTACTGCATTTTGATATCCACATGCCCCAACTATGCATACAAACAAATACAACACATCTCCAATATTAAACATCATCAAAGCCACTTCATTAGTAAAAAATCAAAATCAAAATATCTCTAGAATTTGAAATGC
Organism: Camellia japonica; assembly: GCA_030407325.1. Lineage (NCBI taxonomy): Eukaryota > Viridiplantae > Streptophyta > Magnoliopsida > Ericales > Theaceae > Camellia > Camellia japonica. Next base: position 25,726,940 of record JAPPVO010000029.1, read on the forward strand.
ATAGATCAAATTCATTCTCAATGTGGTCCATACCATGACAAGTTTAAATTTAATCTTTACATTCAAATTCCTAGTATTTTTCAGAATATTTTTTCGGAGTAAATAGCATTTCTGTATTATAACAACTGTCGCTCCCTCTCTGTGTCTCTCTTTCACTCTCTATATGTATGTATGTAAATATATATAATATATATATTACCATCGGATCCAGCACCAGTGGAGCTTCCATACCAGGTTGCACCAGCAGGGGACCAGTCATTATAAGATTGGTACTTTGAGACATTAAAGATCTTGGGATTGAAGCAAGAACATGAGTACATAAGAAGAGAAATGAGAGCTATATAGGCAATGAAAAGCAAGTGAAAGTTGAGAAAAAGAGCCATGACTAGAGTACACTGCTATCTATGTAGTTTATAGCTTAGTAGTGTTTGGTGGTTTGGATAGATAGATATAACTGGCTGCTATTTATAGAGTGTGTGAGAGCATCTACACTCAATCAGTGGCCACGTGTCCTTTCCCAGAGAATTTGAGTTTTATTCCTTGAAGAAAAAGCAAGATGTGAATTTGGGTATATAAAAATATTGAACATTCTTCACAAGGGTGCAAGCTAATATTGGGCGTGTTTGTGAAGAAGGTTTTTTAGTTTTTTTAGTTAAAATAACACTAAAAAATAAAATAGTCAATAAGATAAAATGTCACATCAAACTCATAATCATTTTATTTTTTTCTCATAAATATCACATTCAATTACAAAAAAATCAAGGGTGTTGCTATGTCTCCCGAAAAAATAGCCCCTAATCCCCCGAAAATTGAAACCAAGGCAAAAAAAAAAAAAAAAAAAAAAAAAAAAAAAAAACAATTTCCCCAAAACGACGTAGTTTTGGGGATTAGGGGGATTAGGAGGAGCTTTTTAGGGCTCCAAAATTATCTTTCCAAATATAAAAATTTTAGCCTACTAAAATAACCTACTAAAATAGTAACTTCCCAAACACCTACATTATCATTCATCGCCGAAAAGATTCTTATAAAATGAGGATCATAATACGTCATAGATTAATAATCATGACATCAGCTACACTACCATATCAATAGGGTCTTGGTCTCAAATTCATTGGATATAAATAGTAGTGGTACCAAGGACTTCATAAAAGATTTGTTAAGAGTCAACAAAAAAAATTGGAATAAATATTAAAGAAAATACTCTTCAAAGACATAATAGTGCCTGTTTGGCAGAGCTTAATTACAGCTTATTTCAGTTTTCAGCTTAATTTAAGTTATTTTGATGTGTTTGGTTTAGCTTATAGCTTATAGCTTATAGCTTTTTGGAAGTTAGAAATCAGCTTATTCTTTGAGTGGGGCAGGAGATGCTTTAAGAATAAGCTGGAAATCAGCTTAAGCTGAAAGTTATAAGGTATAAGCTGTTTAGGCATAAGCTGTAAGCACTTTCCTACAGCTCTACCAAACAGGGCCATAATACTCTTCTCCATTTCAAAGAAAAAAAAAGTTGCATTTGAGCCTTGACCAATATGCAAATATGAAGAATCAACATGTGCTATTTCTCTCAAAATAGAATTTAAGTCATAATTAATCTGACTGTAATCCACCTCAACACACACACTTTTCCACGCCCTCAGTTAGGCGGATTCACCACGTCTTTTTCTGTACAAAAATTTCGTAGGGTGAGCATAAAATCCAGTAAGAAATCCTTCACAAAGTATATACATTTTATACGAATCTCAAGAGATGAATGTCTATGTCATGCTATGCCTTTTTATGGATAAATCACATCTTCATCTTTTGAAAAACCATCATGCTCAATGATGCCATGCAATTTCCATTGTTCAAAGCTTAACAATTTAACTCAAGGGGCAGTAAATACAACTCTGGTAATCCCTAAGTCGGTGTCTGCAAGTAGACCATATAAGTACTACCAATTTGTCATTTTTACCCGTATCAATTGGAAGGCTCAACACCTTTCATCTGTCATTTTTACCAGTATTAACTGGAAGGCTCGACACCTCTCATCTACACCACCTTTCAAGACTTACCACCGTATTTACCCCAAAATCATTTCATGAAAACTTGTTTCTCAACATAAAGCTCCTCATTATCAAATGAATTGATATGCCAATGCAATGATTAATAATATAATGTAATATTTCTTCCACTTTTAATACTCCCACACAATATTCCCATTGTGATTAAAATTCTCATTTCCCATTGCAATGCAATTTCACAAGATGAATAAATACTTTTATTTCAATTCATCCAAAAGATAACATAATTTCCATATTTCAAACAATCTTAACAATTTAGTCATCTCAAGACTATATTAATACTTTTAAACAACAATTCTCAAAATTTCAACAATTCCCATATTCCATGAAAACATCATTTATATGTAAATAAATAAATAATTTTCTAACATCATTTATTTTGGCACACAAAATAAATATAACATCTTTCAAAGATTTTCAACATTTTTCTAAAAATCCCAAATTTCTAGATTTTCTCACCAAAACCAACCATTTTCAAATATTTGAGAAGATCTCACCAAAAACATCTTTCTTTTACAACATAGTCCAAAACCCTGAATTTCTATTTTAAAAGAAACAAGAAAGTAAACTCACTTTCAAAATCACTCATCTTCTTGAATCAACAATCCATTTTTCAAAAAAAAAAAAAACAAATCAAATGATGATTTTGAAAATCATCTAGATTTTGTAAAAACATATATATAACTTAAAGAAAATCCCTACCTCAAGCTTAGAAGAGAAGATGAGCAAAACAATGTTGAAATTCTAAAATTGTCGAAACCAACTTCTACTTGGATAAAAAAATTAACATAGTTTATAAGTTAGACAAACAAATAATTAACATAGTTTTTCAAAAATTTACTAAAAACGAAAATAAGTAAAAATAAAATAAAAATAATTTATAAGTTGGTACCAAAAAAAGTCTAAGATTAAATGAGGGTGATTGTATAATTGAACAAATATGTGGTTGACAATCTGATGCTGATAGTAACAACAAACATGAAAAATGATTAAAATAAAATAAACAAACAAAACAGGAATAGTAAAAGGATAATGAGGGTGATATGCTTGGTTTCTTTGAGTGAAATAAGTTAAAAATTGTGACTGGACAACATTAGTGTCACGGAAGTAAATTGTTTGTTCCTTCTCATGACTACAATTTCCATGTTTTAAGTATTTTTCTATAATATATAAGTTCATATTTTTAAAACATATTTTGAAAAACACTGTAAAATTAAATGTGTAAATCAAATTTATATCAAGTGTGACTTATATAACTAGTTAAATCTATAGTGTAGATTTCATATTCAGATTCAATTATTATTTTTTTTAATCCGCAAAGAAAAATTTCGCTAAAAACATGAAATTTACAAGTACAAGGAAATAAAACGCAATGAGAGAGATTTGAAGAGGAAAACTCACTCTCCTACTAGTGTTACTCGCGATCTTACAACCAACCCCTTAGTCTCACGATTTTATATTTTAAAATACAACAATAAAATAAAATAAACCATTCTTGAGCCCCCACCTAAACAAGTGAAAAAGAAAAAAAAAACTCTGAAACACTCCCCAGGTACACCCCCCAAACACTGTAACACTCTAGAGCCCCTCACTTTAGACTCAACCACTGCAACACTCTTGAGCCCCACGCCTGGCCCGAACACCCTGCACCATTGTCGGACACTCAACCTCCGAAATTGCCGAACCCTCAGGCTCCATTGCTGGCGAGCACCATCGACAGCCTCTTCTTGCTTCACCATCGAGAACCACCCGAGACCGAAACTGATAGCTTCACCTCTGAACATCGACAGCCTCTTCTTGCTTCACTCTCCTCTTCTACAGTGCTGCAGCCTCCTCCTTTGGTTCTTCACCGTGACCCAAACAACTCCCTCGAATGATCCACATCCACACCGCTGAGCAGTCCCCTCTTTGTTTACCCAGCGCCAATCTCCTCAAAGCCGAACACAAACACCAACCACCAAAGAAAGGAACGGAAATCACCCCTCAAACTCCCATTCGCACAGGAGCGCCTGAATGGAGATCCAAAACAACTCTGAATCCTCCACCCCTCAAACTCCCGCTTGCAAAGAAGTGCTCGAATGAAGTTCATGAACCAACCCACCCATTTTCAACGCACCCAACCTAAACCAAGACCCACTGCTGAAGCTGAACACCATGGCTGAAGCACCACTTCCACCGAACCTAACCATACGAGACAGAAAAACCCCCCAAAACCACCCATCAAAGCTAACATGGGCACCAAAGGAGGAGGCTACACAAAAACGAAAGAATCAAAACAACAACCTAAGCAAATCTAGAGATTAGATCTGAAAAGGAGATGGAGGAAAAACTAATGGGGCTCAAGTTTATTAGGAGAAAACCCAAGAACACAAGAAGAAAAAGATAGGCCAGCCAACCGCCATGGCCAAAGGCGGCGGCCGGTATAGACGTCCCTGAACGCCCCGGGAGGATGAGTCCCGTTCTGTTCATTTTGGGCTCACTACAGTTCGGACTCAAATCGTCACGGTTCTTAATCTGAACCAAAGAGTCCAAATCCAGCAAATCGTTTTGAGAAAACAGATTTTTAGAAAAGAAGTGCCAAACATGGACTGCTTTGCCAGATACAGAGTCGCCACCTAAATATTTTATTTTTGAGAAATTTAGGAAACCTTGACTCGTGCCTAAGGCCACGTGTCCGTCATCACCAAAGTTGCCTCGGCTCGGGAACTTGGGTACGATTGGGGAAGGTCACTTCGTGAGCACCCCCGCTCGCCCGATCAAAGATCGGCCTCTACTAACCATGATATCTAATTTTGAAAACATTATGCATTCTTATTCCGGTTATTAGCCTAGGTTTACTATGTGATGCGCAGAGCATACAAGTATAGACCGGGTCGCCTAAATTGGAACAAAACATTTCATGTTTATTTTTGAAAGATGGTTTGCTACTCGCAAGTAGGCTTAAAATGCAGATTTTGCCACCCTCAGGTGGGCTTAGAAAAGATGGTTTTGCCACTATTAGTGGGCTTAAAACTCACAGTCAATGCATTGTTCCAATTCAAATAACCCAACCTTCACCCACAGGCATTCAGGCAGTTTATATCACATAAGCAAATAGCCTCATGGTAAGCATGCTATCATGGCAGTCACTCACACACATGCAAGGATGCTAAAGCGTAAAAACTTACCGAGTACTCCAAGCCAAAACAGAAGCTAATTAGAAATCATGCATGATCCTAACTATACAGAAATGCCTAATGCAACACATGCAAAAATGCAACTATAGCAGGCTCGGCTATTCTAAACATGGCATATGGAATGCTACAGCTAACAAGTATTCAATTTGGAATAGAAATACAATGCAGTGAGTTATGATGCGCCGAGCCCAGTGCATGCAAAACAGATGAATGAATGCAAACATGCTGTCATACTGTATGCTAATTGAAACATGCCCTAATCTAACCATCATAAGCTGGTAAATAAAAGTGAGAAAGACGTGGGGTTGGAAGACATACATCACAAGCACGCACACTTATTACAATTGTGCCCTCACTCGGAGGGTCCGAATAAATAGTATAGTCCCAAATGAATAGTACAGTCCGAATAAGTACAAAATCCTAATTAATTAACAAATTAATCTAGGAAAGCAATAAATGGCACGCAAATCCGTGGACCGCCTCGGCTCTGTTCCGGATGATGAATGATGCATGTTCGGGTTGCCTTGCGCGGAAATCCATTGCGATGCCCCAATTAGTCTCTGTTTACAATTAAGCCCGGAATATTGCACGAAGCTCCAAAAGACTGCCGGTTTCTGATTTGCTGCAACAGAGAGCAACAAAGGGGCATGGCAATGTATTTTCACATATGTATGCTTGACTACTTTTCAGGGAGTGTAGTCCTCGATCCTCGCGCCACCAATAACGTATCTCGATGCATGATGGCCGAGGAGTCGAATTGCACGACTTAATATGAAATGAATGCACACATAAACACAACAAGACCGAGACTCCATCATGGTTAATACGGAGTGTCGGCGACCGGGAATTGAAACACGTTCCGTCACTCGGAGTATGAAACGTCCCTCGTTTCCCGTGCTCGGGCTAACTCCTATCCCGAACACAATGCAATATGCATGACATGTATGAATGCAATCGTAACATGCGACCTAGCATACGCAACGCTATGTAATGGCATACACAATGCTCGATGTAACACAACATACACAATGCTCTAACATGCAACCTAGCATACGCAATGCTATGAAATGAAACGGCATACGCAATGCATGATGGACTTACACCAACATGAGTGGACCTCAGCCACACTGACATCAGTGGCCATGAGATGAAAATGAGACACTTGAGATGCGTGCACATATGCACGCAAACCGAGGACCGATCCTAAGGCACAAATGCCACTATAACAAGGCATGGCAAGGCATGAAATATGGCATACAAACATGCAAGTTCCAGCACTGAAATATGATGTAAAATGATCCCGAAACATGGATAAATGGCACCCGATGCATGGAATGGTCCCGAAACACAAAACTAAGCACATGTATTGACCTATAGCTATACAAAGCATGCATTATTTGATCATGAAGCATATAGATAGAATCAAGGCAGTCCCAAAACATGAACATTTCTAGTTCAAAGCATGGCCAAAAGATGCTAGCAAGATAGACTAAAATAGCATGCAACTTTGACTAGCAACATGATTTACATGGCATGTATATGAAGCATATGAAATCTCACCAAAAAACATGCCCAAATAACCTCTGAAATACAGCCAACGCATGCACAAATGATGGGTTCTTTTGGGAGGGCATACAAGGGGTTATTAAGCACATGCATCAAGGACACTTAGCATGGAAAAATAAACTCTGGAAATCAAATATGATAGTCCTAAAACTCATCAAATTGGCCCTGAAATCAGTCAACAAAGCATGCAAGATAGGGCCTCTTTGGAAGGCCAAAAAGACCATCAAACAAAACAAGGTGAGAGGGGGTCACCCCCCTCTGATTTTGAGGCTCAAAAATGCATCAAAGCCACTAAAAATCCACTGGATTTCAGTGGCTAAGAGGCCAAACCATGGCCAATGCAAGTGCTCTAATGCATAGCCCTAATCATGAAAGAATGAAGCATGCATAGGGGAAGATGACCCCAAACAGAGAATAGACCTTAATCAAACATGAAGACAATGTCGAAAAAAGACTTTTTCAGTTTAGGTCGAGGTCCAAAAAGGCTCACAAATAGGGCTAATATATCATGCAAAAACAGCCCTAAAAGAGAGGATGAACAAACAGGGCAGCAAAAGACCTCAAACAGTAAAGATCCCTTCAAAAAAGTTGAAGATGGGCTCAAAACAAGATACTTTACAGTTTATGGAAAATCTCAAATATGCCCACAAGTAAGGCTAAAATATGATGCAAAAATGGCCCTAAAAGAGAGATAGAGAGCAAGAGGCAGTAGCTGGCCTCAAACAGTGAAGAGCCCTTCAACAAAGTTGAAGAGAGGCTCAAAATAAAGTACTTTACAGTTTTTCTCGAAGCCCAAAAATGCTTACAAACAGGGCTAATATATCATGCAAGAAATAGCCCTAAAAGAGAGATAGGAGACAAGAGGTAGTAGAAGACCTCAAACAGCAAAGAGTTCTTAATCAAACATGCAAAGGAGCTCAAAATATGATCTTTTTCAGTTCATGAAAAAGTCCAAAAATGCTTGCAAGTATGGCTTATAAATGAAGCAAAAAAATGCAAGTTTAAGGGAAATAGGTGCTTACCCTTGAAGAGCAGCAAACCAGCAGCTTTTGGACCAAATTTCTGAGCTTTCAACCTCTTCAAATGTCCTCCAAGGTGCTGGAATGAGTGATGGAGGTGTTGTGCTATGGGTTGGTGTGTAAATGGTGAAGAACCAAGGTGTTTGGAGGCTTGGATGAGAGGGAGAGGGAAAGTTGTATACAAAAGCTCCAAGAGGATTTTTTTCTAACCCTTGAAAATGAAGCTTAGGTGTTGGCTTTATAGAGGGAGAGAAGCAAAAAAAGGGGGGGGAAAACCAATTCAAATTTCCCCCCAAAAGGGCAGCCCCTCGGACAGTGGGTCAAGTGCAGAATAGCTGGCATAGCTGGAACACACTCAGGAGGGCAAAAATGGCCGACCAGGTTCAAAAGGTTCAGGTGGCCGGCCGGCCAAGCAAGGTGGCCGGCCGACCAGGTCAAAAGGGCAAGATGGCCGGCCACGCCCTAGGATGAAGCCCCAAAAGTTAGCTTTCCAATGCCGCAAACCTTGCATCAAAATTCCTCCTGTGCAAAAAGTTATGCCTGTTTTGGTGAAGCCGCGCAGATTCGGTCCAAACGGATTTCAACCAACCATATCTCCTCCACCCGGACTTGGCTCTAGGAGATTCTTGAGTGAAAAATGAAGCCCCGGAAGTAATCTTTCCAACGGTGGTGGCCTCATATCTTAATTCCTCTTGTGCAAAGAGTTATGCCTGTTTTGATAAAGCCGCGCAGATGTTTTCCTCCTTCCCGGATTCATGCTGAATCACTTTTGACCAAAAAAAGCTATTTTTTTAGAAAAATTGCTGGCCTCCCACTCTCCTACAACCTTTCTAACAATGAAAATAAGGTCTCTACCAAAAATGAACCAAGACGGATGCAAAACAGAGGTTCGGGGGCCGAAACACGCAGTTCGGGGCCCCGAAAATAGGCTGTTAGGCACCGGAAGTGGCGTTCGACCACGAAGTTGGTCTCTCGGACCACAGTGTCCCTCAAAAGGGAGGAAATAAGGTGTATGCCAAAAACCGGAGCAAACGGAGGTGGTTAAGTGGTCCCGAACCGAGGCACACGGCCGACGGCTCCGAAAACCGGGAACTGGGCTCCAAACGGGAAAAATGGCCTACGACCACGAAACGTAGCCTACGGCCACTGAGAGATGATCTACAAGACCTCTCCCTCCCTTCGGGCAGAGAAAACGGCGAAAACGGGACCTGGTTCGCAAACCGAGGCAAGGTACAAAAGAGTCCGGAAGTCCGGAGGCAAGGCTCGCAGCCGAGACTCCGCAACCTCAGAACGAGCACAATATGCAACATCACCAAGCGCTCAATCAGTGATGTCTGAGTCTTAAGGTCGGTCAAAAATGGGGTGTCTATAGCCGGCTAGCCAGCGGGGAGGCCCTGAGGTGGAGGTTTATGGAAAGAGAATTTTTAGAGAGCAGGGAACTCTAGAGAAAAAACGTTTTTGTTGACAGATAGTTTGTCTTCTTAAGAAGCTTTCAGATTCAATTTAGGCCATATATTAAATTTTTAGGTCTACGGTATATGGTATGCCACCTTTTATATTGTATTTGTAAGCTTCCGGCATTGCGCAATTGATTAGCTTGGCCTGAAACCGCAATGCCACTTAAATCAAAATGAGTAGA
>JAPPVO010000029.1:25736496-25967853 GCA_030407325.1 Camellia japonica
CGGCTTATGAAGTCGGCATGCGATTGCGCGCCGCCCGCCGAGAAATGGAGAAAAAGGAAGAGCATATCCGCAGTTTGGAGGCTCGCGTGGAGGCGGCTGAACGTGAGTTAAGAAAGATCAAAGCGGCTCAAGTACAACCAGCAGGGCAGGTGAATCCAATCGTGGAAGAGAGGGTTACCAGTCGGCTTAAAAGCGCTGCCATTGCCGATCGTGAAATAGCGAGCATGTTCACATTGGAGTCCGCCAAGGGGAGGTCTTATGAAAAAGGTTTTCATGAAGGGCGCTTGGTTGGAATCCAAAAGACCAAGGAGAAGCTTGCCGAAGAGGTTTGCCGATGTGAAAATCGTGGGTTCAGGCATGGTTGGATCAAGGCATCTCAAGTCGCCGAATCTCTTCGCTTGTCAGGCATCGATTCGGCGCCACCTCTCTACCACAGTAAGGATTTTCCGTGTTCTGCTTTCGAGGTTGAGAAGAGTGAGGATGAGGGCGACGCCATCTGACTTTAATTATTGTAAGGTTCGAACGCTGGTCGCGTTTGCAATTATGTAATTTCTTGGTTTTTTGAATAAAAGACGCTTTATTGAAAATATCAAATTGTCTCCCGCATTCGGCGTGTGCGTGTTTAATTTGATTGCATAAATGTTTGGATAGACGTAAATACATCAATCGGACTCGGCATGTTAAATCGATGCGCCGATTCGTTGTGCGTGATCGGCCTACATATAACAGCCGTTTACTTTTGAATAAAGCCATTGCGGCGTGTGTTGTTGAAATTTGAAGAAGCCGTGAGCCAGAGATCGGAGGGGCTACGGCATTTTGACTTAGCTCGAATGCCAGATGTCTAGCCGATTGAGCTAGGGAATTTTTGCCCTTGCGCAGCCTATGGGCGCGCGTTTTAGCCAACCATTGGGTTAACTAGATCATGGAGAATGTTGACCGACGCCTGTCTCGTGGGGTTTAGTGTTGATAAAATCACTTCGGGATTTGGGCCTCGAGATCGCGGCCATTACTGAGAATAAAAGCGGCAGGCGCCTCATGCAATCAAACATATTTGGCTCACCAGCATCTATTGCGTGGGATGATCAAGAGTTCTCACCATCAGATGGTGATGATAGTTGCAGGAGCTCAAATTCCGGCCGACCTTGGCGCTCAGACGGTTTGCGGCGGAGGATTCTCCGTTTGCGGCGGAGGATTCTCCGATGTGGGAGGTGGACCACTGAAAGGAGAAACTGGAAACACGTCAGCCTCCAAGTCGTTGAAGCAGATCGCCCCGAAAGGAGACACAACGACCGCTGCCCCTAACTTCCCTTGTCTTGGATCTTGGCCTTGACATTGTCGATGGTGTCAGAGGCCCGGCGACATGCCGATTCGGGCGCGGTTAGATCGATGCGTGATTTGTCTTAGAAGTTAGAGATAGATATTGTAATGTTCGAACGCGGATTGCGTCTATGTAACAACTTTTTAATCAAATAAAAAGAGTTATTTCATATAGTTGAGTCTTACTCTGAAAATCTTTTGTTTAGCTATGCCGGATGAATGTTCCTGATCCCAACTTTTAATGGTTAAGCACGTCATTTCGTATGGTTTAATAGTTTGCTATCAGAAAGTTTGCTACCGGAACTTTTGTAGCTTAAATATTTTTGCTTAAATATTTTTCCTGTATTCAGGGATCGGCCCTTGCCTTAGGCGGGATGCGAATTTAACCGGAATGGGTCGTACTCGTGGGCCGGCTAAGGCACGCCTTGTCCGGCGAACCATATTAGTGATTCCGGCTTAATTAGTTGATTAGAACGGGCTCTGGATCCGGAGACTTATTCGGCCCTAAGGTGTCATGCACCAAAGGGGGCTCCGAATCCGGAGGCTTATTCGGCCCTAAGGTGTCATGCACCAAAGGGGGCTCCGAATCTGGAGACTTATTCGGCCCTAAGGTAACCACCAAAGGGCGCTCCGAATCCGGAGGCTTATTCGGCCCTAAGGTGTCACGCACCAAAGGGGGCACCGAATCCGGAGACTTATTCGGCCCTAAGGTAACCTGCACCAAAGGGCGCTCCGAATCTGGAGGCTTATTCGGCCCTAAGGTGTCACGCACCAAAGGGGGCTCCGAATCCGGAGACTTAATTTGGCCAATCGTGACATCCATGAAGGGCGCTCCGAATCCGGAGGCTTATTCGGCCCTAAGGTGTCATGCACCAAAGGGGGCTCCGAATCCGGAGACTTATTCGGCCCTAAGGTAACCACCAAAGGGCGCTCCGAATCCGGAGGCTTATTCGGCCCTAAGGTGTCACGCACCAAACGGGGCTCCGAATCCGGAGACTTAATTTGGCCAATCGTGACATCCACGAAGGGCGCTCCGAATCCGGAGGCTTATTCGGCCCTAAGGTGTCATGCACCAAAGGGGGCTCCGAATCCGGAGACTTAATTTGGCCAATCGTGACATCCACGAAGGGCGCTCCGAATCTGGAGGCTTATTCGGCCCTAAGGTGTCATGCACCAAAGGGGGCTCCGAATCCGGAGACTTAATTGGCCAATCGTGACATCCACGAAGGCGGTCCGAATCCGGAGGCTTATTCGGCCCTAATGTGATGCACCAATGGGGGCTCCGAATCCGGAGACTTAATTCGGCCCTAAGGTGTCATGCACCAAAGGGGGCTCCGAATCCGGAGACTTAATTTGGCCAATCGTGACATCCACGAAGGGCGCTCCGAATCCGGAGACTTATTCGGCCCGGACTTAATTTGGCCCTAAGGTGTCATGCACCAAAGGGGGCTCCGAATCCGGAGACTTAATTTGGCCCTAAGGTGTCATGCACCAAAGGGGGCTCCGAATCCGGAGACTTAATTTGGCCAATCGTGACATCCACGAAGGGCGCTCCGAATCCGGAGACTTATTCGGCCCTAAGGTGTCATGCACCCAAGGGGCTCCGAATCCGGAGACTTATTCGGCCCTAAGGTGTCATGCACCAAAGGGGCTCCGAATCCGGAGACTTAATTTGGCCAATCATGACATCCACGAAGGGCGCTCCGAATCCGGAGACTTATTCGGCCCTAAGGTGTCATGCACCAAAGGGGGCTCCGAATCCGGAGACTTAATTTGGCCAATCGTGACATCCACGAAGGGCGCTCCGAATCCGGAGACTTATTCGGCCCTAAGGTGTCATGCACCAAAGGGGGCTCCGAATCCGGAGACTTAATTTGGCCAATCGTGACATCCACGAAGGGCGCTCCGAATCCGGAGGCTTATTCGGCCCTAAGGTGTCATGCACCAAAGGGGGCTCTGAATCCGGAGACTTAATTGGGCCTAAGAGGCTTGAAGGAGAGTGACAAAGAAAATCGATTTTCATTAAAACGTGGTACCAGTACAAGCATCAGATCCCACAAGTCGGGTCCGTAAATGGATCTTCATAAAGTCTACGTTCGGGCGGATTGCGGTGAGCCACGGATCTCCTCAATGCCACGGTCTGTTGGGAAGCACATAAGCTGATGGTAGGTGCTTGGGACAGCCTTCATGATATGCAACCAGGGGCGCCCCATGATGGCATTATACGGCGACGGAAGCTTAACAACCAAGAATTCCACGTCAACCGTTTTTGAGCTCGCTCGAACAGGTAGCACGACCTTTCCCAACGGGTACTCTGGATTCGTGTTGAAGCCGAACAGTGGCTGAGACGACGGTGATAGGTCCGACTCGTTGAGGCCGAGTTCAACAAAAGTTCTGTAGTACAAGATTTCCGAAGTGCTTCCTGGGTCTATGAGAATGCGTTCAACGCTGAACTGACGTATGCGTAGTTTGACGACCAAAGGATCGACGTGGCTGGCCACTGTTCCGACGAGGTCGGAGTCATCGAACTTAATTGTCGGAGTTTCTCTGGGCTGCTGGTTGACATGTTATGTTTTTGGGGAATTGGGTGCGATTGGATTGTATGCACGGTCGGGGATGCCGGCAGACCGTAAATTATGTGGATCACACCAAGCGGAGGTGAATCCTGTCTCAAGGCTAATGCTTTGGTTGGCCTTTCCTTGCTCACGTATTGCTGCAGTCGACCATCTTGCACCAGTTCCTCCAGATGATCCTTTAGCGCATAACAGCTCTCGGTTTCGTGGCCGTGATCTTTGTGGTATTCGCATCGTCTGTCCCTCCTCCGTGTGTCGGGAGGCCCCACCATCTTCGACGGCCACTTGAAAAATGGAAGGTGCTGGACTTTGGTCATTATTGCCACGATCGGCTCTGTCAACTCCGTATACTTCTTGTCGGTTCGCCTTGAGCGTCTGCTGTCGACTTGTAGTTGTTCGTTCGTTCAGTGGGAGCACTGATCGCTTGATCGGCGGGAGTACCGCCTTTTATCTCGCTTGGTTCGTTGCTGGGGCTCAGGGCTCGGTGGCGGCACGGAGATTATTGGTCGAGCAATTTCGGGGAGGGCCGTTTTGCTGGAGATTTGTCCGGCTTTTATCCTCAGGGCATCATCTTCGACTTTACAATATTCTTCAACTTTCTTCATCAACGCCCAGACTGTTTTGGGGGGCCTTCTGGTCAGGGAACTGCGCAGAGCACTATCAGGATGTAAACCCATTTTGAAGGCGGTGATGGCCATGGAGTCGTTGCAAGCGTCGTCAACAAGGTTGAAGCACTCCCAATATCGTGCCGAGTACGCTCTGAGCGTCTCTCCCGACTGGATCTGCATAGCCCAGAGGGAGTCGGCCTGTTTTGGTTGTACCTCGTTGGTGATGAACCTGGCCCTGAAGGATTTCTGCAGTTGTCGGAAGCTTTTAATCGAAGCTGGCTCCAACTTGTAATACCACCTGACGGCTAGTGGACCTAGGCTGCTAGGGAATATTCGGCACATGAGGGCTTCATTGTCTGCGTGCAGCGTCATGGCCTGTTTGTAATGACGGATATGATCAGTGGGGTCTGATTTTCCGTCGTAAAGAGTGAACGACGGAGCTTTGAATTTCTTGGCAGGGACGCCCTTGCGATCCGTCGAACGAAAGGATCGTGCTGGTCTTCCTCATTTGAGCTGATTCTCCTGTGCTTGTTCCTTGTTCGCAGATCCTTTTCGGAGGAGCCGGAGGTTCGGATCGTCCCCTTGCGTCCAGCTCCGTGGATGATGAGTTGGAGTTGCTATAGGTATCCTTTGGTCGGGCCGAGGTCTTTGCCCGTCTGCCCTCGGAGGTCGCTCTGGTTCCTGGCGCATGGCCTCTCTAGATTTTGCTACCTCCAGGGCCAAATCTTGACGGAGTCGTTCGTTCTCAGCGATCATGTTCTCGAGCCTTTGTTCATTCTGCTTTGCTTGTTCTATGATAGCCTGCATTGTTTTTGTGCTGAAGTTGTTGGCGAATCGAAGTTCAAGACGCGTCGTGCCGCGATGGTTTCTTTTCCGAGCATATTAGCTGGGGTGAGGTCGTCCTCCTGTGTGATCTCGTCGGTGGCTATCGGAGGATCTTCGGTCACGCCTTCCATGGATGTATTCGAGTATTCCCACAGACGGCGCCAATTGTGGGGAAGTGGTTTGGAAATACTCTTCAGATCCTGGAAGACGCCAATGATCCTCAGCTAGTCACCTGCAAAGATACAAATACTCCGGTCGGGGGTGCCAGAATTAGCACTCCGACGGACAAGTCAGTTCTTCTACTCAAGAAAGCTTGTTCACTAAGTTTTTAGAAGTGATTCTTACATACCTTTTCTAGTCCATTGCCATTATATTTATACTCGTTTCTTCTGATCCTCGGGGCCAGGGCCTACTTTTTCAATCATTATCTTTTCCACTATTCGGCTCTAGGGATCCTTCCCATTCGGCCTATTTATCCTATTCGGCCCCTTGTCCTTGCGGATATCTGCCGGCTAGCGTCTAGCTTCTGAAATATACCTCCTTTATCTTTGCCAATTATTCGGCTACCACACCCGCAGATAACTGATTCCGAAACTACTGAACTGGTGCCCGCAGGCCTGATGCCCAAACTTGTAAACTGATACATGCATTCCTGTAGAGACACACTCTAAAAGCACATAGCAAACAAGTGAGAGCCGAAAATACCCCTATGTTGGGGGAAGGTTTCCCTGTCCTATTTTGTTAGGAACTAGGGTTTCACTACGCACGCAGTGGTTTCAAACAACCTATAATTGGGTAAGCAACCTGTCCTAGCTTGGAATGGTCACTATGGATTTCCGAATATGCACTAGGTTGAATGGTCAAAAAGGGTGCCCCGGTAAAAACCGGGGTTTGTGTTCCCGTCGTGGCAGAGCCCGCAACCGGTCAGCCTTATGGCACGCTTCGCAAAGCGAGCCTCCGACAAACCGTTCAGGAATAGCATACGGCAAACACGGTGTCCTAGGCGCACCAATGCAAATGCAATGCAAAGAAACACATAAGTGTAGTCAAAACTAGATATCATGAGTTCGAGTCAAGTTCTCTAACTCCCCAGTAGAGTCGCCAGAAACTGTAGACGTCCCCGGACGTCCCGGGAGGGAAATCCCGTTTTGTTCATTGGGCTCACTACAGTTCAGGACTCAAATGTCACGGTCCTGTATCTAATCTCGCAGAGTGCAATGCAAGACCGATGAATCATCAAAGAGTCCAAATCCGGCAAATCGTTTTTGAAAACAGATTTTTTTTAAAGAAGTGCCAAACATGGACTGCTTTGCCAGATATAGAGTCGCCACCTAAATATTTATTTTGGGGAAATTTAGGAAACCCTGACTCGTTGCCTAAGGCCACGTGTCCGTCATCACCAAAGTTGCCTCAGCTCGGGAACTTGGGTACGATTGGGGAAGGTCACTTCGTGAGCACCCCCGCTCGCCCGATCAAAGATCGGCCTCTACTAACCATGATATCGAGTTTTGAAAACATTATGCGTTCTTATTCCGGTTATTAGACTAGATTTACTATGTGATGTGCACAACATACAAGTATAGACTGGATCGCCTGAATTGGAACAACACATCTCATGTTTGTTTTTGAAAACGGTTTGCTACCCGCAAGTAGGCTAAACTGTGGATTTGCCACCCTCAGGTGGGCTTTAGAAAACATAATGATTTGCCACTCTCAAGTGTGCTTAAAACTCTCATTCAATGCATTGTTCCAATTCAGATAATCCAACCTTCACCCACAGACATTCAGGCAGGTATATCACATAAGCAAATAGCCTCATGGTAAGCATGCTATCATGGCAATCACTCACACGCATGCAAAGATGCTAAAGCATAACACTTACCGGGTACTCCGAGCCAAAACAGAAACTAGTTAGAAATCCATGCATGATCCTAACTATGCTGAAATGCCTAATGCAACACATGCAAAAATGCAATTAAGATAGGCTCGGCTATTCTAAACATGACATGTGAAATGCTACAACTAACAAGTATTCAACTCGGAATTGAAATACAATGCAGTTAGTATGATGCGCCGAGCCCGGTGCATGCAAGACAGATGAATGGATGCAAACATGCGAGCATAAGTATGCTAATTGAAGCATGCCCTAAACTAACCATCATAAGCTGATAAATAAAAGGGAGAAGGATGTGGGGTTGGAAGACATACATCATACGCACGCACACTTATTACACTTGTGCCCTCACTCGGAGGGTCCGAATAAATAATACAGTCCGAATAAATAATTACAGTCCGAATAAGTACAAAACCCTAATTAATTAACAAATTAACTAAGAAATGAAATAAACTAGTATGCAAATCCATGGACCGCCTCAGCTCTATTCCGAATGATAAATGATGCATAATTGAGTTGCCTGCCGCAGAAATCCAGTGCGATGCCCCGATTCGCCTCTGTTTGCAATTAATCCCGGAATGCTGTGCAAAGCTCTAGAAGGCTGCTGATTTCTGGTTTGCTGCAACAGAGAGCAAGAAAGGGGCATGGCAAAGTATTTTCACATATGTATGCACGCCTCGATCCTCGTGCCACCAATCACGCATCTCGATGCAAGATGGCCGAGGAGTCGAATTGCACGATTTGATGTGAAATGAATGCACATGAAAACACAACAAGACCTAAACTCCATCATGGGTAATCCGGAGTGTTGGCGACCAGGAATTGAGACACGTTTCGTCACTTTGAGTACGAAACGTCCCTCGTTTCCCGTGTTTGGACTAAACCCTACTCCAAACACAATGCAAATGAGATGGCATACACAATGCGACTAACATGCAACCTAGCATACGCAATGCTATGGACTGAAATGGCATACACAATGCAAGATGGACTATATGGTATACACAATGCTCTAGCATGCAACCTAGCATACGCAATGCTATGGACTGAAATGGCATACACAATGCAAGATGGACTTACACCAATATGAGTGGACCTCAGCCACACTCACATCAGTGGCCATATGATGAAAATGAGATAACCGAAATACATGCAAACATGCACGAATGCAAAGGGTCGATCCTAAGGCACAACATGCAACTCTAACGAGGCATGGCAAGGAATGAAATATGGCATAAGATGGCACATGATACAGCTCTGAAATGGCATGAAAGATGGTGCCGGAACATGCAAGTATGTCACACAATGCAAGCTAAATGGCTCGGGTACCGAAACTAGTGAAGTGCGTTACACTAGAGGTACCCAAAGCAATGCACAAATGGCAAAACCAACACCAAACAGACCCTAGGCAGGTCCGAAACAGTGGGAAAATGGCCTAAAATGATGGCTCAACATGCAAGAAAATGGAGCTCATTCAATGGCCCGAAAACAAGGCATACAAGTCCGACTCTCAAACACATTTAAAGAGTACAAAACATGGCAATATGGCATTCAAACAAGCTCTGAAATATGATGTATAATGGCCCCAAAACAAGGAAATACCTCAGTATATGCATATAATGGACCTCAAAACTCAAAGTTAAGCATGGGTATTGAACTTCAAGCATGCAAAACCAACATCATTCAACCATGAGACCCAAAAACAGAGCTAGGGCAGTCCAAAATAAGCACAATATCAGTTTAAGGCATGGCCAAAAAGTGCTAAAATCAAGGGTCAACAAAGCATGCGAAAAAGCTAGTGAACCATGATTTACACTACACGGATATGAAGCATATGAGGGCTCACCAAACCAACCAAAAACAGAAGTACGCCATGCCAAAATATGTCCAAATAACCACTGAAACTCAGTCAATGCATGCAAGAATGATGGGCTCCTTTGAAAGGCCAATAAGAGGGTTGTTCTACACATATAAGATAGTCATGCAAGATGGTAAAACAACCTCTAGAAAGAGGTTCTAAGGGTCCTAAAACCCACCAAAAAGGGCCTAAAATGGGTCAATGAAGCATGCAATGAAAGGTCCCTTTGAAAGGCCCTGAATGGGATTGTTCTACACATGCATCAAAGACACAAAATATGGCCAAAAGGACTCTGGACAGAGTCAAGGAAGACCTTAAAACTCACCAAGTAAGGCCTGAAATGTGGCTTCACAACATGCAAGTAGGAGCCCTTTTGGAAGGCCAAAAGGGCCAACAAATAAGACAAGGTAAGAGGGGGTCACCCCCCTCTGATTTTGGCTCTCAAAACAATATGCTAGCCACTGAAAATCCACTAGATTTCAGTGGCTAGAAAGCCAAACAAAGCATGAAACAAAGGCCTAGATGCAAGGCTCAAAACAAGATGCAAACAAGCATACAAGGGGGTAAATGACCTCTAAAAAAAAATGTCCTTAAACAATCTTGAAGAGGGGCTCAAAATAAGACTCTTTTCAGTTTATGACAAATCTCGAAAATGCTTGCAAGCAAGGCTAAGATAGGAAGCAAAATAAGCCTACAAAGAGGGATAGAGCATACAAGGATATAGATGACCTCAAACAGAAAAGTGTCCTTAATCAAACTTCAAGACTAGCTCAAAATAAAACTTTTTTCAGTTTATGTCGAAGTCCAGAAATGCTTGCAAATAAGGCTAAACAATGGAGCAAAATAATGCAAGAAAAGGGGAAATAAAGACCTACCCTTGTAGAGAAGACCTCCAGCAACTTCTAGACCAAGATGGTGAGCCTTCAACCTCTGCAAATCAGTTCCAAGATGCTTGGATGGATGGTGGAGGTGTTGTGCTAAGGGTTGGTGTGCAAATGGCCAAGAATATTAGGGTTTGGAGCTTGGAATAGTGAGCTATGGAGGGAAGTGTTTGTATGCCTTAAACAAAAAGGTTCAACCCTTGTAATGGAAGAGGAGGGCCTCTCTTATAGAGAAGTGAGGCCAAAGCTTCTCTTGGAAGCTTCAAATATCCTCCATACACGTGTATGGAGGATGGTTCAAATGCCTCCCAGCTGGCACAGCTGGATTGCATTCAGAGAGAGCAAAAAACAGATGGCTGGCCGACCAGTTAAGGTGGTCGGCCAGCCACTCCCCCTGGTTGGCCGACCAGGGGTCAAAAGGTTCAATGAGAAATGCTGGTCGGCCATACCAGAAAGGTGGCCTCCCAGATGAGTAGAATACAGCTGTATGGTGAGAAACTAGAAAATGTGACCCAGAAGAGAGGAAAACCATCTTTCTAGCAAGGTTCAAAAGGGTCAAGAAGAAATACTGGTCGGCCTACCCATATTGGTGGCCTCCCAGATGAGTACAGCACAATGGTGGTATGAAAAACCAGAAATTGTGGCCCAAATGTGAGAAAAATCAGCTTTCTGTCAAGAAAACCCGCTGGAGGAGAGAGAAAATGGTTTTCAAAAGAATTGCTGGTCTCCCACCCCCGTACCACCTTTCTAACAATGAAAATAGGGTCCATACCAAAAATGAACCCTAACCGATGCAAAACGAGGGTTCGGGGGGGGCCAAAACGCGCAACCGAGGGCCCCAAAAACAGGCTGTGAAGCACCAGAGGTGGCGTATGACCACGAAGGTGGTCTCCCGGGCCACAGTGTCCCTCTAAGGAGAGGAAACAAGGTGTGTGCCAAAACCGCAGCAAACGGAGAAAGTTAAGCAGTCTCGAACCGAGGCACACGGCCGACGGCTCCGAAAATCGAAAACTGGTCTCCAAACGGGAAAAATGGCCTACGACCACGAAACGTAGCCTACGACCACTGAGAGATGGTCTACGAGACCTCTCCCTCCCTTCAGGAAGAGAAAATAAGGAAAACGGGACCTGGTTCGCAAACCGAGGCAAAGCACAAAAGAGTCCCGAGGTCCGGAGGTAAGGCTCTCAGCCGAAACTCCGAAACCTCAGAACGAGCACAACATGCGCAATCACCGAGCGCTCAATCGATGACATCTGAGTCTTAAGGTCGGTCAAAAATGGGGTGTCTGCACCACCTAACCGATCTCAAAGTCAATCTCAATCTCAGAATAAAGGTCAAGGGTTTAATTGTTATCAGTATGGTCAGCCGGGTCTTATGAAGAGAACTTGCCCACAGTTGGGAGGCGTAGTTGGCACTAGTTGGCACATCATGGTCGAGGCAGGCTCAGAGTCACCCACAAGCTCAATCAGTCCAAGCTTCGTAAGTTAATCAGGGAGTCGCTTCAGCTCAATTAGTACAACAGGCCTATGCTCCGAGAGGGGAGCAAGTCAATCAGGGGCCACAGGGGCGCGTGTATGCTGTTACCGTGCTCGAGCAGTTGCCAGAATCCTCAGTTGTGAGAGGTATTTTTGTTATGTGTAATTCTTTGGCTAATGTATTGATAGACACGGGTGCTGTAGATGCGCCCTCGGGCCTCACTATAGTTCGGACTCGATTTGTGTCACGGTCCTGTATCTAATCTCGCAGAGTGCAATGCAAGACCAATGGGATCATCAAAGAGTCCAAATCCGGCAAACCGTTTTTGAATACAGATTTTTTTGAAAGAAGTGCCAAACATGGACTGCTTTGCCAGATACAGAGTCGCCACCTAAATATTTTATTTTTGGGAAAATTTAGGAAACCCTGACTCGTTTGCCTAAGGCCACGTGTCCGTCATCACCAAAGTTGCCTCGGCTCGAGAACTTGGGTACGATTGGGGAAGGTCACTTCGTGAGCACCACCGCTCGCCCAATCAAAGATCGGCCTCTACTAACCATGATATCTAGTTTTGAAAACATTATGCGTTCTTATTCCGGTTATTAGCCTAGATTTACTATGTGATGCGCACAACATACAAGTATAGACTGGATCGCTTGAATTGGAACAAAGCATTTCATGTTTGTTTTTGAAAGATGGTTTGCTACTCGCAAGTAGGCTTTAAAATGCAGATTTTGCCACCCTCGGGTGGGCTTAAGAAACAGGATGATTTGCCACTCTCAAGTGGGTTGAAAACTCGCAATCGATGAATTGTTCCAATCCAAATAACCCAACCTTCACCCACAGGCATTCAGGCAGTTATATCACATAAGTAATTAGCCTCATGGTAAGCATGCTATCATGGCAGTCACTCACACACATGCAGGGATGCTAAAGCATAAAACTCACCGAGTACTCCAAGCCAAAAAAGAAGCTATGTTAGAAATCCATGCATGATCCTAACTATACAGAAATGCCTAATGCAACACATGCAAAAATGCAACTATAGCAGGCTCGGCTACTCTAAAGATGGCATGTGAAATGCAACAGCTAACAAGTATTCAACTCGAAATTGAAATACAAATGCAGTTAGTATGATGCGCCGAGCCCGGTGCATGCAAAATAGATGAATGAATGCAAACATGCTATCATACTGTATGCTAATTGAAACATGCCCTAATCTAACCATCATAAGCTGGTAAATAAAAGGGAGAAAGACGTGGGGTTGGAAGACATACATCGCACACACGCACACTTATTACAATTGTGCCCTCGCTTAGAGGGTCCGAATAAATAATATACAGTCCAAAAAATAGTACAGTCTGAATAAATATAAAACCCTAATTAATTAACGAATTTAACTAGGAAAGTAGTAAACTAGCACGCAAATCCATGGACCGCCTCAGCTCTATTCCGAATGATGAATGATGCATGCTTGAGTTGCCTTACGTGAAAATCCATTGCGATGCCCCAGTTAACCTCTGTTTACAATTAAGCCCGGAATATTGCACAAAGCTCCAAAAGACTGCCGGTTTCTGATTTGCTGCAACAGAGAGCAAGAAAGGGGCATGGCAAAGTATTTTCACATATGTATGCATACCTCTATCCTTGTGCCACCAATCACGCATCTCAATGCATGATGGCCGAGGAGTCGAATTGCATGACTCAATGTGAAATGAATGCACATATAAACACAACAAGACCGAGACTCCATCATGGTTAATCTAGAGTGTCGGCGACCGGGAATTGAGACACGTTCCGTCACTCGGAGTACGAAACGTCCCTCGTTTCCCGTGTTTGGGCTAACTCCTATCCCAAACACAATGCAATATGCATGACATGCGTGAATGCACTTCTAACATGCAACCTAACATACACAACGCTACGGATTAAGATGGCATACGCAATGCACTAACATACAACCTAGCATACGCAATGCAAAGGACTAAGATGGCATACACAATGCATAATGGACTTATACCAACATGAGTGGACCTCAGCCACACCCACATCAGCGGCCATAAGATGAAAATGAGACAACCGAAATGCGTGCATACATGCACGCAAACTGAGGACCGAACCTAAGGCACAACATGCAACTCTAACAAGGCATGACAATGGATGCAAGATGGCATGCAATAGCATAAATGACAGCTCTGAAACAGTATGCAAAGTGGTCCCGAAACATGGAAACATGACACCCAATGCATGGAATAAGCCCCGAAACTCAAAACTAGGCACATGTATTGACTTATAGCTATGCAAAGCAAGCATTATTTGAATATGAAGCACAAAGACAGAGCCAAGGTAGTCCCAAAACATGCGCATTTCTAGTTTAAAGCATGGCCAAAAAGTGCTAACATGATGGCCTAAAACAACATGCAACAATGGCTAGTAAACATGGTTTATATGGCATGTATATGAAGCACAAGAGAACTCATCAAACCATCCAAAATCAGTGAATAAAACATATCAAAATATGCCCAAATAACCTCTGAAATGCAGCTGAGACATGCACAAATGATGGGTTCCTTTAGAGGGCCATACAAGGGGTTATTAAGCACATACAAGATAGACACTTAGCAAGACCAAACCAACTCTGGAAATGGGTTATGACAGCCCTAAAACCCACCAAATAGGTCCTGGAATCAGTCTCGGAAACATGCAAAGAAAGGTCTCTTTGAAAGGCCTTGAATGGGATTTCTCTACACATGCATCATAGACATAAAATATGGCCAAAAGGGCCTCAGACAGAGCCAAGGCAGACCTCAAAACCCTCAGAATGAGGCCTGGAACATGACTTCAATGCATGCAAAATAGGGTCCCTTTGGAAGGTCAAACATGCTAGTAAAGAGAATGAGGGGTGAGAGGGTCACCCCTCTATGATTTCAAATCTCAAAACCTCACCAAAGCCACTGAAAATCCGCTAGATTTCAGTGGCTAAGAGGCCAAAACAAGGCTAATGCAAATGCTCAAATTCATGGCTCAAAGCATATGGGAATGAAGCATGCAAGGAAGGAGATAACTCCAGAAAGAAAAGTGACCTTAAGAAAACTTAAAGAGAGGTAAAAAAAAAGACTTTTTCCAGTTTATAACAAATCTCAAAAATGTTCACAAGTAAGGCTAAAATAGGATGCAAAAATAGCCCTAAAAGAGAGATTGAACAAACAAGGAAATAGATGACTTCAAACAGCAAAGTGTCTTCAAACAAAGTTGAAGAGGGGCTCAAAATATGACACTTTACAGTTTGGGTTGAAGCCCAGAAATGCTTGCAAATAGGGCTAAGCTATGGAGTAAAATAATGCAAGAAAATAGGGAATGAAGGCTTACCCTTGTAGCACAGCAATGCAGCAGCTTTTGGTCCAAAAAAATAAGCTCCTAACCTCTGAAAATCAGCCTCAAGGTGTTGGAATGGATGATGGAGGTGGTAGGCTATGAGTTGGTGTGTAAATGGTGCAAGGACAAGGGTGTTTTGAGGCTTGGATGAGAGAGATATGGAGGATTGTAGGGATATGCTCCAGCTGGTTTTTCTAACCCTTGCAAATGGAGGTGGAGTGTGTTATATAGAGGAGAAGGAGTGAGGCTTCTTGGAGAAGCCAAGAGAAAGGTTCAAGGCTTCTAAGAGAAGCTTGACCAAAGGGGTCAAGCTTCTTGAGGAAGCTAACCCAAAAGGGTCAAGCTTCCCCAAGAAGCTTGACCAAAAGGGCCAAACTCTCCTTGAAACCAAGCAAAGGGGTGAAAACCACCTTAAATGGACCAAAAACCAGGGCAGACCCTCGGACAGAGGGACAGGTGCAAAACAGCTGGCACAGCTGGAATGCACTCAGGGAGAGAAACCTAGCCGACCAGGTGCAAAAGGTCCAGGTGGTCGGCCGACCACCTCCCCTGGTCGGCCGACCAGGGGTCAAAAAGGTCAAGAACAATTGCTGGTCGGCCACCCCAGAAAGGTGGCCTCCTAGGTGAGTGCAACACAGCTGTATGGAGAAAAACCGAAAAATGTGGTTCAAGAGAGAGAAAAACCAACTTTTTAGAGGGGTTCGAAAGGGTCAGGAGGAATTAATGGTCGGCCTACCAAGATTGGTGGCCTCCCAGATGAGTAGATCACAATGGTGGTATGAAAAACCAGAAATTGTGGCTTAAAAGTAAGAAAAACCAATTTTCTGTCAGAAAAATCAGCTTTCGGAGAGAGAAAAAGGAGAAAGCTAGTTTTTCAGAAAAAATGCTGGTCTCCCACCCTCCTACAACCTTCCTAACAATGAAAATAAGGTCTCCGCCAAAAATGAACCAAGACGGATGCAAAACGAAGGTTCGGGGACCGAAACGTGCGCCCCGGGGCCCCGAAAACTGACTATTAAGCACCGGAGGTGGCGTTCGACCACGAAGTTGGTCTCTCAGGCCACAGTGTCCCTCAAAAGGGAGGAAACAAGGTGTATACCAAAAACCGGAGCAAACGGAGGTGGTTAAGCGTCCCGAACCAAGGCATACGGCTGACGGCTCCGAAAAACCGGAAACCGGGCTCCAAACGGGAAAAATGGCCTACGACCACGAAACATAGCCTACGACCACTGAGAGACGGTCTACGAGACCTCTCCCTCCCTTTAGGAAGAGAAAACGGAGAAAACGGGACCCGATTCACAAACCGAGGCAAAGCACAAAAGAGCCCCCGAAGTCCGGAGGCAAGGCTCGCAGCCGAGACTCTGAAACTTCAGAACGAGCACAATATGCAACATCACCAAGCGCTCAATCGGTGACGTTTGAGTCTTAAGGTCGGTCAAAAATGGGGTGTCTACAAGTGCGTCTCATTCATTTATATCTACTGCATTTGCTTCTGCATTGGGGTTAGAAGTAGCACGGTTAGTGCCTTCACTTAGAGTAGAGTCACCTGTTGGGGGTACAGTTGATTTAGACCGGGGTTGTCGTGATTGTGAAATAGAAGTTGTCGGACGTCTACTTCTATTTGCTTTTGTGTTGCTAGATATGTCGAGTTTTAATGCCATTTTAAGCATGGACCGGTTGTGTTCTTATCAAGCTGTGATTGATTGTTACCGTCAGAGAGTTACATTCTGCACTTTGGGTGGTGATCGTTTCTATTTTCTGGGGAACTGAGTTGATAGAGCCTTGTCGTCAGTTGTTAACCCTCGTAGTAGGAGCAAGCTTAGTGGCCTTCTTGCAACTCTCTTGGATAGTGATAGTGACGGGGCTCGTGTTGAGTTACCAAGAGTAGTTTGTGAATACCCGGATGTCTTTCCAAAAGATCTTACTAGTTTACCACCTCACCGGGAGATCAAGTTCTCCATTGAATTAGTGCCTGGCACGGCACTGATTTCCCTGTCACCGTATAGATTTGCACCCGCCGAATTACATAAGTTGAAGACTCAACTCCAAGA
The DNA here is from genome assembly GCA_030407325.1 of Camellia japonica. NCBI lineage: Eukaryota > Viridiplantae > Streptophyta > Magnoliopsida > Ericales > Theaceae > Camellia > Camellia japonica. Next base: position 25,753,355 of record JAPPVO010000029.1, read on the forward strand.
GCTTTTAAATAAAGGGCTTTATTCATCTTAGTACATCACTTTGGGGAGCACCGGCTCTCTTTGCGAAGAAGAATGGTGGATCATTGCGGTTGTGTATTGATTACCGCAAGTTGAACAGAGTTACAATTAAGAACAAGTATCCTTTACCCAGAATAGGTGATTTGTTTGACCAACTTAGAGGGTCTCGTTGCTTCTCAAAAATAGATTTGAGGTCGGGGTACCATCAGTTGAGAGTCCAAGAGGAGGACATTCAGAAAACGGCCTTTCGTACGCGTTATGGCCACTATGAATTCCTTGTAATGCCTTTTGGGTTAATTAATGCGCCTTCTTCTTTTATGGATTTGATGAACAAAATTTTTCGGGAATACTTGGACCGTTTTGTGGTCGTCTTTGTGGATGACATATTAATTTATTCAACCTCCGAGGAGGAACATGAGACTTACTTGTGGGTAGTGCTAGGTTTACTTAGTGAGCACCAATTGTATGCCAAATTTGAAAAATGTGAGTTTTTGTTAACAGATGTGAAGTTTTTGGGGCATGTAGTGTCTAGAGAGGGAGTGACTGTGGACTCCTCAAAGATAGATGTCGTACAGGATTAGGAACAACCCAAGAATGTTTTTGAAATTCGGAGTTTCTTGGGATTAGAGGGGTATTATCGACGTTTTGTAAGGGACTTCTCTAGACTAGTTGCACCTTTGACTAGGTTGACTAGAAAGGGTATCAAATTTGTGTGGAGTGAGGCTTGTGAAAAGTCATTCCAAGAGCTTAAGACCAGATTGACTACCGCACCGGTTTTGATAATTTCGGAGAGGGGTTTGAATTACACTGTCTATTGTGATGCGTCCGGGGATGCACTTGGTTGTGTTTTGATGCAAGAGGGAAACGTTGTGGCCTACGGTTCACGACAATTGAAAACTTATGAGAAAAATTACCTCATCCATGATCTAGAATTAGCAGCGGTGATTTTTGCTTTGAAAATTTGGACGCATTACTTGTACGGTGAGAAGTTTGAAGTCTTCTCCGATCATAAGAGTCTAAAGTACTTGTTTTTTCAAAAAGACTTGAATTTACGACAACGGAGGTGGATGGAATTTATGGAGGATTATGACTTTGAGTTATACTATCATCCAGGGAAGGCCAATGTGGTGCCCGATGCTTTGAGTCGAAAATCTGTGAGTAGTTTGGCAAGTATGGCCATTCGGGAATGGGATATGCTAGACGTTATTGGCAAGTTTGATTTGCACTTGGGTGAGTCAGGAGAGAGTGCTACCTTATTTACTTTGAATGCTCAACCTACCTTGGTTAGTAAGGTCATAGAGGCACAATGAAGAGACCGTGATGTGGAATCAATCCATGTTAAGATTTCCAATAGAAAGGAAGAGAAAGGTTTGAACATTCACTCGGATCTGAGTGTACGTTACCTAGACCGTTTGTTTGTACCAGAATCTTGTAGAGAGGAAGTACTTCAGGAGTTCCATCACTCACGCCTTGCGGTACACCCGGGAGGCACAAAAATGTATCATAATCTTAGTCGTCAGTTTTTGTGGAGGGGTATGAAACAGGATGTCACTTTATTTGTATCGAAGTGCCTTACTTGTCAACAAGTGAAGGCCGAACACCAAAGACCAGCGGGTTTGTTATAACCCTCACCGATAGCCGAGTGGAAATGGGAGCATGTTACCATAGATTTTATAGTTGGGCTTCCTAGAACACAACGAGGCAATGACGTCGTTTGGGTGATTGTTGATAGGTTGACTAAGTCTACCCATTTCATTCTGATGCTGTAGACACCCCATTTTTGACTGTCCTCAAGACTTGGACGTCACCGCTTGAACACTCGGTGATCATCTATGTTTGTGTTCATCTTGAGTTCCCGGAGGTCTCGGCTACGCACCTTGCCTCAGGATCTCTCGACTCGACTGTTTTGTGTTTGGTTTTGCACCAGACACTTGTGTTTCGCCTTGGAGGGGTAGGGAATGGCTTGTAGGCCATCCCCACACTCCACCGACCATGGCTTGAGGCCACCGGCTGTGTTTTGTTGCCACCGGCCAAATGTTTGGCCGACCGGCACTATAGATGGCCGGCCGGCTATCTTTTTTTGGTCAATTGCACTTTTGGCCGGCCGACTACTGTACATCTGCTTTTGCAGATATTTTTGTGCAGCTGGCACACATTGTCACCCCCTCCATACACGTGTATGGAGGGATTTCCCTCTTGGTAGCTTCCTTTGGAAGCTTTACAAGACAAATTGTCTATAAAAGAGGGGCTCTTCTCTCTTGTTGAGGGTTAGACAATTTAGACAGAATTTTCTGAGGGTTTTGAGTTTTAAGGTTAGGGTTCATATGTCCTCCATCTCTATATCTCTCTCTCTCTCTTTGTTTTGTGAGTGTTTTTGCCTTAGTTTTGCACACAAACACCCACCATCACACCTTTTCTTGGAGCTGAGGCCCTTAAGGGTTGTTTTTGGAGTTTTGGAGCTGGTTTGAGCTTGAAGAACCAGCTGGTCCACCATTGGTGAAAGGGTCTACAAGGGTAAGAAACTTGTCCCTTTATTCCCCATTTTGCATTGCATTTTTGTCTATCTTGCATCTGTTTTTGAGCTTTGTGTATAACATATAAAAGTTCTAATTTTTAGTGCTCTAAATAGTTGGTTAAGGTTGCTTTAAGCTTTGGGGTTGTTTGACCCCTCTTAAGCCTTGAAAGGCTCCATTTTGTGCCATTTTGGTTGAGCTCCGGGACCATTGTGTAGGCCTCCTCACCACTGAAATCTTGAGGGATTTCAGTGGTGGGATGGTGCCTTGAGGTCCTAGGAAGGAGAGGGCCACCCCCCTCCTTGTTATCCTTGAAAAGGGCCTTTTTGCCTCTTGAGGAGCATCTAGTCTAAGTGTTGGCCATGCCTTAGCTGATTTTCATGCTTATTATGTCATAATATGCCTCTATTTTTAGTTGGTTTGGACACACCTTGCTTGTTTAGCATACATGTCTTGTAATGCCATATTGTAGCCTTAACATGCATCTAGGTTTTAACCCTTGTTCAAGCATGCTTTTGGCCTAGCTTTGTGAAGCTTTTGTGCTTGTTTTGCCATGTTGAGGTCTGTTTTTGGTTGTTTTGGTCAACCATAATATGTATTGCATAGCTCCTTTGCATTGTTAGCTTGTAGGCTTTAAGTGTGTGAAGTGTTGAGTATGCATTGTTTGATTTATTTTAGTGGTTTGGCACCACTTATGGCATCATTTCAGTCCCCATGACATGCTTGTATGCTTGCCTTTGATGCTTCTTCGATGCGTTATGAGGTTGTGCCTTATGCTCCATGTTTGGTCATTGTGCATGCCCTTGAATTTAAGTCATTTAGATGTCATCTAAGTGGTCTTTAGGCTTTGTTTTAATATGCTAAAACTCTGTTTTTAGTCATTTAATTCATGCTATGTTTGGTCTTGCTAAATGTGATCCCATGCCCTTTTAGCTTGCCTTGAGTTTTGGCCATGCTAGTATGCTTTGCTTGTGTTAATTAGTAGATTTGGCATCATCTATTTCATGCATATTCAGAGCTTTCAATGTATGCCATTAGTCCATGTTTGGTCTCTTTTAAGTGTGCTTAGAAGTTGCTTATTTGATGCTTAGGTGTTTAGGCCTTAACATGTACATGCTTGTGTGTGTTTTGCCTTTCATTCCTTAGCTTTTGGCCACTGTTTTGGACCTAGTTTAGGGCTGTCCAATTAGTGTAAGTCCCTCCCTTAGCATGTGTTGCATGCTTACCTTGTGTGTTGTCGCATGCTTGGTCTCATTTGTATGATGTTGCATGCCTTGCATACTTACATGTTTAGATTACATCTTGCATGCTTGTCATTAAAATGCTTGTTCCATGCCTTGCATGACCATTGTATGCCTTGTATGCTTCTTAGCATTGTCCATGTTGCATACTAGTCAACATGCTTAGGATTGCATTACATAAGCATGCATGCTTTGCCTCTCGAATTGCTTGTGATAGAGGTTGAGTTCCATTTGTTTGATTATGTACGTTGCATTCCATATCAACATGCACACTTGATTCTTTGGGCCATCATGCATGGAAATGCGTGATTGGTGGTTCGAGAATCGAGGGTCATCCTCATTTGAGTCATACACATGATAAGGAGTGTGGTTGGTGCATACATTGCTTGAAATGCATTGCCATGCCAAGTTCTGTCCTCTGCTGCTGTCAAACTAGTTTTTGCAGGAAGATTTGGCCGGCCGGCCATCTTCAGTGCCGACCGGCCATCAATTGTTGGCCGATGGATCATTTTGTGGCCGGTGACCATCATACATGGCCGGTGACCAATCCTTTCAGCCGGTGGTGTTCTACAGCATTCAGAGAAGCAACCCTGGGACTTGTGCAGTCTTCAGAGGAGGATAACAGCCAAAACAGAGGCATCTTGTGCATGGCAATGATTTCCTAGCGGAATCGAGCGTGCACGCATTGGACCCTCTTCCCGAGGCTGTTGTTTACTGCTTAATTAGATTAGTTAATTTGTTAATTAATTAAGTGGATTGTAATATTTAATTAGCTTGTAGGTTAATTAAATCGTATTATTCTTTCGGTCCCTCCGAGCGAGGGCAAATTTGTAATAAGTGTGGGTGCGTGTGTGCATGTCTTCCAACCCCCACTTCTTTCTCCCTTTTACTTACCTACTTTGATGGTTAGTATTAGGACATGTTTACTTTAGCATACCTTATGATATGCATGCGTGCATCATTCATCAGTATTGCATGCACCGGGCTCGGCGCATCATACTAACTGCATAAGCATTTCAAATCTAACTTGAATGTGCTATTTGTGCATTTTCACATGTCATTTATAGACTAGCCGAGCCTACTCTAGTGACATTCCGTATGCACTGCATGAGGCATTTAAACATGGACTTGGATCATGCATGATTGCTAACATGTTCTTGTTTTGGCACGGAGTACTAGGTGAGCTCTTTATGCTTTAGCATTTCGCATGAGTGTGAATGTTAACATGACAGCATGCTTACCATGTGGCTAAATGCTTATGTGTTATAAACTGCCTGAATGCCTGTGGGTGAAGGTTGGATTGTTTGAGTTGGAACAACTCGTTGAAATCCGTGTTTTAGCCTACTTGCGAGTAGCAAATTCCAAAGCATTTTCCAAAAAATGGACATGAAATGTTTTGTTCCAATTGGGCGATTGGTCTATACTTGTTTGCTGTGCGCATAACATAGTAATTCTAGGCTAATAACCGGAATAAGGACATGTAATGCTTTCAAAACAAGATATCACGGTTAGTAGAGGCCGATCTTCGGATCGGGCGAGAGGGGGTGCTCATAGCTGACCTTCCCCAATCGTACCCAAGTTCCCGAGCCGAGGCAACTTTGGTGATGACGGACACGTGGCCTTTGGCACCGAGTCAGGGTTTCCTAAATTCTCCCATTAAAAAATATTTAGGTGGCGACTCTGTATCTGGCAAAGCAGTCCATGTTTGGCACTTCTTTCAAAATCTGTTTTCTCAAAACGATTTGCCGGATTTGGACTCTTTGGTTCAGATTAAGAACCGTGACAATTTGAGTCCGAACTGTAGCATGAGGTCCCTCGCGGACATGTTACAGTTTCTAGCGACTCTGGTGGGGATTTAGAGAGCTTGACTCGAACTCGTGATATCTTGTTTTGACTACACTCATGTGTTTCTTTGCATTGCATGTGCATTGGTGCACCTAGGACACCGTGTTGGCCATCTGCTACTCCTGAATGGTTTGCTGGAGGCTTGTCTTGTCAAGACATGATCGTAAGGCTGACCGGTTGCGGGCTCTGCCAGTATGGGAACACAAACCCCGGTTTTACCGGGGCACCCTTTTGACCATTCGACCTAGTGCATATTCGGAATCCATAGTGACCATTCCAAACTAGGACAGGTTGCTTACCCGATTATAGGTTGTTTGAAACCGCTGCGTGCGTAGTGAAACCCTAGCTCCTGACAAAATAGGACAGGGAAACCCTACCCCAACATAGGGGTGTTTTGGCTCTCATTTACTTGCTATGTGCTTTTAGAGTGCATCTCTACAGGGAACGTGCATACAGTTTGCAAGTGTGAGTATCAGGCCTGAGGGCACCAGTATTTGTGAGAATCAGTTATATCTATGGATATCCAATTCAGTGTTTTGGGACAGTGATTCTGGGGAACAGTGATCAGTAGTAGAGTACAGTTGTTCGGCTACACCCGTGTTTGATCTGTTTGGGCTGAAATGCTGCTTGGTTTTCCTTTCAGTTCAGAGAATTGATCCAGAATAGTCAGTGTTCCCCCTTGCTGAGGCAAGACAGATATCTGATCCGTCAGTCACCGCTCAAAACAGTGGACTTATGATGACGCAGAATTCGGAAGAGATTGTGGTTATGACAGCCGCATTAGATCAAGGAATCACTTTGCAAAGTGAGACCAATGTTGATATGCCACATCCACCCAGGTCGCCTGCTGCACACCCGGTTTGGACCCCCCAGTTGTATCAGGCTCGTGAGCCTACCACATTCGAGTTGATGGGGATGATAGGTGACCTCCAGAGGTCCGTGGCAGATCTCGCTTACGGAATGTCAGCTTCGCCACCAGCCGCACCATATGCCGGACATTTTGTACCCCAGGAGCCCCCATTGCTGGGACGGATTGTGATCGAGCTTAGCCAACCAGAGATGGCCTCCAACTATAACAATGACGTATCAACATCAACCCAAACCCTCGATCAGGCTGAGGCCAGAGGTAAAGACAAAGTGAAGGCAGATGCTGATCCCATTGAACAACTGCTGTGGGCAGTCGAGGCTTTGAAAGCCGAGGGGATGAGTAAACAGCAAGTATTCGCAGTCCTGACCAAGACTGTGGATGATGTTTTCCCCACTCCAACTGAAGGCAGTACCAGCCAATCAGAAAACCGGGATAGGCCCCGTCATGCCAGAACAGTTCTTTCCGCTCCCAACCCTGCACCTGGGAAAGATCAGAAAGTCAAGGCAGTGCCTGCCGACCCTTTTGCTAGTGCGTCTAGCAAGAATTCTCAGCCTTCAAAGTACCTGCCCCGAGGGCGCAGGGTCTTTCATGCTCTCTACATGCCTCTGTCCAAGGCACTCCAGATCCTGGCCGAAAGAAGGCACCTTAAACCCTTGGAGCCTCGGCCTCTCCCAAAGAATCTCCCCCCCACACATGATGCTGCTTTGTACTGTGCGTACCACCAACAAACAGGACATGCTACCGATAATTGTTTCCGCCTCCGTCATGAGGTGCAAGATTTGATCGACAACGAGGTTATCCTCCCGCCCACCTCAGCCAAGTCCGTTACTACTCAGCTATTGGATTTTGAGGATACTGATACTGCGAGTATGTGATCAGGGAGTGAACTACCTGAGGGCAGCGCTGGGTGTATTTCGGATGTGGCGTCTGGCACGCATTTTTGAGCATCTACGATTGCTAATTTTGTAAATTCTGGCTTGGGTGCCAAGTCAGTCTTTTGTTTTGTTTTGAGTCTGTCTCATTGTCTTGAGTCAGTCCTTTTGCTTATGGGTCTGTCTTGTTGTAGCGAGTCAGTCCCCTTTGTATAGAATGCCAGGTGATTCCGGGGTTGTTGCCTTGAACACCGTTTTGTTTTGTAATTACTCCTTTTCGCTTTCTTTTTGAGTCTGTCTCTGCTGTGGAGCCAGTTGCAACAAGGAAATCTGAATGAAACAGCTGCGGCTATCATGTTTCCGTGCTTATTGCTGTTTATTTTGAGCTAGTTGTGCCAGAGGACTCGAAAGGGGCGACAGTACATTCTGCTTGCTCTCTTGTGCCCTGAAAATCATTGTAATGACCTAAGTTTTTTCCAAAACCGTTTTGAACACTGTGGTGATGAAAACGAAGAGGAAGGAATTCCTCGGGTTTTGTAAAACTTTGATCAAATTGAGAGAAAGATAGGCGTGCTAAGCCTTTAATGAATGAAATCATACTTGTTAGCGTGAGTACTGAGAAGGACCCTGGCTTGACCCAGACTGGTTCCGTACTACCTTCAGCGCGAGCGATTTGTCGCTTTCTTAAAAACTTTCAAAAACAAAATGTTTTGCGCGGCCCTATGAAGGCTTGTACGGAATCGCTCTTAAGATTGTGCAGCCTAGGATCGCTCTCAGCCTCAAGATCCAATCCGTCTACTTTCGAACCTTGAACCCATTCAGAATGTTCAACGATCAACCGTCATGAGAGGCCTGTGTGGCCAGGTTTGAAGCAGCCCTCGAGCAAGAGGCACCAAAATCAGATCAAGAAGGTCGGATCTCACCGCAAGAAGCTCGTGAAGCAACCTGTAGAAACCCCATTTTTGACCGACCTTAAGACTCAGACGTCACCGATTGAGCGCTTGGTGATGTTACATATCGTGCTCGTTCAGAGGTTTTAGAATCTCGGCTGCGAGCCTTGCCTCCGAACTTCCGGGCTTTTCTGTGCATTGCCTCGGTTTGCGAACCAGGCTCTGTTTTCTCTGTTTTCTCTTCCCGAAGGGAGGGAGAGGTCTCGTAGACCATCTCTCAGTGGCCGTAGGCTACGTTTCGTGGTCGTAGGCCATTTTTCCCGTTTGGAGCCCGGTTTCCGGTTTCCGATTTTTCGGAGCCGTTGGCCGTGTGCCTCGGTTCGGGACCGCTTAACCACCTCCGTTTGCTCCGATTTTTGGCACACATCTTATTTCCTCCCTTTTGAGGGACACTGTGGTCCGAGAGACCAACTTCGTGGTCGAACACCACCTCCGGTGCTTAATAGTCAGTTTTCGGGGCCCCGGGTCGCGTGTTTCGGCCCCCGAGCCTTCGTTCTGCATCCGTTTTGTTTCATTTTTGGTGGAGACCTCTTTTTCATTGTTAGGAAGCTTGTAGAAGGGTGGGAGGCCAGCAATTGTTCCGAAAGCCAGCTTTATTCATTCATCGCTCTCCATCGCCCGTTTTTCTCGCCAGAAAGCTAGTGTTGACCATTCCCGGGCCACTTTCTTTGGCCCTCAACCACATATTTGTGTTGTGACACCTGGGAGGCCACCAATATGACATGGCCGGCCAGCAATTGTTCCTGACCCTTTTGAACCCCTCTAGAAAGTTGGTTTTTCTCTCTCCTGGTTCACATTTTCAGGGTTTTGACCACATAGCTGTGTTGTGCACACATGGAGGCCACCTTTTTGGGTGGCCGGCCACTAATTGTGATTGAACCTTTTGACCCTGGCCGGCCGGCCAGGGGAGGTGGCCGGCCGGCCACCTGAACTCTGAACCTGGCCGGCTATGACCCTCTCACCTGGTTCCTTACAGCTACCCCTCTGTTTCCCCCCCAGATCCTGTATCCGATGGGGGTCTTTTGGGGGGGAAATTTGAATTTGATTTTCCCCCCCTTTTCTCCACTCCTCTCCTCTATAAAACCAGCCCCCCCCCCCAGCTCATTTTCAAGGGTTACAAAAATTGTGTTGAGCCTTGCATACGACTCTCCTCTCCCTCTCTTCTAAACCCTTCAAACCCTCAGGTTCTTGCACCCTTTACACTACAACCCATAGCACCACACCTCCACACTCCATTCCAGCCCTTTGAAGCTGATTTCCAGAGGTTGAGAGCCCCCAAACTTGGTCCAAGAGTTGTTGAAGGTTGGCTCTACAAGGGTGAGTCCCATTTTTCATCTTTCTTGCCTTATTTTGCTTTATATTTTAGCTCATTTTGCTTACTTTTTTGGGCTCCGACCCAAACTGTAAATAGTCATATTTTGAGCTCGTCTCCATGTTTGATCAAGGGTCTTTCTCTGTTGGAGGTCTCCTCCTCACTCTTTGTGTTTAAACTCTCTTTTAGGCCTATTTTTGCATGATATTTTAGGCTTATTTGTGAGCTATTTTGGACTTGGTCATAAACTGTAAAATGTCTTTTTTTGAGCCCCTATTCAACTTTGTTGAAGGGCTCTCCTCTGTTTGAGGTCAGCTGCTACCACTTGCCTCTTTATCCCTCTTTTAGGCTTTTTCCTTGCATGTTGATTTAGCCTCACTTTTGTTCATTTTCGAGACTTGATGTAAACTGTAAAGTGCCTTGTTTTGAGCCCCTCTTCAACTTTGTTGAAGGGCTCTTTGCTATTTGGGGCCAGCTGCTGTCCCTTGTCTCTATTCTCTCTTTTAGGGCCATTTTTGCATGATAGATTAGCCCTATTTATGTTCATTTTTGAGACTTGTTATAAACTAGAAAAAAGCTTGTTTTGACATCAACTTCATGTTTTATTAAGGGAATTTTCTTATTTGAGGTCACATGCTTCCTTAAATGCTTGATTGTCCCTTGTTTTGAGCCTTACACCTAAGCTCCAATTGCATGCTTTGTTTGGCCTTCTAGCCACTGAAATCTAGTGGATTTTCAGTGGCTGGAACGCTATTTTGAGCCTCCAAATCAGAGGGGGGGTGACCCCCTCTCACCTTGACTTGTTTGGTGGTCATTTTGGCCTTCCAAAGAGACCCTATCTTGCATGCTTTGAAGTCACATTTCAGGGTCAATTTGGTGAGTTTTAGGACTACCATATTTGATTTCCAGAGTTTTTTTGGTCATGCTTCATGTCTATCTTGTATGTGCCTAATAACTCCTTGCATGGCCCTCTAAAGGAGCTCCTCATTTTTGCACATGTTGGCTGCATTTCAGTGATTATTTGGTCATATTTCCACATATTTTGTTCACTTCTTTTTCTGGTTTGGTGAGATTCCATATGCTTCATATACTTGCCATGTAAACCATGTTTGCTAGTCAAAATTGCATGCTACTTTAGCCCATCTTGCTAGCACCTTTTGGCCATGCTTTGAACTAAGAAAGTTCGTGTTTTGGGACTGCCTTGACTCTGTCTTCATGCTTCATGATCAAATAATGCATGCTTTGTATAGCTATAGGTCATTGCGTATGCCTAGTTTTGAGTTTCGGGGTTCATCTCATGCATCGGGTGCCATATTGCCATGTTTCGGGGCTGTTTAGCATCATATTTTAGTGCTAAAATTCGCATGTTTGTATGCCATATTCCATGCTTTGCCATGCTTTGGTAGAGTGGCATTTGTGCCTTAGGTTCGGTCCTCGGTTTGCGTGCACGTGTGCACGCATCTCGAGTGTCTCATTTCCATCTAATGGCCACTAATGTGAGTGCGGCTGAGGTCCACCCATGTTAGTGTAAGTCCATTATGCATTGTGTATACCATTTCAATTCATAGCATTGCGTATGCTAGGTTGTATGTTAGAGCATCGTGTATGCCGTGTTACATCGTGCATTGTGTATGCCATTTCATAGCATTGTATATGCTAGGTCGTATATTAGTTGCATTCATGCATGTCATGCATATTGCATTGTGTTTGGGATAGGAGTTAGCCCGAGCACGGGAAACGAGGGACGTTTCGTACTTCGAGTGACGGAACGTGTCTCAATTCCTAGTCACCGACACTCCGAATTATCCATGATGAAGTCTCGGTCTTGTTGTGTTTACGTGTGCATTCAGTTCATATTAAGTCGTGCAATTCGACTCCTCGGCCATCATGCATAGATATGCGTGATTGGTGGCACGAGGATCGAGGACTACGCTCCCTGAAGAGTAGTCAAGCATACATATGTGAAGATACATTGCCATGCCCCTTTCCTGCTCTCTGTTGCAGCAAATCAAAAACCGGCAATCTTTTGGGACTTCGCGCAGTATTCCGGGCTCAATTGTAAACAGAGGCTAATCGAGGCATCGCGATGGATTTCTGCGCCAAGCAACTCAAACATGCATCATTTACCATCCGGAGCAGAGTCGAGGCAGTCCCCACTTGCATGCTAAATTTACTTTTTGCTTCTTAGATTAATTTGTTAATTAATTAGGGTTTTGTACATATTTGGACTATATTATTTATTCGGGACTGTATATTATTTATTCGGACCCTCGGCGCGAGGGCAATGTTGTAATAAGTGTGCGTGCGTATGATGTATGTCTTCCAACCCCACGTCTTTCTTTCCCTTTTATTTACCAGCTTATGATGGTTAGATTAGGGCATGTTTCAATTAGCATACAGTATGATAGCATGTTTGCATTCATTCATCTGTTTTGCATGCACCGGGCTCGGCGCATCATAACTAATTGCATTTGTATTTCAATTCCGAGTTGAATACATGTTAGCTGTAGCATTCCATATGCCATGTTTAGAATAGCCGAGCCTGCTATAGTTGCATTTTTGCATGCGTTGCATTAGGCATTCCTGTATAGTTAGGATCATGCATGGATTTCTAACATAGCTTCTTTTTTGGCTTGGAGTACTCGGTAAGTTTTATGCTTTAGCATCCTTGCATGTGTGTGAGTGACTGCCATGATAGCATGCTTACCATGAGGCTATTTGCTTATGTGATATAACTGCCTGAATGCCTGTGGGTGAAGGTTAGGTTATTTGGATTGGAACAATGCATTGACTGTGAGTTTTAAGCCCACTAGATAGTGGCGAAACCATGTTTTCTAAGCCCACCCGAGGGTGGCAAAATCTGCATTTTAAGCCTACTTGCGGGTAGCAAACCATCTTTCAAAAAACAAACATGAAATGTTTTCTTCCAATTCAGGCGATCCAGTCTATACTTGTATGTTGTGCGCATCACATAGTAAATCTAGGCTAATAACCGGAATAAGAGCACATAACGTTTTCAAAACTCGATATCATGGTTAGTAGAGGCCGATCTTTGATCGGGCGAGCGGGGGTGCTCACGAAGTGACCTTCCCCAATCGTACCCAAGTTCCCGAGCCGAGGCAACTTTGGTGATGACGGACACGTGGCCTTAGGCAAACGAGTTAGGGTTTCCTAAATTTCCGAAAAATAAAATATTTAGGTGGCAACTCTGTATCTGGAAAAACAGTCCATGTTTGGCACTTCTTTCAAAAAAAAAAAAATCTGTTTTCTCAAAATGATTTTCCGGATTTGGACTCTTTGGTTCAGATTAAGAACCGTGACATTTGAGTCCTGAACTGTAGTGAGCCCAAAATGAACAGAACGGGACTCATCCCTCCCGGGGCGTTCGGGGACGTCTACAGTTTCTGGCGACTCTGCTGGGGACTTAGAGAACTTGACTCGAACCCAGAATCTCTGGTTTTGACTACACTTGTGTGTTTCTTTGCATTGCATTTGCATTGGTGCGCCTAGGACACCGTGTTTTCCATATGCTATTCCTGAGCGGTTTGCCGGAGGCTTGCCTTGTCAAGGCATGACCATAAGGCTGACCGGTTACGCGCTCTGCCAGTATGGGAACACACACCCCGGTTTTACCGGGGCACCCTTTTTGACCATTCGACCTAGTGCATATTCGGATCCGTAGTGACCATTCCAAACTAGGACAGGTTGCTTACCCGATATAGGTTGTTTCAAACCGCTGCGTGCGTAGTGAAACCCTAGCTCCTGACAAAAATAGGACAGGGAAACCCTACCCCAACATAGGGGTGTTTTGGCTCTCACTTATCTGTTATGTGCTGTTAGAGTGCGTCTCTATAGGGAAATGCATGTATCAGTTTATGAGTTTGGTCATCAGGCCTGCGGGCATCAGTCAGTGTTTGAGAATCTGTTATCTGCAGGTATCAGATTCAGTCTTGGGAACAGTGATTCAGGATAATGATCAGTGTTTGAGGACAGTGTGTATTCAGCTTATCGACCGTGTGTTGTTGTGCCCAGCTATGTGTTGTGTATTTATTTTAAGCTGTTATGCTGTTCGTTTATCTGGTTATTTATTTCCTTATTGCTTTATTTATCTTTTTGCTAGGACAGTTTTAGCACAATTGCTTCCAACCCAGTAGATATTCCCCAAGCACTTTGGACAAGAGGTCGTCGGCTCAATCGATCTGAGGATCTGGTTGACGGACAGCCAGTGTTCCATTCTCTACCCCGGTTGTCAGAAGAAGGCCGAGAAAGCGCAGTGTGTCTGAGCAGAGGTTACCAGAGCAGTGGTCTACTCTAGCACTAAACAGTCGGGTTGAGGTCTCAGTTTCTGCCATAGAGATACACATACCAGTCAGTCAGCAAGATCAGCGAATATTGCCGGGATGGAAGAAATGATGCGGCAGCTCCAAGAGAGCATGAAGCAAATGCAGACGACGCTGTCCGCCAAGCGGAGTTCTCTAAGCAACAGGCCACAATCATGGCCCAACAGGCGAACTAATTACCCGGCTACAGCAACAAGCCGAGCACAGCCTCACATCCAAATCCTCCCCCACCAGGGGTCCCAATACCCGAGCAAACACCAACTACCCAGAACGTCCTGCCAAACATCCAAAACACCTTCCGAATGTCCAGAACATCCAGGAGGACACAGACCTTCCAACGGGGCCGGCTCCGCCCCACTCCCACCCCAAATCATCCAAAGTACATACACCCGTCAACCATGCATACATGTTATGCTATGAGCCTAAAACAAAGGCATGCAAAGGACCAAGGGCAGAGGGGTGTCTCTCCCTTAAATGAGGCTTGAAAATAACTCCCTCACCACTGAAAACCCACTGGTTTTCAGTGGTGAGAAGGCCAAGAATACCAAGCAAACAAGGTCTTAAGCAAAGGTTCCAAAAATGGCCATACAAGGCCTAATAAGATGGACCTTTGCTCAAACCAAGAAAAGGCCTTAATAAAGGTTCAAGATCAAGTAAAAACAAGACTTTTTTATCTTAAACACAAACTCAAAAACACAAAGTAAAGAGGGTAGAAATAGGTTGCAAGAATGGGGAATATAAAGTGATGTTCTTACCCTTGAAGATCCCTTGAAGAACAAGTGGTGCAGCCACTCTCTAGTGCTCAAAACCAGTCCAAAACCAACACAAATAACCTTCCAAGTCTCTCAATCTCGAGCTAAGGTGTAAAGGGTGTGTAATGGTGCAAAAGTGAGATAAATCTACACTTTTTGACCTTAGATCACACACATAAGGGGAGGGAGATGATGATATAGATATATGACAGAGATATATGTATCTAAGCTCTGGTTTTTGACTCTCAAGAGCTAACCCCTAACCAAGAGGAGAAGCTCTCCTCTTATAAGCATTGTAAAGCTTGTCAAACAAGCTTGGAAGGAGTGTATCCCCTCCATACACGTGTATGGAGGGGAGCAAAAGCTACAAAGCTGTCTGAAAATATCCCAGAAAGCAAGTGCACAGTAGTCGGCAGGGCAAAATGGTCATTTCGCCAAAAATAGTGCCGACCGGCACAAAATAGTGCCGACCGGCACAATATAGTGCCGATAGAAAAACCAGCCAGCCGGTGGCCTCTAGCCACAGCCGGTGGTATGTAGGGGTGTCTCACAAGGCACTCCCTGCCCTTCCAAGGCAAAACACAAGTGTTTGGTGCAAAACCAGACACAAAACGATCGAGTTTGGAGGTCCTGAGGCAAGGCGCGCGGGCCGAGAACTCCGGGAACTCCAAACGAACACAAACATGGATAATCACCAAGTGTTCAAGCGGTGACGTCCAAGTCTTGAGGACGGTCAAAAATGGGGTGTCCACAGGCCGGCTATCTTTTTTTGGTCAATTGCACTTTTGGCTGGCCGACTACTGCATCTGCTTTTGCAGATATTTTTGTGCAGTTGGCACACACTGTCACCCCCTCCATACACGTGTATGGAGGGATTTCCCTCTTGTTAGCTTCCTTTGGAAGCTTTACAGGAAAAATTGTCTATAAAAGAGGGGCTCTTCTCTCTTGTTGAGGGTTAGACAATTTAGACAGAATTTTCTGAGGGTTTTGAGTTTTAGGGTTGGGTTCATATGTCCTCCATCTCTATATCTCTCTCTCTTTGTTTTGTGAGTGTTTTTGCCTTAGTTTTGCACACAAACACCCACCATCACACCTTTTCTTGGAGCTGAGGCCCTTGAGGGTTGTTTTTGGAGTTTTGGAGCTAGTTTGAGCTTGAAGAAGCAGCTGGTCCACCATTGGTGAAGAGGGTCTACAAGGGTAAGAAACTTGTTCCTTTATTCCCCATTTTTGCATTGCATTTTTGTCTATCTTGCATCTGTTTTTGAGCTTTGTGTATAACATATAAAAGTTCTGATTTTTAGTGCTCTAAATAGTTGGTTAAGGTTGCTTTAAGCTTTGGGGTTGTTTGACCCCTCTTAAGCCTTGAAAGGCTCCATTTTGTGCCATTTTGGTTAAGCTCCGGGACCATTGTGCCTGGGCCTCCTCACCATTGAAATCTTGAGGGATTTTAGTGATGAGGATGGTGCCTTGAGGTCCTAGGAAGGAGAGGGACACCCCCTCTCCTTGTTGTCATTGAAAAGGGGCCTTTTTTGCCTCTTGAGGGAGCATCTAGTCTAAGTGTGTGTTGGCCATGCCTTAGCTGATTTTCATGCTTATTATGTCATAATATGCCTCTGTTTTTAGTTGGTTTGGACACACCTTGCTTGTTTAGCATACATGTCTTGTAATGCCATATTGTAGCCTTAACATGCATCTAGGTTTTAACCCTTGTTCAAGCATGCTTTTGGCCTAGCTTTGTGAAGCTTTTGTGCTTGTTTTGCCATGTTTGAGGTCTGTTTTTAGTTGTTTTGGTCAACCATAATATGTATTGCATAGCTCCTTTGCATTGTTAGCTTGTAGGCTTTAAGTATGTGAAGTTTGAGTATGCATTGTTTGATTTATTTTAGTGGTTTGGCACCACTTATGGCATCATTTCAGTCCCCATGACATGCTTGCATGCTTGCCTTTGATACTTCTTCGATGCCTTATGAGGTTGTGCCTTATGCTCCATGTTTGGTCATTGTGCATGCCCTTGAATTTAAGTCATTTAGATGTCATCTAAGTGGTCTTTAGGCTTTGTTTTAATATGCTAAAACTCTATTTTTTGTCATTTAATTCATGCTATGTTTGGTCTTGCTAAATGTGATCCCATGCCCTTTTAGCTTGCCTTGAGTTTTGGCCATGCTAGTATTCTTTGCTTGTGTTAATTAGTAGATTTGGCATCATCTATTTCATGCATATTCAGAGCTTTCAATGTATGCCATTAGTCCATGTTTGGTCTCTTTTAAGTGTGCTTAGAAGTTGCTTATTTGATGCTTAGGTGTTTAGGCCTTAACATGTACATGCTTGTGTGTGTTTTGCCTTTCATTCCTTAGCTTTTGGCACTGTTTTGGACCTAGTTTAGGGCTGTCCAATTAGTGTAAGTCCCTCCCTTAGCATGTGTTGCATGCTTACCTTGTGTGTTGTCGCATGCTTGGTCTCATTTGTATGATGTTGCATGCCTTGCATACTTGCATGTTTAGATTACATCTTGCATGCTTGTCATTAAAATGCTTGTTCCATGCCTTGCATGACCATTGTATGCCTTGTATGCTTCTTACAATTGTCCATGTTGCATACTAGTCAACATGCTTAGGATTGCATTACATAAGCATGCATGCTTTGCCTCTTGAATTGCTTGTGATAGAGGTTGAGTTCCATTTGTTTGATTATGTGCGTTGTATTCCATATCAACATGCACACTTGATTCTTTGGGCCATCATGCATGGAAATGCGTGATTGGTGGTCCAAGAATCGAGGGTCATCCTCCTTTGAGTCATACACATGATAAGGAGTGTGGTTGGTGCATACATTGCTTGAAATGCATTACCATGCCAAGTTCTGTCCTCTGCTACTGTCAAACCAGTTTTTGCAGGAAGATTTGGCCAGCCAGCCATCTTCAGTGCCGATTGGCCATCAATTGTTGGCCAATGGATCTTTTGTGGCCGGTGACCATCATACATGGCCGGTGACCAATCCTTTCAGCCGGTGGTGTTCTACAGCATTTAGAGAAGCAACCCTGGGACTTGTGCAGTCTTCAGAGGAGGATAACAGCCAAAGCAGAGGCATCTTGTACATGGCAGTGATTTCAGAGCGGAATCGAGCGCGCACGCATTGGACCCTCTTCCCGAGGCTATTGTTTACTGCTTAATTAGATTAGTTAATTTGTTAATTAATTAAGTGGATTGTAATATTTAATTAGCTTGTAGGTTAATTAAATCGTATTATTCTTTCGGTCCCTCCGAGCGAGGGCAAATTTGTAATAAGTGTGGGTTTGTGTATGTATGTCTTCCAACCCCCACTTCTTTCTCCCTTTTACTTACCTGCTTTGATGGTTAGTATTAGGACATGTTTACTTTAGCATACCTTATGCTATGCATGCGTGCATCATTCATCAGTATTGCATGCACCGGGCTCGGCGCATCATACTAACTGCATAAGCATTTCAAATCTAACTTGAATGTGCTATTTGTGCATTTTCACATGTCATTTATAGACTAGACGAGCCTACTCTAGTGACATTCCGTATGCGTTGCATTAGGCATTTAAACATGGACTTGGATCATGCATGATTGCTAACATGTTCTTGTTTTGGCACGGAGTACTAGGTGAGCTCTTTATGCTTTAGGATTTCACATGAGTGTGAATGTTAACATGACAGCATGCTTACCATGTGGCTAAATGCTTATGTGTTATAAACTGCCTGAATGCCTGTGGGTGAAGGTTGGATTGTTTGAGTTGGAACAACTCGTTGAAATTCGTGTTTTTAGCCTACTTGCGAGTAGCAAATTCCAAAGCATTTTCCAAAAAATGGACATGAAATGTTTTGTTCCAATTTGGGCGATTTGGTCTATACTTGTTTGTTGTGCGCATAACATAGTAATTCTAGACTAATAACCGGAATAAGGACATGTAATGCTTTCAAAACAAGATATCACGGTTAGTAGAGGCCGATCTTCGGATCGGGCGAGAGGGGGTGCTCATAGCTGACCTTCCCCAATTGTACCCAAGTTCCCGAGCCGAGGTAACTTTGGTGATGACGGACACGTGGCCTTTGGCACCGAGTCAGGGTTTCCTAAATTCTCCCATTAAAAATATTTAGGTGGCGACTCTGTATCTGGCAAAGCAGTCCATGTTTGGCACTTCTTTCAAAATCTTTTTTCTCAAAACGATTTGCCGGATTTGGACTCCTTGGTTCAGATTAAGAACCGTGACAATTTGAGTCCGAACTGTAGCATGAGGTCCCTCGCAGACATGTTACAAATGCGCACCAGCGACTCAGTTGAACACTTGGCAGAGTTGTACATTAGAGAGATAGTTTGACTTCATGGAGTCCCTGTGACTATTGTGTCAGATAGGGATCCTCGTTTTACTACTCGATTATGGCAAAGCCTTCAAGAAGCATTGGGAACTAAGTTGACTCTTAGCACCGCTTATCATCCTCAAACCGGTGGACAGTCGGAACATACCATTCAGATTTTGGAGGACATGCTTAGAGCTTGTGTCCTTGATTTTAAGGGGCCTTAGGAAAGGCATTTACCATTGATTGAGTTTACTTACAACAATAGTTACCAAGCTATTATTAGGATGGCACCATTTGAGGCCTTGTATAGCCGACCTTGTAGATCACCGGTTTGTTGGGCCGAAGTGGGTGATGCACCGTTGCTGGGTCTGAAAATTGTTAGAGAGACAACCGAGAAAGTTGTTCTCATTCGGAAGAGGTTAGCTACGGCCCAAAGCCGATAAAAGAGTTATGTTGATAAAAGGAGACGGTCTTTATCTTTTGAAGTTGGTAACCATGTGTTTCTAAAAATCTCACCAAGGCAGGGTTTGATGAGATTTGGTAAAAGTGGTAAATTATTTGCACGGTTCATTGGGCCTTTTGAGATCTTAGAGCGAATTGGGGAAGTGGCATACTGGTTAGCTTTACTACCACAACTTTCGGGAGTTCACAACGTATTTCATGTAGCTATGCTTAGGAAGTATGAACCCGATCCTTCTCATGTGCTTGATTGGGCTGACTTGGAGGTAGATGAGGATGCCTCTTACGAAGAACGACCGGTTCAAATATTAGATATCCAAGAGCAAGTGCTACGGGGCACAAATATACCGTTGGTAAAGGTGTTGTGGAGACACCATGGGGTTGAAGAAGCGACATGGGAACGGGAAGCGGAAATCCGCTCTAAATATCCAGATTTATTTGAAAATGCTTAAGTTGCTTTTCTTTGTAATATTCCCTAGTGTTGAGGGAAACGTATTTAAAGTTGTTACCCGCATGTTGATATGTACGTTGTTGTTTTAAGCATAAGGTTGTTTAGAGTTGCCATTACTTTTTGGGAAATTTCATATTTATGCGTATTTGGGAGGTTGTTGTTAATGAGATAACCACGGTAGAAATTGTAGAATTTGGTTAAGAGTTAGTATTGTGATTTGAAAAATGAAATAACGTGGTTTTGATCGCTAGAAACCCTTTGTTTGGGTAGTTTGATTTGAAATTTCGGGGACGAAATTCTTTAAGGAGGGAAAGGTTATAGCGATCCCAGTTTTGCCACTTCGCTAAGTATGTCGGGGATCGAGCTGCTCGGTCAACTCGTGGGGGTCTAGGGGGCAGCGCATCTTGGCAGGTCCAGGGCAGCGCCCTGGCGGGGATGAGCTGCCCGGTCAGCTCGCGAGGGTCCAGGAGGCAACGCCCTGGCGAGGTTGAAGGGTAGTGCCCCCGAAGCAAAAATGCAAAATGCATTAAAAGTTGCTTGTCCGCTCGAGCGGCCGTTTATGCGCTCGAGCGGAGAATGTTTGGTTCCAGAATTTGACATGTCTACAAAAGTACTAGGAAGGTGTATTTGACGCTCGAGCAGGGCTTTTCACGCTTGAGCGGACAATGTATTATATCAGTTCGTGAATCTAATATTTCAAATCACTTTTGTATATCTCTCTCTAAAAACATTTCCTCTCCCTTCTCTCTACATTTTCCTATGCCAAATTGGATCAAAACCTTGATTTCTCAAGATCCATTAGAGTTCTACCATAGGTTCTTCATCAAAATTGGTTAACTTCTCGAGGGCTTTGTTGTGTGCGGTGAAGATCGAGTTTCAACACAGTTGATTTTGGAGGTTTCATCTCATTTCTTCTTTAGAACTTGAGGTAGGGATTTTCTTAGAGCTATATACATATTTTTGCAAGATCTATATGATTTTCGAAATCATCTTTTGATAGCTTTGAAAATTGATTGTTAATTTAAAAAGTTGAGCGATTTTAAAAGTGGGTTTGTCTCTTGTTCTTTTAGAATGATCTTATGAGTTTTGATCTTCATTGATTAAAGAAAATATGATTTTGGAAAGTTTTCTTTCAAAAGATTTGAGTTGTATAGTTTTGGTGAGAAAATCTAGAATTTTGGGATTTTTTTAAAGGAGACTGAAAATCCATGAACGATATTGTTATATTTATTTTGTGTGTCAAAATAAATGAATGTTTGGAAAAAATTTTATTTATATTTATATAAATGATGAATTTTAGGGAATATGAGAATTGTTGTTCATTTTGAAAATTATTGTTCAAAACGTTGAAATAATCTTGAAATAACTAATTGTTGAGGGTACCTGAGAAGAGGGAATTGTGTTATTCCTTGGATGATGATTTGGAATAAAATTATTTATATTCATCTTGTGAAATTGGCATATCAATTCATTTGATTACATTAAACTTTGAAAGTTGATTTGAAAACTTGCATTAAGAAAAGAATGTTGAGAAACAAGTTTTCATAAAATGATTTTGGGATAAATACGTTGGTAAGTCTTGATAGGTGGTGTAGATGATACTGAATAAGTTGGCCTGAAAGTCCGGGGTGAAAGACCGAAAACCCATGCGGATAAGTGCCGAGCCTTCCGGTTAATACCGGTAAAAATGACAAATTGGTAGTACTTGTATAGTCTACTTGCAGACACCGACTTAGGGATTACCAGAGTCGTATTTACCGCTCTTGAAATGAATTGTTAAGTTTTAAAGAATTGAAATTGCATGACATCATTGAGCATGACGGTTTTCAAAGATGAAGATGTGATTTTGTTTCAAAATGGCATAGCATGGCATGTGCATTTCATCTCTTGAGACTTGTATGAAATGTATATACTTTTTTAAGGATTTCCTACTGGGCTTTATGCTCACCCTACGGGATTTTTGTACAAAAAAAGATGTGGTGATGCCGCCTAACTAAAGGCGAAGAAATGTGTGTTGAGAGTACGAGACTCTCATTTTGCTATGACTCTGTGTGTAAGCCAATGGCTGTACGTGTATGGGTTTGAATAACCGTTTTGTGTGACCAGGCTCAAGCCTTGGAAACTTGTAAACCCTTGTGTAGACACCCCATTTTTGACTGCCCTTAAGACTTGGACGCGACTGATGGTTTACATGATGGAGAAAGGTGTGCAGGGGAAATGTTCAGTTTCTTCAGCAAGGAGAGAGTCAAAGCTCAACTTCATACCCCTTTTTGGACCAAAACAATCTTGATCAAAAGATTTTAGACCTTAAAACCCTCTCTTTCAAAGCGTTTTTGAAATAAAGTTTCTACGATGTTCCAACGCTCGCATTTTGTTAAATGTTGCGCTTTTCGGTAAACCGAGCAAGGACAAAGTAGAAATGAATGAAAGAGAGATGAAATCTTTGAAAAATCTTTCAAAACGCCTTACTTAGGGGTTTCAAGTTGAAGAAAAGAAGAGAAGAGGGAAGAAACCTAGTTGGGGGAGAAAACGGGCATGAACTGTTAAGAAAGAGTCGAGCAACCCTCGCTGAATCGGGCCTATTCATTTGCATACTTGGAATCAAGCTATGAGGCCACAACCGTTGGAAAGAAGACTTCTGGGGCTTCATTTTGCACTCAAGAATCTCCTAAAGCCAATTCCGGACGAGGGAGATATGGTTGATTGAAGTAGGGCATCACTCCGGTTGGACCGAATCTGCGCGGCTTCACCAAAACAGGCATAACTTTTTGCATAGGAGGAATTTTAATGTAAGGTTCATTCCATTGGAAAGCTAACTTCCGGGGCTTCAATTTGGACACCTGACCGGCCACCATTGGACTTCCTAATCACTGGTCGGCCACCTTTCTTTCTGGCAGATCCATTTTTGTCCTAAAAAGTAGCAGGCCGGCCAGAAAAGATGGCAGGCCGGCCACCTGACCCTTTTGAACTGGCCGGCCGGCCAGGGGAGGTGGCCGGTCGGCCACCTGAACCCTTTGAACCTGGCCGGCCATGTTCCTCACACTTGCGCTCCTTACAGTTGTACCCTCTGTTTCCCCCCAGATCCTGTATCCGATGGGGGGTCTTTTGGGGGGGGGGGGAAATTTGAATTTGATTTTCCCCCCCTTTCCTCCACTCCTTTGCCTATATAACCAGCACCCCCAGCTGTATTTTGGAGGGTTAACAAAACTTGTTTAGAGCCTTGCTTACATCTCTCCCTCTCCTTCTCCCTCTCTTCCAAGCCTCAAAACCCTAAAAGCCTTGCACCATTTACACACCAACCCATAGCTCCACACCTCCACACTCCATTCTAGCTTTTTGAAGCTGATTTCCAGAGGTTAGGAGCACCATTTCTTCAACCAAAAGCTGCTGGAGCTTTGTGCTACAAGGGTAAGCTTATTTTTCCTCTTTTTTGTTCCTATTTTGCATGCAATCTTATCCTTTGTTGCTTACATTTTTGGGCTCTGACCCAAACTGTAAATAGTCATATTTTGAGCTCCTTTTCATGTTTGATCAAGGACCTCTTGCTGTTTGAGGTCTCCTACTACTCACTTGCCTCTTTAACTCTCTTTTAGGCCTTTTTTTTTGCATAGTATTTTAGGCTTATTTTTGAGCTGTTTTGGACTTTGTCATAAACTGTAAAATATCTTGTTTTGAGCCCCTCTTCAACATTGTTGAAGGGCTCTCTTCTGTTTGAGGCCAGCAGCTACCACTTGTCTCTTTATCCCTCTTTTAGGCCTTTTTCTTGCATGATAGTTTAGCCTCACTTGTGTTTATTTTTGTGGCTTGATGTAAACTGTAAAGTGCCTTTTTTTTAGCCTCTCTTCAACTTTGTTGAAGGGTTCCTTGCCATTTGGGGCCAGCTGCTGTCCCTTGTCTCTATTCTCTCTTTTAGGGCCATTTTTGCATGATAGATTAGCCCTATTTGTGTTCATTTTTTAGACTTGTTATAAACTGGAAAAAGGTTTGTTTTGACATCATATTCATGATTTATCAAGGGTATTTTCTTATTTGAGGTCACATGCTTACTTGTATGCTTGATTCCCTCTTATTTTGAGCCTTACACCCTAGCCCTTGTTGCATGCCTTGTTTGACCTTCTAGCCACTGGAATCTAGTGGATTTCCAGTGGCTTTGATGCTGTTTTAAGCCTCCGAATCAGAGGGGGATGACCCCCTCTCACCTTAACTTGTTTGATGGTCATTTTGGCCTTCCAAAGAGACCCCTCTTTGCATGCTTCTTAGCCACTTTTCAGGCCCAATTTAGTGAGTTTTGGGACTATCATATTTGATTTCTAGAGTTTATTTTTCCATGCTAAGTGTCCTTGATGCATGTGTTTAATAATCCCTTTGTATGCCCTCTAAAGGAACCTGTCTTTTGTGCATGTGTTGGCTACATTTCCATGTTTATTTGGGCATATTTTGGCATGTTTTGTTCACTGATTTTTGCTGGTTTGACGAGTTCTCACTTGCTTCATATACGTGCTATGTAATCCATGTTTGACAGTCAAAATTGCATGCTATGTTAGGCCATCTTGCTAGCATCTTTTGGCCATGCTTTGAACTAGAAATGTTCATGTTTTGGGACTGCCTTGGTTCTATCTTTATGCTTCATGATCAAATAATGCATGCTTTGTATAGCTATAGGCCAATGCATGTGTCAAGTTTTGTATTTTGGGACCATCTCATGCATCGGGTGCCATGTTTCCATGTTTCGGGATCATTTCGCATCACATTTCAGTGTTGGAATTTGCATGTTTGAATGCCATGTTTCACGCCTTGCCATGCCTTGTTAGAGTGGCATTTCTGCCTTAGGATCGGTCCTCGGTTTGCGTGCACGTGTGCACGCATCTCGAGTGTCTCATTTTCATCTTATGGCCACTGATGTGAGTGTGGCTGAGGTCCACTCATGTTGGTGTAAGTCCATTATGCATTGTGTATGCCATTTCAATTCATAGCATTGCGTATGTTAGATTGCATATTAGAACATTGTGTATGTAGTGTTACATCGAGCATTGTGTATGCCATTTCATTGCATTGTGTATGCTAGGTTGTATATTAGTTGCATTCTTGCATGTCATGCATATTGCATTGTGTTTGGGATAGGAGTTAGCCCGGGCACGGGAAACGAGGGACGTTTCGTACTTTGAGTGACGTAACGTGTCTCAATTCCCAGTCGCCGACACTCCGGATTACCCGTGATGGAGTTTAGGCCTTGTTGTGTTTATGTGTGCATTCATTTCATATTAAGTCGTGTAGTTCGACTCCTCGGCCATCATGCATCGATATGCGTGATTGGTGGCACGAGGATCGAGGACTACGCTCCCTGAAGAGTAGTCAAGCATACATATGTGAAAATACATTGCCATG
This sequence comes from Camellia japonica, assembly GCA_030407325.1. NCBI lineage: Eukaryota > Viridiplantae > Streptophyta > Magnoliopsida > Ericales > Theaceae > Camellia > Camellia japonica. The sequence goes on from JAPPVO010000029.1 coordinate 25,778,682, forward strand.
CCCCTTTCTTGCTCTCTGTTGCAGCAAATCAAAAACCGACAATCTTTTGGGGCTTCGCGCAACATTCCGGGCTTAATTGTAAACAGAGGCTAATTGGGGCGTCGCAATGGATTTCTGCGCCAAGCAACCCAAGCATGCATCATTCATCATTTGGAACAGAGCCGAGGCGGTCCATGGATTTGCGTGCCATTTATTGCTTTCCTAGATTAATTTGTTAATTAATTAGGGTTTTGTATTTATTCGGATTGTACTATTCATTCGGACTGTAATCATTTATTTGGGACTGTATATTATTTAGTTGGACCCTCCGAGTGAGGGCACAACTGTAATAAGTGTGCGTGCGTGTGATGTATGTCTTCCAACCCCACGTCTTTCTCTCCCTTTTATTTACCAGCTTATGATGGTTAGATTAGGGCATGTTTCAATTAGCATACAGTATGATAGCATGTTTGCATTCATTCATCTGTTTTGCATGCACCAGGCTCGGCGCATCATACTCACTGCATTGTATTTCAATTCCGAGTTGAATACATGATTAGCTGTAGCATTCCATATGCCATGTTTAGAATAGCCGAGCCTGCTATAGTTGCATTTTTGCATGTGTTGCATTAGGCATTTCTGTATAGTTAGGATCATGCATGATTTCTAATTAGCTTCTGTTTTAGCTTGGAGTACTCGGTAAGTTTTTATGCTTTAGCATCCTTGCATGTGTGTGAGTGACTGCCATGATAGCATGCTTACCATGAGGCTATTTGCTTATGTGATATAACTGCCTGAATGCCTGTGGGTGAAGGTTGGGTTATTTGGATCGGGACAAATCATCAACTGTGAGTTTTAAGCCCACTAGATAGTTGCAAAACCATGTTTTCTAAGCCCACTTTAGGGTGGCAAAATCTGCATTTTAAGCCTACTTGCGAGTAGCAAACCATATTTCAAAAAAAACAAACATGAAATGTTTTGTTCCAATTCAGGCGACCCGGTCTATACTTGTATGCTGTGCGCATCACATAGTAAATCTAGGCTAATAACCGGAATAAGAACACATAATGTTTTCAAAACTTGATATCATAATTAGTAGAGGCCGATCTTTGATCGGGCGAGCGGGGGTGCTCACGAAGTGACCTTCCCCAATCGTACCCAAGTTCCCGAGCCGAGGCAACTTTGGTGATGACGGACACGTGGCCTTAGGCAACGAGTCAGGGTTTCCTAAATTTCTCAAAAATAAAATATTTAGGTAGCGACTCTGTATCTGGCAAAGCAGTCCATGTTTAGCACTTCTTTCAAAAAAAAAATCTGTTTTCTCAAAACGATTTGCCGGATTTGGACTCTTTGCTTCAGATTAAGAACCATGACAATTTGAGTCCTTGAACTGTAGTGAGCCCAAAATGAACGGAACGGGACATCATCCCTCCCGGGGCGTTCGGGGACGTCTACACCTTGGGGGTATTTATTTGTTTACTTACTTGTTGTTGGATTATGTATTGTTGAATGAAGAACTATTGTATCATGTAATGTAAGTTTGGGGATTTATATTCGGTTTTCCTTGAAAGAGCCATGATTGTTGTATTATCATTTGGGTTAGAAATTTGGGGCGTTACACAATAACTATGGATGTGGTTATTAAGGTAGAACCTACAGATGTTAGGGCTGAAGTCCTGTAGCATTTTTAAAAAATCAGTTTAAAATATTGGCCAAGTAAACCAAGCTTATCTGGTCCTTTTAAGTCCATTGGGGAAGCTGAGATTAGAGCTACACTAGAAGTTGAATTTACTGAAGCAAAAATAGTAGTAGCAGTAAAGAACTATGCAGGGAACAAGGCTCCTGGACATGATAGGTTCAATATGATGATGTTTCAGAAATGTCGGTTGAAAGTTAAAGGTGATGTGATAATGTTTATGAAGGAATTCCATCAAAACTCTAAATTGGTTCATGGACTTAACAGTTCTTTTGTGACTTTGATTCCAAAATCTAACAATCCTACTTGCCTTAATGATTTCAGGCCTATTAGTCTAATAGGTTCTTTGTACAAAATTCTTGCCAAAGTCCTGTCAAACAGGATGAAGAAGGTAATGCCAAGTATTGTTAGTGAATCTCAATCAGCATTCATTGGGGGAAGAAATATTTTGGATGAAGTATTGATTGCGAATGAAATAGTGGATGGATGGAAGAAGAATCAAAAGAAGGGCATTGTACTAAAAGTTGATTTTCAAAAAGCCTTTGACTCCATTAACTAGGCTTCCTCTTCTCTATGCTATCTAACTTTGGGTTTGGTAATAAATGGATTAGTTGGATTCGAGAGTGTTTAACCTCAGCAAAATTTCTATCTTGGTAAATGAATCACCCACATCTGAGTTTGCTCCGGAGAGAGGATTGCAACAAGGGGACCCATTATCACCATTTGTGTTTAATATTATGGCTAAGGGTCTTAATATTCTGTTGCTGAGAGCTCTACAGAGGGGATTGATTAAAGGGGCAGTGGTAGGAGCAAATGATGTTAGGATCACCCATCTCCAGTTTGCAGATGACACAATTTTATTTTGTGAGGCTGAATGGGAGGAGATTGTTGAGATCAAAAGGATTCTGAGGTGTTTTGAAGTATTATCTGAGCTAAAGATTAATTATCATAATAGTGTGGTATATGGGGCTGGGATTGATGATGATCTTACTAAGGAGTTTGCTACCAAATTGAATTGCCTCCACCAAAGTCTGCCACTCAAATACTTGAGCCTGCCATTAGGAGCTAGTCTAAGAAGAAGGAGGACATGGCAACCAGTGATTAATAAATGCAAACAAAAATTGGCTTCTTGGAAGAGAAGGTTCCTATCATTTGCTGGTAGATTAACACTGATAAAATCTATGCTGTCTAGTTTACCAGTTTATTACTTATCTTTGTTTAAGATGCCAGCGGGAGGTACAAAGGAAATAGACAAAATTCAATCTAGATTCTTATGGGGAGGTGATGAGCTTAGAAGGAAAATTCATTTAATCAGTTGGGAGGAGATTTCACAGAGTAAAAGCCAAGGAGGCTTAGGAATCAAGAGACTTAGACTTATGAATGATTGTCTTCTTTTGAAGTGGTGGTGGAGGTTTGGTTCTAAAAATGATGCCTTATGGAAGCAGGTGATTTGTAGTAAATACAGTGAGGCTGGTAGGGGCTGGTGGCCATTACTTGTGGTAAATTCCAAGTCTTCCCAGATTTGGAAAGGTATTATGGGTGTTGCCTAGTATAGACCTGAACTGGTTGATCACTGGTAGGGGCTGGTGGCCATTACCTGTGGTAAATTCCAAGTCTTCCCAAATTTGGAAAGGTATTATGGGTGTTGCCTGGTATAGACCTGAACTGGTTGACTTCTTCAAGAGCAAGATAAGTTTAGTTGTTGGGAATGGAAGGAGAGCTCAATTTTGGGAGGATATCTGGATTGGCAATGTCTGCTTGAAAGAGGAGTTTCCTAGACTGTATTCCTTATCAGTGGACAAAGTTGAATCTGTGCATTTGGTACTCAGTAGGAGGGTTGGTTTTGAGGAGGGCAATCTATGCTTCAGACTAGTTATGTACCAGTGGGAGGGTGAGGACTTGAGGAGGTTTTATGAGAGGGTCTCCAATGCATCTGCTCTTATAAAAGGGACAATTGATAGGTTGACATGGGATGCAGATACATCAGGGCTCTTCTCTGTTGCCTCTGCCTATAAAGGGTATGAGTTGAGTCTTGTTAACAATAGTAAAATAAAATATTTCATTTGGAAGAATGTCTCTCCACCCAAAGTTCAATTTTTTGGTTGGTTAGCTTGAAAATGTAGGATTAAGACTTCTAGCTATCTCCAAAGAATTGGAGTTCTTAGTGGTGGGTTTGATCTTAGATGTATTTTTTGTAAAGGTGAGGTGGAGAGTGTTAATCATATGTTATTATTTTGCCTCTTTACTTAGAGGATTTGGTCTAGAATTTTACACTGGTGGGGTATACAATGGGTAATGCCTAGGTCTGTCAGTTGTCTGTTTAACTGGTGCACTGGTATTAAGCTTAAAAAGCAGGAGAAGATGATCTGGAGAGCAATTCCCCTGGCAGTGCTATGGTCAATTTGGAAACAGAGAACTGACAATATTTTCAACAATGCTCAGGTGCATCTTGATGGGTTGTGTGAATCCATTAAGGTTAGGATTGCATTGTGGGTCAAATATTCTTGCCCTTCTATCAAGTTCTCTAGTTCATAACCTTCAGCAAGTTAGAGTCTGCATTAGGGGTGGCTCTTGAGTTGTTTGGGAGTTTTCTATTGCAGCTGTTTGGTGCTGGTTGTTTTGCTGGTGTGTTAACTGATGATTGTTGTGCTTTTGGTGTTTGTTTTCTTTTTTTCTTGTTGGTTTCTCACCAACTCTTCGGTTGTGCTAAAATATGATTGGGTATACTCCTTGGTGCCAACCTAGTTGGAATTGGGGGATGTACTTTGATGCTTTCTGCACTTCCTTTCTTTATTGATGTATTTTTATATGTAATGTATGTCTTTTTATCAATAAAGTTCTTTTTTGCTGACAAAAAAAAAAGGTAATTAAGAAAATAAGCCTTTTTTTATTTTTATTTTTTTGCTTCCTTTAAAAAAAAAAAGGCAATTGTACAGAGATTGCATAATGGGTTGGAAGGTGATCCTGCTGTTTACATATAGAGAGGGCCACACATGGTTTCTCTTTTAAGAGAACCAGCATAAAATCCGTGTATTGCACGATTTTGAACAAAGAACCAAAATCAAAATTTGTTAAGAGACATAACAAACTGTGACAATAAATTCTCACAGCCTCTCTAAATTGGTCACTATGCTTTCTAGTCACCTCCATTAAACTATTCCCTACTCATTTTCGCATTTGTTGGTCAAATTTAACTATTTTTTCTAGTGTCTTCTCCTGGATGCTCTCATAACTTTTAGCCTCTCGTAGTCAGCCTCTCCCCCCATTCCTCCTAACACTACAAAAAAAATCACTTTTGACGACTAAATTTTTAATCGTCAAAAGTTAATTTTTAGTCACCGAAGGACTTCAACGACTAAATTATTTGGTCGCAAAAGTATACAAATTGTGTCATTTTATTTCCCAACATAATATTTTACAGAAATTTATTGTGTATATATATTATTTCACATAATACATATTATAATTTTTTTTTTAGTTATACTTTTGTTTTATTTAAGAAGAAAAATACCTACACCAAATTTAAACTTAGGATATAATGGATAAATAAATGCAAAATGTTGTGTCAACTAAACTACAAATTTGTAAATGTTTGATTTTGTAATAGTTTCATTTTTATTATAACATACAGATTTTTTTTTTCTTCTTTTTTTTTTTTTTTTTTTTTTTTGGCTTAAGTGTTAATATTATTTTAGACCAAGCTGGGATGAGATTTTTATACTTGAGAGCAAGTTGGGTTGGGCTTAAATACGTGAGTCTTATTTTTTCTAGCCTAGGCCTGGCTTAAATACTCACACCTATTCATTACTAATTTACTAGTTTGTCAATTAAAAGCATACCCTATTTTCAATTGCAAGCTAACACATGGCCTATGAACTTGAAGCACTTATTTAATTTATTTTAACAGACACTTATTTAGTTCATCACTAATACTATGTCTCAAAAGTTATCATAAAACAAAAATGTGTGAATCAAATTTTTTTTTAATTAAATTTATTAGGAGTGACAAACACCAAATCAAATTTAAATCTACATTGTACTCATTATTTTCATAATATTTTTAAGAGTACTGATATACAAATAGAAAATTCATATAAAAACTTATATCGTTAGAGCAAAGATCCCATTGAGAAATTTTAATTACACAAATAATACTAACATATCATATGTGTATAATATTCTGTAAAAAAATTATGGTAGAATAACATTTTCTTATTTTTAAACACATTTTTTTCTAATCATATGTCTTTTTTATTAACTGATGACTCCATGCATGATAATTACATGACACTCATGAAGGGAGAATAATTAGATTAAAGAAAAGGCCAGCCACATTTTTCCACATGGGCTAACTCTATTTTATTCATAGTTAGTATTACAAGCCAAACCAAAGTCTATTAGTTAGACTTTGTAGATCATCTTCTACAGTGATCAACTACAAATTTTCTCATCAAACCTTAAAATTGACAACTGATCTGTAGCTTTTTCCTGGCTGCCAACCAGCAGGAATTACATTATTGGCCACAATTGTCTTTCCAGACTCCCCAGTGAGCTTTATTGAGAATGGAGCTTGCAAAGTAGACCCTGACTTGAGTTTCCAAACAGCACCCCAAGATTCTTGCATGGAAAGCCAGGAGTTCAAGTCTAAAGCTTGTTTGAGATCGACTCCAGAGAGTGCTCCATCTCCGTCTTCATATTCGATCAAAGCGGCAAAGTAGTGAGGGTTGGAACCAGCATCCACATGAAAGGTCACCGACACTCCAGGATAGTTGCATTGGACTCTGTTAGTCAAATAATCAAATAATTAAAAGATAATCACTTTGTTTTATATAATAAGACAAGAATAAGTAGAATTTTTTTTTACAATTTTTTTGTTGGTGTATATATATTTTTCTTTTTTAACTTTAAGTTGAAACTAGATGAATCTAAAAAAATTCAAGATTTTGAAAAATTTTGAAAAAAGTTGGTAAAAACAAGAGTAAGGCCAACTTTAATATTTAAAAAAAAATGACAAAATTTAATTTATTTTCATCTTTACTCAACTTTCTTTGAGATTTTGAAGAAAAAAAAAATAATTTTCAAGTTAGACAAACAAATAATTAACATAGTTTTTCAAAAATTTACTAAAAATGAAAATAAGTAAAAATAAAATAAAAATAATTTATAAGTTGGTGCCAAAAAAAGTCTAACATTAAATGAGGGTGATTGTATAATTGAACAAATATGTGGTTGACAATCTGATGCTGATAGTAACAACAAAAATGAAAAATGATTAAAATAAATAAACAAACAAAAAAGGAATAGTAAAAGGATAATGAGGGTGATATGTTTGGTTTCTTTGAGTGAAATAAGTTAAAAATTGCGAGTGGACAACATTAGTGTCACGGAAGTAAATTGATTGTTCCTTCTCTTGACTACAATTTCCATGTTTTAAGTATTTATCTATAGTATATAAGTTCATATTTTTAAAACATATTTTGAAAAACACTGTAAAATTAAATGTGTAAATCAAATTTATATCAAGTGTGACTTGTAGTGTAGATTTCATATTCAGATTCAATTATTATATAGTTGAACTCGCATTTTGATTCAATTTAGGCCATATTAAATTTTTAGGTCTATCGTCTATGGTATGCCACCTTTTATATTGTATTTGTAAGATTCCGGCATTGCGCAATTGATTAGCATGGCCTGAAACCGCCATGGCTCCAAAAGCAATACCACTTAAATCAAAATGAATAGATTCCGAGACACAACCGGGACACCCATCTGTTATAACTACCGTCACCGGATTACCGGAGCAAGCCGCATTGTCCGTGCATTTCACCTGAAATTTTCACAAATTACTTGTGAATCAGTAGGTATAGGAATATAGAAACTAGACACATAATTATATATGCACAAAATGCCTTGTTGAATAAGATTTTAAAAAATTTACTAGCGAGATTCACTCTTAAAAATTATGTTCACTAGTGTATATAATTTCTGTGGGGTGTTTTTTGGTGGGTTGCATCTGATGGGTGTTTTTTGTTAGTCTGCTGCTTCGAAGCTCTTCTCCTGGTCTGCATCTGTTCTGGTCTTCTTCTGGTCTGGTGCTGTGCTGCTGTGTTTGGATTGGTTGCTGCTGGGTTTGGAGTTCATGCTTTCATGCTGTTATACTTGTTCAAAGTGTTAGCTGCTTGTACATATGCAGAGGAGTTTGGTTGAAGGTTCAGCTGGTTGGTTCAGCGGGATGTTGTGCTCATTGTGTTCAGCTGGTAGGCAGAGGAGTTTGTTATATATTAGTGTTTTGTGCTCGTAATTGCTCGTAATTGATTCAGCTGGTGGATGAAGGAGTTGAGGGCAATGGCAGTAATATATTCTGTTTTCTGGTCTTTTGCAGCTACGTATCATTGGATTGCCATCTGTGGAAGAGTAGCTTGGAGCATTGGATTGCCATTGTGTATGCTGTTTTGTTACCTGGGTTTTGTGCATGGAAGAGTAGCTGTTTTGCTTCACAGATTATACCATACCTTGTTTGTTTTGCTGTTTTGTTGTTTTTCTCATCTCTTCTTCTCTTGTTCTCTTTTTGCTGGTTCCTCACCAACAGGTGTTTGGAGTTTCGATTTAGCCCCCAAGTTCCTCTTTATTGATATATTTTATCATACCTTGTATGTTTTCATCAATAAAAATTTTCTTTGCCAATAAAAAAATAAAAATAAATAAATAAATAAATAAAAGTGTATATAATTTTTGTGTCCACATGTGCAGTTACATAAATTAAAGAAAAATTAGTAACAAAAACATAGAAATCTGGCACACAAAACAAATAGTTAGATAGGCTTTTAGAAAATTTATTAGTGGAGCCCACTTTAAAAAAATTATACCCATTGATTTATTTTATGAGTCTAGGTGCATAAATTTTTTTTGATCAGTAAAGAAAAATTTCATTAACAGTATGAAATTAAAAGTACAGGAAGATGATGTGCATCGAGAGAGATTTGAAAAGTATAAACTACTCCTACTATTACTACTCACACCATACAATGAGTCTAGGTGCATAAATTAATAAAGGATCAGTAATTCAAAAAACATAAAAATGGACAGATAAAAGGACACACAGAACACATGGTTGGAAAAGATTTAGAAAATTTGTTGGTGACCCCACGTTGAAAACTTTGTCCATTAATGTCTCTTTATTTCAAATTTTGCGTTTGATTTTTAAGTTTTTAGGCTTAATGGAATATTACAAGATAATTGAGCTAATCACACACCTGATAACAAGCTCCACAGCCTTTGCCTGATTTATAGAGAGAAGGGCCACCAGCTGATATCAAAGAAGAGAATGGTGGTCGATCTACTGCATTTTGATATCCACATGCCCCAACTATGCATACAAACAAATACAACACATCTCCAAAATCAAAATCAAAATCAAAATATCTCTAGAATTTGAAATGCATAGATCAAATTCATTCTCAATGTGGTCCATACCATGACAAGTTTAAATTTAATCTTTACATTCAAATTCCTAGTATTTTTCAGAATATTTTTTCGGAGTAAATAGCATTTCTGTATTATAACAACTGTCGCTCCCTCTCTGTGTCTCTCTTTCACTCTCTATATGTATGTATGTATGTAAAGATATATAATATATATATTACCATCGGATCCAGCACCAGTGGAGCTTCCATACCAGGTTGCACCAGCAGGGGACCAGTCATTATAAGATTGGTACTTTGAGACATTAAAGATCTTGGGATTGAAGCAAGAACATGAGTACATAAGAAGAGAAATGAGAGCTATATAGGCAATGAAAAGAAAGTGAAAGTTGAGAAAAAGAGCCATGACTAGAGTACACTACTATCTATGTAGTTTATAGCTTAGTAGTGTTTGGTGGTTTGGATAGATAGATATAACTGGCTGCTATTTATAGAGTGTGTGAGAGCATCTACACTCAATCAGTGGCCACGTGTCCTTTCCCAGAAAATTTGAGTTTTATTCCTTGAAGAAAAAGCAAGATGTGAATTTGGGTATATAAAAATATTGAACATTCTTCACAAGGGTGCAAGCTAATATTGGGCGTGTTTGTGAAGAAGGTTTTTTAATTTTTTTAGTTAAAATGACACTAAAAAATAAAATAGTCAATAAGATAAAATATCACATCAAACTCATAATCATTTTATTTTTTCTCTCATAAATATCACATCCAATTACAAAAAAATCAAGGGTTTTGCTATGTCCCCCGAAAAAACAGCCCCCTAATCCCCCGAAAATTGAAACCAAGGCAAAAAAAAAAAAAAAAAAAAAAAAAAAAAAAAACAATTTCCCCAAAACGACGTAGTTTTGGGGATTAGGAGGGGCTTTTTTAGGGCTCCAAAATTATCTTTCCAAATATAAAAATTTTAACCTACTTAAGGCCCCGTTTGGGGACTTACTTTTTTAGCCAATTAGCCAAAAAGTTACTAAATTAGCCAAAAAGCCAATAATTTATACCAAAAAGTTAAAGATTCTCTTTTCTCTCTACTTTTTGCACATCTTTTCATAATTAGCCAAAAAATCATCCCAAACATACAAGTTTTTTTACCTACCTTTTTAGCCAAATAGCCAAAAAGTTACTAAATTAGCCTGTTCCCAAACGAGGCCTAAAATAGCCTACTAAAATAGCAACTTTCCAAACACCTACATTATCATTCATCGCCGAAAAGATTCTTATAAAATGAGGATCATAATACGTCATAGGTTAATAATCATGACATCAGCTACACTACCATATCAATAAGGTCTTGGTCTCAAATTCATATCAATAAGGTCTTGGTCTCAAATTCATTGGATATAAATAGTAGTGGTACCAAGGACTTCATAAAAGATTTGTTAAGAGTCAACAAAAAAAATTGGAATAAATATTAAAGAAAATACTCTTCAAAGACATGATAGTCCCTGTTTGGCAGAGCTTAATTACAGGTTATTTCAGCTTTCAGCTTAATTTAAGTTATTTTGATGTGTTTGGTTTAGCTTATAGCTTATAGCTTATAGCTTTTTGGAAGTCAGAAATCAGCTTATTCTTTGAGTGGGGCAGGAGATGCTTTAAGAATAAGTTGGAAATCAGCTTAAGCTGAAAGTTATAAGGTATAAGCTGTTTAGGCATAAGCTATAAGTACTTTCCTACAGCTCTACCAAACAGGGCCATAATACTCTTCTCCATTTCAAAGAAAAAAAAAGTTGCATTTGAGCCTTGACCAATATGCAAATATGAAGAATCAACATGTGCTATTCTCTCAAAATAGAATTTAAGTCATAATTAATCTGACTGTAATCCACCTCAACACACACACTTTTCCACGCCCTCAGTTAGGCGTATTCACCACGTCTTTTTCTGTACAAAAATTTCGTAGGGTGAGCATAAAATCCAGTAAGAAATCCTTCACAATGTATATACATTTTATACGAATCTCAAGAGATGAATGTCTATGTCATGCTATGCCTTTTTATGGATAAATCACATCTTCATCTTTTGAAAAACCATCATGCTCAATGATGCCATGCAATTTCCATTGTTCAAAGCTTAACAGTTTAACTCAAGGGGCAGTAAATACAATTCTGGTAATCCCTAAGTCGGTGTCTGCAAGTAGACCATATAAGTACTACCAATTTGTCATTTTTACCCGTATCAACTGGAAGGCTCAACACCTTTCATCTGTCATTTTTACCAGTATTAACTGGAAGGCTCGACACCTCTCATCTACACCACCTTTCAAGACTTACCACCGTATTTACCCCAAAATCATTTCATGAAAACTTGTTTCTCAACATAAAGCTCCTCATTATCAAATGAATTGATATGCCAATGCAATGATTAATAATATAATGTAATATTTCTTCCACTTTTAATACTCCCACACAATATTCCCATTGTGATTAAAATTCTCATTTCCCATTGCAATGCAATTTCACAAGATGAATAAATACTTTTATTTCAATTCATCCAAGGGATAACATAATTTCCATATTTCAAACAATCTTAACAATTTAGTCATCTCAAGACTATATTAATACTTTTAAACAACAATTCTCAAAATTTCAACAATTCCCATATTCCATGAAAATATCATTTATATGTAAATAAATAAATAATTTTCTAACATCATTTATTTTGGCACACAAAATAAATATAACATCTTTCAAAGATTTTCAACATTTTTCTAAAAATCCCAAATTTCTAGATTTTCTCACCAAAACCAACCATTTTCAAATATTTGAGAAGATCTCACCAAAAACATCTTTCTTTTACCAACATAGTCCAAAACCCTGAATTTCTATTTTAAAAGAAACAAGAAAGTAAACTCACTTTCAAAATCACTCATCTTCTTGAATCAACAATCCATTTTTCAAAAAAAAAAAAAAACAAATCAAATGATGATTTTGAAAATCATCTAGATTTTGTAAAAACATATATATAACTTAAAGAAAATCCCTACCTCAAGCTTAGAAGAGAGGATGAGCAAAACAATGTTGAAATTCCAAAATTGTCGAAACCAACTTCTACTTGGATAAAAAATTAACATAGTTTATAAGTTAGACAAACAAATAATTAACATAGTTTTTCAAAAATTTACTAAAAACGAAAATAAGTAAAAATAAAATAAAAATAATTTATAAGTTGGTACCAAAAAAAGTCTAAGATTAAATGAGGGTGATTGTATAATTGAACAAATATGTGGTTGACAATCTGATGCTGATAGTAACAACAAACATGAAAAATGATTAAAATAAATAAACAAACAAAACAGGAATAGTAAAAGGATAATGAGGGTGATATGCTTGGTTTCTTTGAGTGAAATAAGTTAAAAATTGTGACTGGACAACATTAGTGTCACGGAAGTAAATTGTTTGTTCCTTCTCATGACTACAATTTCCATGTTTTAAGTATTTTTCTATAGTATATAAGTTCATATTTTTAAAACATATTTTGAAAAACACTGTAAAATTAAATGTGTAAATCAAATTTATATCAAGTGTGACTTATATAACTAGTTAAATCTATAGTGTAGATTTCATATTCAGATTCAATTATTATTATTTTTAATCTGCAAAGAAAAATTTCACTAAAAACATGAAATTTACAAGTACAAGGAAATAAAACGCAATGAGAGAGATTTGAAGAGTAAAACTCACTCTCCTACTAGTGTTACTCGCGATCTTACAACCAACCCCTTAGTCTCACGATTTTATATTTTAAAATACAACAATAAAATAAAATAAACCATTCTTGAGCCCCCACCTAAACAAGTGAAAAAGAAAAAAAAACTCTGAAACACTCCCCAGGTACACCCCCCAAACACTGTAACACTCTAGAGCCCCTCACTTCAGACTCAACCACTGCAACACTCTTGAGCCCCACGCCTGGCCCGAACACCCTGCACCATTGTCGGACACTCAACCTCCGAAATTGCCGAACCCTCAGGCTCCATTGCTGGCGAGCACCATCGACAGCCTCTTCTTGCTTCACCATCGAGAACCACTCGAGACCGAAACTGATAGCTTCACCTCTGAACATCGACAGCCTCTTCTTGCTTCACTCTCCTCTTCTACAGTTGCTGCAGCCTCCTCCTTTGGTTCTTCACCGTGACCCAAACAACTCCCTCGAATGATCCACATCCACACCGCTGAGCAGTCCCCTCTTTGTTTACCCAGCGCCAATCTCCTCAAAGCCGAACACAAACACCAACCACCAAAGAAAGGAACGGAAATCACCCCTCAAACTCCCATTCGCACAGGAGCGCCTGAATGGAGATCCAAAACAACTCTGAATCCTCCACCCCTCAAACTCCCGCTCGCAAAGAAGTGCTCGAATGAAGTTCATGAACCAACCCACCCATTTTCAACGCACCCAACCTAAACCAAGACCCACTGCTGAAGCTGAACACCATGGCTGAAGCACCACTTCCACCGAACCTAACCATACGAGACAGAAAAACCCCCCAAAACCACCCATCAAAGCTAACATGGGCACCAAATGAGGAGGCTACACAAAAACGAAAGAATCAAAACAACAACCTAAGCAAATCTAGAGATTAGATCTGAAAAGGAGATGGAAGAAAAACTAATGGGGCTCAAGTTTATTAGGAGAAAACCCAAGAACACAAGAAGAAAAAGATAGGCCAGCCAACCGCTATGGCCAAAGGCGGCGGCCGGTATAGACGTCCCCGAACGCCCCGGGAGGATGAGTCCCGTTCTATTCATTTTGGGCTCACTACAGTTCGGACTCAAATCGTCACGGTTCTTAATCTGAACCAAAGAGTCCAAATCCAGCAAATCATTTTGAGAAAACAGATTTTTAGAAAAGAAGTGCCAAACATGGACTGCTTTGCCAGATACAGAGTCGCCACCTAAATATTTTATTTTTGATAAATTTAGGAAACCTTGACTCGTGCCTAAGGCCACATGTCCGTCATCACCAAAGTTGCCTCGGCTCGGGAACTTGGGTACGATTGGGAAGGTCACTTCGTGAGCACCCCGCTCGCCCGATCAAAGATCGGCCTCTACTAACCATGATATCTAATTTTGAAAACATTATGCATTCTTATTCTGGTTATTAGCCTAGGTTTACTATGTGATGCGCACATCATACAAGTATAGACCGGGTCGCCTAAATTGGAACAAAACATTTCATGTTTGTTTTTGAAAGATGGTTTGCTACTCGCAAGTAAGCTTAAAATGCAGATTTTGCCACCCTCAGGTGGGCTTAGAAAAGATGATTTTGCCACTATCTAGTGGGCTTAAAACTCACAGTCAATGCATTGTTCCAATTCAAATAACCCAACCTTCACCCACAGGCATTCAGGCAGTTTATATCACATAAGCAAATAGCCTCATGGTAAGCATGCTATCATGGCAGTCACTCACACACATGCAATGATGCTAAAGCGTAAAAACTTACCGAGTACTCCAAGCCAAAACAGAAGCTAATTAGAATCATGCATGATCCTAACTATACAGAAATGCCTAATGCAACACATGCAAAAATGCAACTATAGCAGGCTCGGCTATTCTAAACATGGCATATGGAATGCTACAGCTAACAAGTATTCAATTTGGAATAGAAATACAATGCAGTGAGTTATGATGCGCCGAGCCCAGTGCATGCAAAACAGATGAATGAATGCAAACATGCTGTCATACTGTATGCTAATTGAAACATGCCCTAATCTAACCATCATAAGCTGGTAAATAAAAGTGAGAAAGACGTGGGGTTGGAAGACATACATCACAAGCAAGCACACTTATTACAATTGTGCCCTCACTCGGAGGGTCCGAATAAATAGTACAGTCCCAAATGAATAGTACAGTCCGAATAAGTACAAAATCCTAATTAATTAACAAATTAATCTAGGAAAGCAATAAATAGCACGCAAATTCGTGGACCGCCTCGGCTCTGTTCCGGATGATGAATGATGCATGTTCGGGTTGCCTTGCGCGGAAATCCATTGCGATGCCCCAATTAGTCTCTGTTTACAATTAAGCCCGGAATATTGCACGAAGCTCCAAAAGACTGCCGGTTTCTGATTTGCTGTAACAGAGAGCAACAAAGGGGCATGGCAATGTATTTTCACATATGTATGCTTGACTACTCTTCAGGGAGTGTAGTCCTCGATCCTCGCGCCACCAATCACGTATCTCGATGCATGATGGCCGAGGAGTCGAATTGCACGACTTAATATGAAATGAATGCACACATAAACACAACAAGACCGAGACTCCATCATGGTTAATCCGGAGTGTCGGCGACCGGGAATTGAAACACGTTCCGTCACTCGGAGTATGAAACGTCCCTCGTTTCCCGTGCTCGGGCTAACTCCTATCTCGAACACAATGCAATATGCATGACATGTATGAATGCAATCGTAACATGTGACCTAGCATACGCAACGCTATGTAATGGCATACACAATGCTCGATGTAACACGACATACACAATGCTCTAACATGCAACCTAGCATACGCAATGCTATGAAATGAAACGGCATACGCAATGCATGATGGACTTACACCAACATGAGTGGACCTCAGCCACACTGACATCAGTGGCCATGAGATGAAAATGAGACACTCGAGATGCGTGCACATATGCACGCAAACCGAGGACCGATCCTAAGGCACAAATGCCACTCTAACAAGGCATGGCAAGGCATGAAATATGGCATACAAACATGCAAGTTCTAGCACTGAAATATGATGCAAAATGATCCCGAAACATGGATAAATGGCACCCGATGCATGGAATGGTCCCGAAACACAAAACTAAGCACATGTATTGACCTATAGGTATACAAATCATGCATTATTTGATCATGAAGCATAAAGATAGAATCAAGGCAGTCCCAAAACATGAACATTTCTAGTTCAAAGCATGGCCAAAAGATGCTAGCAAGATGGACTAAAATAGCATGCAACTTTGACTAGCAACATGATTTACATGGCATGTATATGAAGCATATGAAATATCACCAAACCAGAAAAAATCAGTGAATAAAACATGCCAAAAAATGTCCAAATAACCTCTGAAATGCAGCCAACACATGCACAAATGATGGGTTCTTTTGGGAGGGCATACAAGGGGTTATTAAGCACATACAATATGGACACTTAGCATGGCAAAATAAACTCTGGAAATCAAGTATGATAGTCCTAAAACTTATCAAATTGGCCCTGAAATCAGTCAACAAAGCATGCAAGATAGGGCCTCTTTGGAAGGCCAAAAACACCATCAAACAAAACAAGGTGAGAGGGGGTTACCCCCCTCTGATTTTGAGGCTCAAAAATGCATCAAAGCTACTAAAAATCCACTGAATTTCAGTGGCTAAGAGGCTAAACCATGGCCAATGCAAGTGCTCTAATGCATAGCCCCAATCATGAAAGAATGAAGCATGCATAGGGGAAGATGACCCCAAAAAGAGAATAGACCTTAATCAAAAATAAAGATGATGTCGAAACAAGACTTTGTTCAGTTTAGGTCAAGGTCCAAAAAGGCTCACAAATAGGGCTAATATATCATGCAAAAACTGCCCTAAAAGAGAGGATGAACAAACAGGGCAGCAAAAGACCTCAAACAGTAAAGATACCTTCAACAAAGTTGAAGAGGGGCTCAAAACAAGATACTTTACAGTTTATGGAAAATCTCAAATATACTCACAAGTAAGGCTAAAATATGATGCAAAAATGGCCCTAAAAGAGAGATAGAGAGCAAGAGGCAGTAGCTGGCCTCAAACAGTGAAGAGCCCTTCAACAAAGTTGAAGAGAGACTTAAAATAAAGCACTTTACAGTTTGGCTCGAAGTCCAAAAATTCTTACAAATAGGGCTAATATATCATGCAAGAAATAGCCCTAAAAGAGAGATAAGAGACAAGAGGTAGTAGAAGACCTCAAACAATAAAGAGTTCTTAATCAAACATGTAGAGGAGCTCAAAATATGATCTTTTTCAGTTTATGACAAACTCCAGAAATGCTTGCAAGTATGGCTTATAAATGAAGCAAAAAAAATGCAAGTTTAAGGGAAATAGGTGCTTACCCTTGAAGAGCAGCAAACCAGCAGCTTTTGGACCAAATTTCTGAGCTTTCAACCTCTTCAAATGTCCTCCAAGGTGTTGGAATAAGTGATGGATGTGTTGTGCTATGGGTTGGTGTGTAAATGGTGAAGAACCAAGGTATTTGGAGGCTTGGATGAGAGGGAGAGGGAAAGTTGTATACAAAAGCTCCAAGAGGATTTTTTCTAACCCTTGAAAATGAAACTTAGGTGCTGGCTTTATAGAGGGAGAGAAGCAAAGAAAGGGGGGGAAAACCAATTCAAATTTTCCCCCAAAAGGGCAGCCTCTCAGACAGTGGGTCAAGTGCAGAATAGCTGGCACAGTTAGAACACACTCAGGAGGGCAAAAATGGTCGACCCGGTTCAAAAGGTTCATGTGGCCAGCCGGCCATGCAAGGTGGCCGGCCGACCGGTTCAGGTGGCCGGCCGACCAGGTCAAAAGGGTCAAGGTGGCCGGCCACCCCCTAGGATGAAGCCCCAGAAGTTAGCTTTCCAATGCCGCAAACCTTGCATCAAAATTCCTACTGTGCAAAAAGTTATGCCTGTTTTGGTGAAGCCGCGCAGATTCGGTCCAAGCGGATTTCAACCAACCGTATCTCCTCCACCTGGACTTGGCTCTAGGAGATTCTTGAGTGAAAAATGAAGCCCCGGAAGTAAGCTTTCCAACGGTGGTGGCCTCATATCTTAATTCCTCTGTGCAAAGAGTTATGCCCGTTTCGGTGAAGCCGCGCAGATGTTTTCCTCATTCCCGGATTCATGCTGAATCACTTTTGACCAAAAAAGCTGGTTTTTTCAGAAAAATTGCTGGCCTCCCACTCTCCTACAACCTTTCTAACAATGAAAATAAGGTCTCCACCACAAATGAACCAAGACGGATGCAAAACGGAGGTTCGGGGGCCGAAACACGCAGTTCGGGGCCCCGAAAACAGGCTGTTAGGCACCGGAAGTGGCGTTCGACCACGAAGTTGGTCTCTCGGACCACAGTGTCCCTCAAAAGGGAGGAAATAAGGTGTATGCCAAAAACCGGAGCAAACGGAGGTGGTTAAGGGTCCCAACCGAGGCACACGGCTGACGGCTCCGAAAACCGGGAACCGGGCTCCAAACGGGAAAAATGGCCTACGACCACGAAACGTAGCCTACAGCCACTGAGAGATGATCTACGAGACCTCTCCCTCCCTTCGAGAAGTGAAAACGGAGAAAGCGGGACCTGGTTCGCAAGCCGAGGCAAGGTACAAAAGAGTCCGGAAGTCTGGAGGCAAGGCTCGCAGCCGAGACTCCGCAACCTCAGAACGAGCACAATATGCAACATCACCAAGCGCTCAATCGGTGACGTCTGAGTCTTAAGGTCGGTCAAAAATGGGGTGTCTACCGTTGCCCCTCTTTGACAGAACTCGAAAGTCATAAGTGACGGGAGTGAATGTCAAAGCCTAGAGACGACCCATTTTTGACAAGGCCGAAGACTTAGACAAACAGACGAGATAAACAAAGATGTGCCCGCAGGCAGGGGGCAAGATGCAGAATGATATGCACAAAGCCGAATGTAACTCATGATCATGCGAAATGCGGCAAGCTGTAATAGATGCAACAGTTTTAAGCAAGAATGCAAAGCAACAACTATATTTCATGTAGTTTAAGCATGTGGAGAATTATTCAACTCTCGCCACGTCTCACACGGAGAAGATACAATACCTGTGCGGTTCGTCTGGTCGCGCCAGCCTCAAATGAACCGTACATACAATATCGTGCCTCATGCTGCTGGGGATCTCTCGCTTCTTCTTGGTCAAACCACAGGTACTACTTTTCTCCCTGACTATGGTCGCAGCTTTCCCTATTCTCCAACAGGGTGACAGACTAGGTTGATTCAGTATCCAGAATTGAGGCGTATACATATGCTATCTCAATCTATGGGGCTGCCATACAGATTTCAAGCCGAGGATATACCCTTGGATATTTAAACCAGACTTTAGTCTTGGAAATTCCGAACCTTTGCGTTCTAGGCATGAGCCATTCGAACTCTAGTTTCCCCCCGTCTTAGTTGGTCTCCTAGGAACTCACCGCAAACACAGGCAGGTGGCTCTACCAGACCACTGGAAGTCGTTCGGGCACAACAAACACCAAAGAAATTGCACCTTTAGAGGATTTAAGGTCTCCTAGACCGGAAAGTGCACGAGACGGTGCGAATAAATACAAGTGCGATGCGCAAAACAACGCGAATGATGATGCAGGATTTAAGGTCTCCTTAGACCGGAGGATTTAAGGTCTCCTGGACCAGGTGAGTGCATAAGACAGTGCGAACTAAAGGTGCACAAAATAGTGCGAGTAGGGTGAATGCACAAAACAGTGCGATGCTAAAGGTGAGGTGCGCAGGATAGCACGATAAAATGCATACACAATGCAAGTAATGGTCACGGCGCAAGATAGCGCGATGCAATACACTAACAAGTGCAGGTGAGGTGCGCAAGATAGCACAAATGATACAATGCACAAAATAGTGCGATACGCTAAACAGCGTGATTGATTTGAAATGCACAAGATAGTGCGACGTGATATGCAAAGCACAAAATAGCGCGATGAATGCAATGCACAAGACAGTGCGATGGAGGTGCGCAAAATAGCGCGAATGATAAACTGCACAAAACAGTGCGATTGTGGTACGCAAAATAACGCGAGTGATAAACTGCACAGAACAGTGCGATTGTGGTACGCAAAATAACGCGAGTGATAAACTGCACAGAACAGTGCGATGCGCAAAATAGCACGAATGTAAACTGCACAAAACAGTGCGATGGAGGTGCGCAAAATAGCGCGAATGATAAACTGCACAAAACAGTGCAATTGAGGTGCACAAAATAGCGCGAATGATTAGAAATGCACAAAACAATGCGATACGCTAAACAGCGCGAGTTTGCGCATCGCACGAATGTAAACTGCACAAAACAGTGCGATGGAGGTGCGCAAAATAGCGCGAATGATAAACTGCACAAAACAGTGCAATTGAGGTGCACAAAATAGCGCGAATGATTAGAAATGCACAAAACAATGCGATACGCTAAACAGCGCGAGTGATTTGAAATGCACAAGACAGTGCGATACGCTAAACAGCGCGAGTGATTTGAAATGCACAAGACAGTGCGATACGCTAAACAGTGCGATACGCTAAACAGCGCGAGTGATTTGAAATGCACAAGATAGTGCGAGTGAGATACAACCACAAGATGCACAAGACAGTGCTAGTGAGATACAAAGTGTAAGTGCACAAGACAGTGCGAGCGAGATAAAATGCACAAGAAAGTGCGATAAAATGCATCTTCTATGCAAGTATGGGGGCATTTTCCATGCAAAAGATACGAGCATTTTCTATGCAAGTATGGAAGCACATTTTATGCAATATTGAAAGCAAGCATATTCTATGCATGAAACAAGCAAAGCATATTCTATGCGGAATCGAAAGCAAGCATATTCTATGCATGAATCATAACGATGCGCGGCACGCATGCAACAATAGTGTATATGAAAGTTCACATTCTATGCAATAGAGGAGCATCAAATATGTACTCTGGTGCCTCTGATTTGCCTCTTAGAGGACTTCGCAACTCATTCAGCTCAAAAAGGGCACACCATGTTCATATTGGCGAGAGATAACATCTGCATGTGAAACCCTCGGGTGCTGCTTGGACTGCCATTTTGACTTGAAGCAGGCTTACACTTGGGGTCGAGATATACTCATACTCCAGAGAAACAGCGAGGCCTGAGAAGGTGCACCTGGAATGCAGTCTCGGATTTTGCTAAAGTGAAACATGCTAAGATGCTCCAAATTTTCCCTCTTTTCTTTTGCTTTGCAGTCTGGAACCTAAATAGCTTCAGATAGGTCCTTGTTTTACTATTCTGACATGACCTGGGTTGAACCCTGCGGCTTTATGAAAGAACTGATCCTTTTTTGCACAAATGTGGAGAACGACACGGCACTCTGAGCACAAAATGATTTTTGAAATTGAAATGAGAAAAGGGTTCTCAACCGGGTATTGAGCTTACAACTGACCACATCCAAAACGACTCAACAACGGAAAACAAAGGTAGAACAACCTAAACACAACTCAACAAAGGAAAAATAGGGTAAAACAACCTAAATACACCGACTGACACTCGAAATGACTCAAAACAAGAATCGAGAGAAAACAAAAAACACGACATTCAGACGTATTGGAAAGGCGAGAGAACTCTCAGATCGCGAGGAGCCAGTTTCTCCAG
This sequence comes from Camellia japonica, assembly GCA_030407325.1. Taxonomy (NCBI): domain Eukaryota; kingdom Viridiplantae; phylum Streptophyta; class Magnoliopsida; order Ericales; family Theaceae; genus Camellia; species Camellia japonica. The sequence continues at coordinate 25,800,167 of JAPPVO010000029.1, forward strand.
GTATTGTTTCCCACCCTTTCTCATTTGTGATTCTTACATCACTCGGCCCTCAAGCTCTGTTTTTCTAAAAAAGCCCTTTCCTCACTTTTTCTCTCAGCGCACACCTCTCTATTCTTCAATCTTTCATTTTAAATCCCTCCCCTGGGTGGTTGATGGATAAACAGAAAGTTGTGGGCTCTTGCCCCTAGCATTCCGCTAGATTCTTCTTCTTCTACACGCAGCTAGTGAGTTTCTCCCACAGAGGGGCTGTGCTACAACTGGGTGGGTAGCAAATCTGCAGCTGACATCGGTTCACGATGCTCTGCTGGGGAGTTTGGACGTGATCAGATCTGTCCAGATGAGGGAGTGGAATATCTTGATCCATTCCAATTCGTGCTTCGCACTTGGCTTGATACCTCGTTGCTTGGAGGGTGAGAGAGCTTTCAGCCCTTTTGCTGTTAACTTCAGTTGTGCCCTTTTCTGGCAGGTAGAGTGCCCTTCTTGGCAAGTATTGCGGCAATGGGGAAAAGACAGAACACCTGACTCAACTGTGCCCCTAGTTCATCATTTTGACCATTTTTTTGGTTTTGGCTTTCTACTAAGACAACTTTGACCAAAATGAGAGTTAGATTAACATGCTTGTTCAATTTTCTGATTTAAAATCACGCAAGTTAGGCTGTAAGCACTGAAAATTTTCCCTTTTTGGGGTCTAAGAAATGGTCCAGTTTTGGAAAAATGGAATAATTTTTGAGAGAAAATTAGTCAACCTCATTAAAAATTCTCAAAAACTATTTTTGCAAACGGCCACTGCTCAACGAGCACGGAACCCACTCTTGAGATGCACAACTTCAGATCCGAAGGAAAATTGCCCCCTGCTTGAAAAGAGCTTCCTGGCAACGGAAAGTTGCCCCTTGTTTGAACGGCACCGCAGTGTATTGAATGGCAACGGAAAGTTGCCCCTTGTTTGGATAGCACCGCGGCGCATTGTAGTCAGTCCTCAGAGTGACGAACACAACCAAATTCTTGGATTCAGAGAAAGCAAAGATGATCAAAACCATTACATGGACACAGTCGAATTTTGAAGTGTTTTACGGCTGGACTTCAGAATGAAGTTGCCTACGTATCCCAAAGATGGGAATCAAGCCTCACGTAGTTCGGGGTTAAGGTACACTCGGGTATTAACCTCTCCTTTTGTGCTCTAACTTTTGCCAAAGCCGCCCTTTGCGGGTTTTCAACCTTGCGAGCTATGTTTTTCTTTTTCTTTTCAATTTTTTCTATTTTTCTTCTTCTTTTTTTTTTTTCTTTTCTTTGCATTTTCTTCTTTTTTTTTCTTTTTTTTTCATTCTTTGCATTTTTCTTTTTTTTGTTCTTTTCTTCTTTTTCTTGCTCTAACTTTTGCCTGGGTCGCCCTTCCGGGTTTTCGGCCCAGTGAGCCTCTCAAGGGTAATAGTGTAGCTTTGTCCATGTCAGATGGTTTTGAGATCCTAAAGTCATCTGAATCCAAAAGATTGGCTGCTGTTCGCTGACGATGCAGGAGTCCTTCCAATGGGGGGTGAATTTGCCCCTAGTGTTGTGGATAGGAACTCGGTTGTCCTTCAGCAATGTCTTTTTCTTTCCTCCCTTCTGGGATTTGGCATTCTTGCCAGTCTTTATTGATTTGCAGGATGATCCATCTTCGGCTCTATGAGCACATCTGACATTTTTCTGCCCCTAGGTCGAGGGGTGCTTCTGATGTAGCTTTGTAAGCTTCTTTTGACAACGTCCGACCTTCTTGATCTGACTTTCTTGCCCCTAGTTCAAAGGCTGCTTCTGATCTGGCCACACAGGCCTTACGTTGTAGTTGACCGTTGAACATTCTGAATCCCAGTTCAAGGTTTGAAAGTGAGGGGTCAAGTCTCGAGGCTGAGAGCGATCCTAGACTGCACAATCTCAAGAGTGATTCCACACAGGTCTTCGCAGGACGGCGCAAAACATTTTTGAAACCTTTTAAGAAAGCGACTAATCGCTCGTGCTAAAGACAATGTAGAATCAATCTGGATCAAGCCAGGATCCTTCTCAGTACTCATATTAACAAGCATGATTTCATTCATTAAGGGCTTAGCGTGCCTCTCTTTCTCTCAATTGATCAAATGTTTTCAAATCCCGAGGAATTCCTTCCTCTTCGTTTTCATCATAGCGTTCAAAAGGTTTTGAAAAACTTAGGTCAATGCAATGAGATCGAGGCACAAAAAAGTAGGCGAAAAGCACTGCCATTTCATTCAAAACTTCCGGCACAACTGGCACAAGGCAGGAAGCGAATACAAGAATGTGAAAATCACTGATGTTCATTCATAACTGTCGGTACAACTGGCTCCCTGGCAGAAACAGACTCAAAAGGAAACAAAAAGACAAACACAAAATAAAATAGTGATGCCCGAGGTAACAACCCCCGGAATCACCTGACTCTAACAAAACAAGACTGACTTCATACAACAAGACAGACCCGAAACAAAAGACTGACTCAAAACAAAGAGACAGACTTACAACAAAACCACAAAACCGACTCAACACCCAAGTCAGAAACTACAAAACTAGCATTCGCAAATGCTCAAAACAGTGCGTGTCATTCCCACGTCTGGAGTAAATTGAGCGCCACCCGCAGCTGGCTCATCCCCCCGATCACATGGTCACATTATCCCCCAAGTTCACCGATCCAGTGCCGATAGACTTTGCAAGACCTGACGCGAAGATGACCTTTTTATCAATCAAATCTTGTATTTCATGGTGAAGACGAAGACACATGTCAGTGTCATGGCCAGCTTGTTGATGAAAGACACAGTACTTCGCTGGGTTGTGGGAGAGAGGAAGTTTATTCAGTAATGGTGGCGGCTCCAGGGGCTTCAGATGCCCTTTTTCGATTAGGACCCTCAGGGTCGTTGACAGAGACATGTCCAATGGGGTGAACACCCTCTGGCCCCGAGGTGGGTATTTGGCAGGTTATGAGCTAGTTGTGTTGGATGTACCGGCGAAAGGGTCGGTAGGTGCCGACTTTTGATGGTCTCTTCCGAGTGTAAGATTGGAGCTGAAAGGGGTGTTTCTGGTACAACATCTCTTGTCTCGGCTTGCCCCTTGATTTAGACTGCCCCTAACTTGAGTGGCAAAAGTATCATCCACAGTTTTTGCAACCACTGCGAGCATTTGCTGTTTGTTTAGTCCTTCGGCCTTCAAAGCCTCAACAGCCCGTTGAAGGTGTTCATGGGGACCAATGCCTGCCCCTACCTTGTTCTTACCACCTGCTTCCCCTTTGCCAAGGGTTTGGCTTTCTTCAAATGCAGCCAGTCCCAAGATTGGGGAGCCTTTTGTCATGAAATTCCCGGTATGTGATGTGGTCGATGTGGGAGCCAATGTCCCGGAGGTCAGATCTGTCACAGTTCTTTGAAGATCTTCAATCATTCTCATCAACTCAGAAGTAGTGGGCTCACGGGTTTGATGTGATTGGGGTCCAGGTGCATCCATCATGCATAAGTCCATACTTTCTGGAATGAACACCTTAGGCTTGGGTAGATAGGCCGGGGTGATGTATATGCTAGGGTCGAAGGTGGATGGTAGTATATGGATGAGATTAAGGTGGGCAGGGGATGTTTGGTCATTGCGGTCTGAAGGTGGAGCTATCGTTCGGTTGTTGATGAGATTTTGGACCTCATGACGAAGGCGGTAGCAACGGTCGGTGCCATGACCGCCCTGCTGATGGTACATACAATCTTGGAAGGGTTATGTCTGGCTAGGAGAGGGTCAGGTAGAGGTTGAGGATCGAGGGGTTTGAGATACCCTCTTTCCATCAAGACTTTTAGTGCGCTAGTCAGGCTCATATAGAGGGGAGTGAAAGTTCTGCCCTGAGCTCGGGCTGGGCTGGCAGTTTGTAGGCTTGGATTAGCAAAAGGGTTGGTTGTGGCGACTGTATTGATTTCTGCGGGTTTGGGAATAGTGCTACTACCAGCATTGGGTACTCCCTGAAATCGCCCTCCTTGTCGGTTCACTTGTTCTGGGAATGATCCCACTGTTGAACGCATTCTCGACCTGAACCCCCAGTTCATGCAAACTTTTGAAAGTGAATAGCGGAGCGACTATCAACTTTTGCAACATATCATGCTCGAGGTTTCGCACCATCATCTGCACTTGATCCCTCTCAGAAGGGCGGCGATCTGTCATCTGTGCTGCCTTTGCTTTCCACCTTGCAACAAATTCCACAAAAGGCTCTGTTGGGTTTTGGCGGGTTGTTTCAAGCTCTTGCATGGTCATTTCAACTTGGGTATTGTAGGAATATTGATCGACAAAGGCCTCAGCCAATTCTTCCCAGTCTTGCTTCACTTTGTCCTCCAACTTAGCGTAACAAGTGGCCGCTACACCCGACAGGGTTCTTCTATACAGAGAGAGTTTCTGTGGCTTAGTTAGACCAATCGGCTTCAGGACATCCAAGAAAAGTCGGATATGTACCATTGGATCTCCAGACCCGTCGAAACGGTCAATATATGGCATTCTGAATCTGTCTGGGAGCCGTACGGCAAACTCGGTGTGCCCATCCTCAATGTCGGGAATGGAGTTAAGGCCCTGTGCCTTCTTGAATTGCTTCTCAAGGTTCGCAATTTTCACCGCGGTCGGATCGAGGTCATTACCATCAAGGGGATAAAGTCTCTCATTAGGTTGCACTAGGGGTCTGACAACTCATGCTTGAGCCAACCCTTCTTGGGGATCCGGACCCTGCAAATTTTCAGCTGGTGGAAGTGGGTCAAAGTTCGGCTGGGGCCCCGAAGCTAGATGTGAGGTAGATGCCCCAGATGGGCGTTGCGTTTCAGCATTAGTCTCATCCTACACGGCAGTTCCCTGATTTAACGCTGCTTTTACGGCCACTAATTCTTCTGAACCCTGTGCCATCACGGGTCTACTAATGATGTGACTGGGGACTATCGGATCAGATGAACCAATGAATCCTGTTTGGCCCTTCTTTGCCTTACCTCAGCGAAAGAACACCGGTTTCCCATGAATCGAATTTCTGACCTAACAAAGTCTATCAGCACTAGTCCAATGTACCCGGGGGATATCGAAGCCTTCTGAAGCTATAGTTCCAGGACTATCTAGCAAAAGAGAAAACATGCAGCATCTCAGCCTGATTTCACCAAAACAGATATGAGCATAACAGGATGACTGTGCCCTCTACTGAATTCTGCCCCAAAATTCGGCCTGTAAATTGTTATCCTCAGGTAAACTGAATCCCAAAATACTGAATTGGTGCCCGCAGGCCTGATGCCCAAACTTGTAAACTGATACATGCATTCCTGTAGAGACGCACTCTAAAAGCACATAATAGATAAGTGAGAGCCAAAACACCCCTATGTTGGGGTAGGGTTTCCCTGTCCTATTTTGTCAGGAGCTAGGGTTTCACTACGCACGCAGCGGTTTCAAACAACCTATCGGGTAAGCAACCTGTCCTAGCTTGGAATGGTCGCTACAGATTCCGAATATGCACTAGGTCGAATGGTCAAAAGGGTGCCCCGGTAAAACCAGGGTTTGTGTTCCCATACTGGCAGAGCTCGTAACCGGTAAGCCTTATGGCACGCAGCCTCTAGCAAACCGCTCAGGAATAGCAGATGGCAAACACTATGTCCTAGGCGTACCAATGCACATGCAATGCAAAGAAACACGTAAGTGTAGTCAAAACCAGATATCATGAGTTCGAGTCAAGTTCTCTAATTCCCCAGCAAAGTCGCTAGAAACGGTAGACGTCCCCAAACGCCCCGGGAGGATGAGTCTCGTTCCATTCATTTTGGGCTCACTACAGTTCGGACTCAAATCGTCACGGTTCTTAATCTGAACCAAAGAGTCCAAATCCGGCAAATCGTTTTGAGAAAACAGATTTTTAGAAAAGAAGTGCCAAACATGGACTGCTTTGCTAGATACAGAGTCGCCACCTAAATATTTTATTTTTGGGAAATTTAGGAAATCCTGACTCGTGCCTAAGGCCACGTGTCCGTCATCACCAAAGTTGCCTCGGCTCGGGAACTTGGGTACGATTGGGGAAGGTCACTTCGTGAGCACCCCTGCTCGCCCGATCAAAGATCGGCCTCTACTAACCATGATATCTAATTTTGAAAACATTATGCATTCTGATTCCGGTTATTAGCCTAGGTTTACTATGTGATGCGCACAGCATACAAGTATAGACCGGGTCGCCTAAATTGGAACAAAACATTTCATGTTTGTTTTTGAAAGATGGTTTGCTACTCGCAAGTAGGCTTAAAATGCAGATTTTGCCACCCTCAGGTGGGCTTAGAAAAGATGGTTTTGCCACTATCTAGTGGGCTTAAAACTCACAGTCAATGCATTGTTCCAATTCAAATAACCCAACCTTCACCCACAGGCATTCAGGCAGTTTATATCACATAAGCAAATAGCCTCATGGTAAGCATGCTATCATGGCAGTCACTCACACACATGCAAGGATGCTAAAGCGTAAAAACTTACTGAGTACTCTAAGCCAAAACAGAAGCTAATTAGAAATCATGCATGATCCTAACTATACAGTAATGCCTAATGCAACACATGCAAAAATGCAACTATAGCAGGCTCGGCTATTCTAAACATGGCATATGGAATGCTACAGCTAACAAGTATTTAATTTGGAATAGAAATACAATGCAGTGAGTTATGATGCGCCGAGCCCGGTGCATGCAAAAAAGATGAATGAATGCAAACATGCTGTCATACTGTATGCTAATTGAAACATGCCCTAATCTAACCATCATAAGCTGGTAAATAAAAGGGAGAAAGACGTGGGGTTGGAAGACATACATCACACGCACGCACACTTATTACAATTGTGCCCTCGCTCGGCGGGTCCGAATAAATAGTACAGTCCCAAATGAATAGTACAGTCCGAATAAGTACAAAATCCTAATTAATTAACAAATTAATCTAGGAAAGCAATAAATGGCACGCAAATTCGTGGACCGCCTCGGCTTTGTTCCGGATGATGAATGATGCATGTTCGGGTTGCCTTGCGCGGAAATCCATTGCGATGCCCCAATTAGCCTCTGTTTACAATTAAGCCCGGAATATTGCACGAAGCTCCAAAAGACTGCCGGTTTCTGATTTGCTGTAACAGAGAGCAACAAAGGGGCATGGCAATGTATTTTCACATATGTATGCTTGACTACTCTTCAGGGAGTGTAGTCCTCGATCCTCGCACCACCAATCACGTATCTCGATGCATGATGGCCGAGGAGTCGAATTGCACGACTTAATATGAAATGAATGCACACATAAACACAACAAGACCGAGACTCCATCATGGTTAATCCGAAGTGTCGGCGACCGGGAATTGAGACACGTTCCGTCACTCGGAGTATGAAACGTCCCTCGTTTCCCGTGCTCGGGCTAACTCCTATCTCGAACACAATGCAATATGCATGACATGTATGAATGCAATCGTAACATGTGACCTAGCATACGCAACGCTATGTAATGGCATACACAATGCTCGATGTAACACGACATACACAATGCTCTAACATGCAACCTAGCATACGCAATGCTATGAAACGGCATATGCAATGCATGATGGACTTACACCAACATGAGTGGACCTCAGCCACACTCACATCAGCGGCCATGAGATGAAAATGAGACACTCGAGATGCGTGCACACATGCACGCAAACTGAGGACCGATCCTAAGGCACAAATGCCACTCTAACAAGGCATGGCAAGGCATGAAATATGGCATACAAACATGCAAGTTCCAGCACTGAAATATGATGTAAAATGATCCCGAAACATGGATAAATGGCACCCGATGCATGGAATGGTCCCGAAACACAAAACTAAGCACATGTATTGACCTATAGCTATACAAAGCATGCATTATTTGATCATGAAGCATATAGATAGAATCAAGGCAGTCCCAAAACATGAACATTTCTAGTTCAAAGCATGGCCAAAAGATGCTAGCAAGATAGACTAAAATAGCATGCAACTTTGACTAGCAACATGATTTACATGGCATGTATATGAAGCATATGAAATCTCACCAAAAAACATGCCCAAATAACCTCTGAAATACAGCCAACACATGCACAAATGATGGGTTCTTTTGGGAGGGCATACATGGGGTTATTAAGCACATACAATATGGACACTTAGCATGGAAAAATAAACTCTAGAAATCAAATATGATAGTCCTAAAACTCATCAAATTGGCCCTGAAATCAGTCAACAAAGCATGCAAGATAGGGCTTCTTTGGAAGGCCAAAAAGACCATCAAACAAAACAAGGTGAGAGGGGGTCACCCCCCTCTGATTTTGAGGCTCAAAAATGCATCAAAGCCACTAAAAATCCACTGGATTTCAGTGGCTAAGAGGCCAAACCATGGCCAACGCAAGTGCTCTAATGCATAGCCCTAATCATGAAAGAATGAAGCATGCATAGGGGAAGATGACCCCAAACAGAGAATAGACCTTAATCAAACATGAAGACAATGTCGAAAAAAGACTTTTTTCAGTTTAGGTCGAGGTCCAAAAAGGCCCACAAATAGGGCTAATATATCATGCAAAAACAGCCCTAAAAGAGAGGATGAACAAACAGGGCAGCAAAAGACCTCAAACAATAAAGATCCCTTCAACAAAGTTGAAGATGGGCTCAAAACAAGATACTTTACAGTTTATGAAAAATCTGAAATATGCCCACAAGTAAGGCTAAAATATGATGCAAAAATGGCCATAAAAGAGAGATAGAGAGCAAGAGGCAGTAGCTGGCCTCAAACAGTGAAGAGCCCTCCAACAAAGTTGAAGAGAGGCTCAAAATAAAGCACTTTACATTTTTTCTCGAAGCCCAAAAATGCTTACAAACAGGGCTAATATATCATGCAAGAAATAGCCCTAAAAGAGAGATAGGAGACAAGAGGTAGTAGAAGACCTCAAACAGCAAAGAGTTCTTAATCAAACATGCAGTTCATGACAAAGGCCATAAATGCTTGCAAGTATGGCTTATAAATGAAGCAAAAAAATGCAAGTTTAAGGGAAATAGGTGCTTACCCTTGAAGAGCAGCAAACCAGCAGCTTTTGGACCAAATTTCTGAGCTTTCAACCTCTTCAAATGTCCTCCAAGGTGCTGGAATGAGTGATGGAGGTGTTGTGCTATGGGTTGGTGTGTAAATGGTGAAGAACCAAGGTGTTTGGAGGCTTGGATGAGAGGGAGAGGGAAAGTTGTATACAAAAGCTCCAAGAGGATTTTTTCTAACCCTTGAAAATGAAGCTTAGGTGTTGGCGTTATAGAGGGAGAGAAGCAAAGAAAGGGGGGGGAAAACCAATTCAAATTTCCCCCCAAAAGGGCATCCCCTCGGACAGTGGGTCAAGTGCAGAATAGCTGGCACAGCTAGAACACACTCAGGAGGGCAAAAATGGCCGACCAGGTTCAAAAGGTTCATGTGGCCGGCCGGCCATGCAAGGTGGCCGGCCGACCAGGTCAAAAGGGCAAGATGGCCGGCCACGCCCTAGGATGAAGCCCCAAAAGTTAGCTTTCCAATGCCGCAAACCTTGCATCAAAATTCCTCCTGTGCAAAAAGTTATGCCTGTTTTGGTGAAGCCGCGCAGATTCGGTCCAAACGGATTTCAACCAACCATATCTCCTCCACCCGGACTTGGCTCTAGGAGATTCTTGAGTGAAACATGAAGCCCCGGAAGTAATCTTTCCAACGGTGGTGGCCTCATATCTTAATTCCTCTTGTGCAAAGAGTTATGCCCGTTTTGATAAAGCCGCGCAGATGTTTTCCTCCTTCCCGGATTCATGCTGAATCACTTTTGACCAAAAAAAGCTATTTTTTTAGAAAAATTGCTGGCCTCCCACTCTCCTACAACCTTTCTAACAATGAAAATACGGTCTCTACCAAAAATGAACCAAGACGGATGCAAAACGGAGGTTCGGGGGCCGAAACACGCAGTTTGGGGCCCCGAAAACAGGTTGTTAGGCACCGGAAGTGGCGTTCGACCACGAAGTTGGTCTGTCGGACCACAGTGTCCCTCAAAAGGGAGGAAATAAGGTGTATGCCAAAAACCGGAGCAAACGGAGGTGGTTAAGTGGTCCCGAACCGAGGCACATGGCCGACGGCTCCGAAAACTGGGAACTGGGCTCCAAACGGGAAAAATGGCCTACGACCACGAAACGTAGCCTACGGCCACTGAGAGATGATCTACAAGACCTCTCCCTCCCTTCGGGAAGAGAAAACGGAGAAAACGGGACCTGGTTCGCAAACCGAGGCAAGGTACAAAAGAGTCCGGAAGTCCGGAGGCAAGGCTCGCAGCCGAGACTCCGCAACCTCAGAACGAGCACAATATGCAACATCACCAAGCGCTCAATCGGTGATGTCTGAGTCTTAAGGTCGGTCAAAAATGGGGTGTCTATAGCCGGCTAGCCAGCGGGGAGGCCCTGAGGTGGAGGTTTATAGAAAGAGAATTTTTAGAGAGCAGGGAACTCTAGAGAAAAAACGTTTTTGTTGACAGATAGTTTGTCTTCTTAAGAAGCTTTCAGATTCAATTTAGGCCATATATTAAATTTTTAGGTCTACGGTATATGGTATGCCACCTTTTATATTGTATTTGTAAGCTTCTGGCATTGCGCAATTGATTAGCTTGGCCTGAAACCGCAATGCCACTTAAATCAAAATGAGTAGATTCCGAGACACAACCAGGACACCCATCTGTTATAACTACCGTCCCCGGATTACCGGAGCAAGCCGCATTGTCCGTGCATTTCACCTGAAATTTTCACAAATTACTTGTGAATCAGTAGGTATGGGAATATAGAAACTAGACACATAATTATATATGCACAAAATGCCTTGTTGAATAAGATTTTAAAAAATTTATTAGCAAGATTCACTCTTAAAAATTATGTTCACTAGTGTATATAATTTTTGTGTCCACTTGTGCAGTTACATAAATTAAAGAAAAATTAGTAACAAAAACATAGAAATCTGGCACACAAAACAAATAGTTGGATAGGCTTTTAGAAAATTTATTAGTGGAGCTCACTTTTAAACAATTATGCCCATTGATGTATTTTATGAGTCTAGGTGCATAAATTAATAAAGGATCAGTAATTCAAAGAACATAAACATGAGACAGATAAAAGGACACACAGAACACATGGTTGGGAAAGATTTAGAAAATTTGTTGGTGACCCCACGTTGAAAACTTTGTCCATTAATGTCTTTTTATTTCAAATTTTGTGTTTGATTTTTAAGTTTTTAGGCTTAATGGAATATTACAAGATAATTGAGCTAATCACACACCTGATAACAAGCTCCACAGCCTTTGCCTGATTTATATAGAGAAGGGCCACCAGCTGATATCAAAGAAGAGAATGGTGGTCGATCCACTGCATTTTGATATCCACATGCCCCAACTATGCATACAAACAAATACTACACATCTCCAATATTAAACATCATCAAAGCCACTTCATTAGTAAAAAATCAAAATCAAAATATCTCTAGAATTTGAAATGTATAGATCAAATTCATTCTTAATGTGGTCCATACCATGACAAGTTTAAATTTAATCTTTACATTCAAATTCCTAGTATTTTTCAGAATAATTTTTCGGAGTAAATAGCATTTCTGTATTATAACAACTGTCGCTCCCTCTCTGTGTCTCTCTTTCACTCTCTATATGTATGTATGTAAATATATATAATATATATATTACCATCGGATCCAGCACCAGTGGAGCTTCCATACCAGGTTGCACCAGCAGGGGACCAGTCATTATAAGATTGGTACTTTGAGACATTAAAGCGCTTGGGATTGAAGCAAGAACATGAGTTCATAAGAAGAGAAATGAGAGCTATATAGACAATGAAAAGCAAGTGAAAGTTGAGAAAAAGAGCCATGACTAGAGTACACTACTATGTATGTAGTTTATAGCTTAGTAGTGTTTGGTGGTTTGGATAGATAGATATAACTGACTGCTATTTATGGAGTGAGAGCATGCTTGGTTTCTGTTGCATCTACACTCAATCAGTGGCGACGTGTCCTTTCCCAGAGAATTTGAGTTTTATTCCTTGAAGAAAAAGCAAAATGTGAATGTGGGGGTGTTTCGGAAGAAGACTTTTAGCTTTTTTGGTTAAAATAACACTAAAAAATAAAATTGTCAATATGACAAAATGTCACATTAAATTCATAATCATTTTACTTTTTTTTTACAAAAATCACATCCAATTACAAAAAAATCCAATCATCTTTCCAAACACAGAAATTTTAACCTACTAAAATAGTCAAAAATTAAAATGACATACTAAAATAGCAACTTCCTAAACACCCGCATTATATACATATATATATTTTGATCGGCAAAAAAGAAACTTTATTGATGGAATAAACAAGTACGAGGTACAAAACAAATAACATCAATAAAGAAAAGGGAAGTGCAAAAGCATCATAATGAACTAAATGATCCCAACTAGATTGGCACCACAAAGCTCATCCTATCATTTGCTAGTATCCCAAAGTTGGTGAGAGACCAACGAAAAAAGAACAGACCAACCAACCAACTTATGCTAGCACCTAAGCATAGCAAACCAACAGACTACATAGCATTTTGAAATCCTGGAGCTCAGTATGCTAGCATAGCCAAGCTGCACCTTTGAGCTTTAAACACCTGTAAACAACAGAACTCAGCAGAACTCAATAGAAAATGAAGAAAGGCTGGACTGATACCAAATCTGCCTGGACTGATATAAGTTGACCACAGAACTCAGCAGCAGATGCACAATTTCTCTATTCCAATCTCTCTAATACCCTTACTGCTGGATTACCAACAGTTGCTAGGTTGCCACACTCCATGCACAATAGCATACCCACAGATAAACTCAATGACACACTCCATATCTTCACAGCAGACAAATTGGTAGCCCAAGCAAATTCGACCTCCAATGCCATGCAACACCAACAGACCTCCAAGCTGGAACAAGCTCTTGGCAAAATAGAACAATCCCAGCAGAAACTCTACATACCAGTAGCATACCCCAGGACTCTGCAAGCTGGAACAAGCTCTTGGCAAAACAGAACAATCCCAGCAGAAACACAACATCAGCAACTAATCAGGACTACAGAGCATTTTGAAATCCCAATAGACCTCCAATGCCACGCAACAAACTAGCATCAACCAGCAACATACCCCAGGACCTCTTGGCAAAGCAGAACAATCCTAGCAGAACTCTTCATCAGCAACTAATCAGAGCACCAGAGCACCAAAACAGAACAAATTAGCACACCAGAGCACCAGAACAGAACAACCCCAGCACCAAATAGCAACCATCCACCTCAGACCAGACATCAACAACAAAGCAATAGAGCACCAGAAGGGGCATCAGCACACTACCACACACTTTAAATCAACAGACCAGCAGCCATGAGACAGCAAAAAACCCACTACTCTGCAGCAGTCACACAGGCCCATGACTACTGATGCAAAATCTAATTTGATTCATGTTAAAGATAAAATCGTTAACTGAAAGCTGGGCTAGATTATGTGATGACTTCGCCCATATAGCAACTCTTATCTTAATCAACTCAATGACTTCAACAAGGCTAGGATTAGAGTGCCTGAATTTACACTTGTTTCTGAGTTTCCAAATAGACCACAACACTGCTAAAGGAATACTTTTCCATAACGCTCTTTCTGATTTCCTAACTTTGGCTCCATCCCACCAGATAAGCACCTTTTCCACTACATCCGGCAATGCCCCAACAAATCCCCACCACTTTAGCATAGCAGCCCAGATATGCCAGGAGAAATGACACAGCAGAAGGACATGGCGAGTAGATTCAGGCTCAGATTTGCAAAAAATACAATTAATATCTGAGTTGCTATTCAAGACCCCAATCTTCTGCAGAAACTCAGCAGATTTTACTTTGTTCTTCCAAGCTAACCATCCATCCAAAGAATTGAACTTTGTGTGGGATAGACTTCACCCACACCAACCTGCAACCCCTAGTTGAAGAACCAAAACTATCAGAGCAGAATTTATACATAGAGGATGTGGAATACACACCTGAGGATGCCGCAGCCCAACAAGGTACATCAGCACAGCCTGGTCTGAGGGAAGGGGCTGCTGCTAGAAGAATTCTCAATCTTGATGCTTCCAACTCCTCCCACTCATACAAAGCCCTTCTAAACGGTATCTCCCATTCTACTGAATTTCTTTTTAAATCAAAGTAATGCTTGACAGAACCTTCCTTAGATTGAGCAAGGCTGAACAACCCAGGGAATTCTCTCTTAAGACATACATTCCCACACCACTTATCATGCCAGAATTTGGTTCTAGATCCATCCCCAACTTGAATCTGAAAGTTCTACTCGAAAAACTCAACCAAGTCCCATCTCTGATTAGCAATAGCAATAATGTCCTTCCAAATGCTAGAGTAACTACTACTGAGATTAAAAATAGGACTCCACTTGTCAGTCTCAATTTTATATTTACTGCAAATCACTCTCCTCCAAAGAGCACTTGATTGGAGGCCAAACCTCCACCACCATTTGATGAGTAAACAAGTGTTCACCTCCCTGATTCTTCTAATCCCCAAGCCACCTTGATCTAGCCTTTTAGTGATCTCCTCCCATTTCACCATATGAATTTTCCTTTTCAGGTCAGAGCCACCCCATAAGAAAGATGCTTGAAGTCTTTCAATCTCCTTAGCTACTCCCTCTGGCATTCTAAACAATGACAAGTAGTACACAGGTAAGCTAAGCACAACTGCTTTAATTAATGTTAGCCTCCCTGCAAATGAAAGGAGCTTCCTCTTCCACCCAGCGAGTCTGGATCTAACCTTCTCCAAGACAGGTTGCCAAATTACTTTTCTTCTTGGATTGGCCCCAAGAGGTAACCCGAGATACTTGATGGGCAAATTCTGTACAGTGCAATTTAACAGAGAAGCAAAGTTTGCTTGATTGTCATTAGATATACCAACACCACACACCATACTTTTGTGATAGTTAATTTTTAGGCCAGATAATAACTCAAAGCACCTCAAAATTCTCTTTAAATTCAGCACTTCATCCTCTTCAACTTCACAAAATAGAATTGAGTCATCAGCAAATTGTAGGTGAGAAATTAAAACATCATTGGATCCAACCTTAACACCTTTAATCAGTCCCAAATGCAGTGCCCTTGATAATAATATGTTCAAACCTTCCACCACTATAGTGAAGAGAAAAGGAGACAAAGGATCACCTTGCCTCAGACCTCTCTGAGGGCAAAACTCCTCAGTTGGGGAGTCATTGAGAAGAATAGATAATTTCACAGTGGTCACACACTCCTTAATCCAAGAAATCCACTTATGCCCAAAACCAAAATTTGAAAGCATGGATAATAGAAAATCCCAATTGACAGCATCATAAGCTTTCTGGAAATCCAATTTAATGATTAACCCCTTCTTCCTAGTTTTCTTCCACCAATCCACTACTTCATTGGCAATTAAAACTCCATCGGGTATAGATCTATCACCTAAAAATGCTGACTGAGCTTCAGTAATAATTACAGGTAAGACAACCTTCAATTGACTAGTAAGAATCTTAGCTAGAATCTTGTACAGGGAGCCCACCAGACTGATTGGTCTGAAGTCTGCTAATTCCACAGAGTTCTCTTTTTTTGGAATCAATGTTATGAAATAACTATTAATGCCTTTAGCCAGGCATCCATTTCTATGAAATTCCTTCATAAATTGAACCACATCATCCTTCATAAGATTCCAAAACTTCTGGAAATAAAAAAGATTAAATCCATCAGGTCCTGGAGATTTGTTACCATCACACTCTTTGGCAGCCGATAAGATTTCAAGTTCTGAAAACTCTACCTCCAAGCTATCAAACATAGTACTATGGCTGACAAGTTTGAAATCCCCACCAAGTTTAGGTCTACATTGCCAAGACTCCGAAAATTGCTTTACAAAATGGAGCTGCACTTTTTGCCTCACCCTTGAGGGGTCATCAACCACCTCATCATTTTCAATAATTGAACTTATCAAGTTCCTGCTTTGTCTACAGTTTGCCATGACATGAAAAAATCTAGTATTTTTGTCCCCATTCAAGAGCCAGTTCAGCCTAGATTTTTGAAGCCAAAGCCTATCCACCAACCTGCTAAACTTCCAAACTTCCCCCCTCACCTCTGCCCTCCTCCTCTTTTCATCTTCCTCTAGCTCTCTGTTTTCAGCTACCAAATCAAAGGCATGCAACTCAGCCTCAGCTTGCATCAACTTGGTATCCACATTCCCAAACACTTCCAGATTCCACTTCTTAAGTGCTAGCTTTAGGGCTTTCAATTTAACTTGGAGCTTCAATCCTGCCCAACCCACCACGTTTGTTTCATTCCACACTTTCTTCACAAAAGGAGAGAACTCAGGATGCATAGTCCAAGCATTAATAAATCTAAAAGGCCTAGGGCCCCAATCCATCTCATCCTCCATCAGTAATAATGGGCAGTGGTCAGAAATTATAGAGGGTAAACCCCACAATTTAACTTTGAAGTTCTCTAGCCATTCTGGATGAACCATACACCTATCAATCCTACTCCATTTTCCACCCTCATGGCCATTACTCCAAGTGAACTTTCTTCTAGCAAATTGAGGTCTGTAACCTCACATCTATCAATGAAATTATTTAAGTCTCCTATACCTCTATCCCTTCGAACACACCCTTTTCTTTCACCCAAGTTCCTAATTTCATTGAAGTCCCCCCTCTATACACCATGGTTTAGGAAAG
The DNA here is from genome assembly GCA_030407325.1 of Camellia japonica. Taxonomy (NCBI): domain Eukaryota; kingdom Viridiplantae; phylum Streptophyta; class Magnoliopsida; order Ericales; family Theaceae; genus Camellia; species Camellia japonica. The sequence goes on from JAPPVO010000029.1 coordinate 25,816,932, forward strand.
TCTTTTCTTAACAAGATCAAACTGTCCCAGAGCTTGCCTCTAGCTCCCACATCATTTGGTGCATAAATATTTATAATTACACACTCAAAAGTATAGAAAAGAGTACCTGAGAGCAGGATAAAACTTATATTACTGTAGCAATCAACAAGTTGAAAAACCCCAGGGTCCCATATGCACAAGAGACCCCCTGAAGACCCATCTGAGTTGACAGCCATGTATTCCATTTTGTCTCTTGCCCAAATTGATCGAACCACATCATCAGCCTCAACTGACTTCTTTGTCTCCTGAAGTAGAACAATATCAATTTTCCTCTCTCTGATTATCTTTCTGATCATCCTCCTCTTCTCTTGCCTTCCAAGACCCCTGATATTCCATGATAGTAGCTTCATTATAACCAATAACATTACACCCAAGGGACCCCAACTGTGTGCCGTTTACACACCATCAGCAGCCCTCCCTTCAACGTTTTCCTTATCTTGTAATTCGGTCTCAACAATTCTCCTTGCCACCTCCTTTTCCTTCCCTTTAAAATTGATGCCCAATAATTTCCCCATTTCCATTGTTGCTTGAGTTTCATTAAGAAGGTGACGACCTCCATCAGCCCCGCACTCAATTGACGCAGAGAGAGAGAGAGTGTCGCAGTTGCAGCTCTAAAGACCACACTTTTTTTGATAGACTTGCTAGATGAAGCGCCATTGTCACCATAATCTTTGGCTAGACCATAGAGTGGCCCATCCTTCCAATTAGGTTGAGACCTTCTTCCATACTTAATCTTCTGTTTTCCTTTACTCTTCTTTAGACTAGGTGCACAGCTGCTGATTCCAGCAGTTCCACTCGTTGGCTTAGCTTAGGTCAGAGCACCTACTTTAGGTCCCAACTCAGCAGGCCCAGTGGATTCAGCACCGTCTACTTCATTTGATCTACTAACTCTAGACGTTGGCCTAGCAATTTGTACCTTTGAATGGGCTTGATCCAACTTAACTTCTAAATTTATACCAGGCCCAACCATACATGATCCACTTAGGCTCTTCATAAAGCCCTCTGTTACAATGTGATCATCCACTTTCTGACGCCCGACAGAGCTGATAATGTTAGTTCCCAACAAAAGCAAAGAGCTGCATGCTCTTCCCTCGATTGCACTGTCTTCTCCACGCTTTGTCTCTTCAACTAGCGTATCACTTTTCCAGCACTGCTCTTTTTTCACCTCAGACCTCCTCGTTCTGCCATGTGGATCTCCTGTCAGTGCTACCTCATGACCATGTTCCATGTCATTAGGTGAGTCATCATCTCCACCACTTTCTTCCTTCTCCTCGCCATGCTGGTAAACACTGCTATGATCTACCAGATTAATAGAGCTTTGATCAATAGACTTGTCGATGGCTTTACTGCACATGCAGTGATCCTTGAGCACACTAACTGGGTAGGAGTACCCATTACACTACAAATTAAGAACCAAATTAATCGGTTCCAAACATTTGGTGGCAATGCGAACTTTGCAGCAATCAAAGGATGTTGGGTGACTCATATTACCATCAATATTCACCACATCCCCCCACACGCGTCCAATCTTGGTTAGAGTATCACAACTCCAAAGATTGAGAGGTATGCCATGGCAGCTGAGCCATATATATCTCTCTTGAGCAAGCAAACAGCCTGGCTTCCACTCAATTATGAACTCACACCAATCTTTTAGCCATTCTTTGATCCCCTGCATCTGCTTAACCTTAACTTCCTCTGAGCTAAAGGTTAACACAACAGTTCGACCACCTCCTTCCCTAATCAAGACATTCTTGATCTCTCTTGCTTCCATCTCCTCCTTTACACTAAGATTAGCGAATTCTGGTTTCAGTCGAATAATCATACTTTCATTGAGCCACCCATTGCCAATCTCCTTAGCTCTAATAATGCTTATAATTTTTCTTTCATCATAGTCCTTCCCTTTTACCACATCAGCGTATGTCCTCAACTGACCAGCTAAGCCTTGGACCTTCCTCCTGCTAGCACTAGGTACTGTGCTTCTGCTTATCTGGACATGCGTTGAGTTTTTTCCCACAGCGTTGGCTTTCCCGTACTCTGCATCTTTGACTACCAAAGCTTTATCTTCAATCCAAATCCCATTGGCTTTTTGAATTGCTACTCTTGCTGCAATCGGACAATCAAATCTAACAAAACCAAAACGTGAGTTTGACATTTTCCTTCTCTTGTTGGGGATGAACACATCTTTTACTACACCAAATTTGGTAAAAAGCTAAAATAGTCCTTTGGGGTCCATCATATGTGGTAAGTTATCCACAAACAAAGTAACCAGCCTCCCCCTTGCTCCCCCCTTCTGCATTCCTTGCCTCCCCCTTACAATCATCTTCCTACTAAGATTTGCGCAATCAATATCATATACCATAAAATGAGAAATATTGTTGCATTATGAGAGGGTGCCACGTAGTACATGTTAGGAATACGCTATATTTGTTTGGCTCTTTAACGGGGGAGATTAGACTAATAGTCCGTGAGACTTACTTAAAGATTGTTTAGTTGGGAACATGAGTGAAAAGATTAACTATTCCCTTAGACAAATAATCCCCCCATTGGTAGGACAACAATCTCATGGAGGGGTTAGGATTAGAAATTGAGCGAGGAGATTGATGAATTTTTAAATGATTTTTAAGTAAAATTTATATTTTTTATAACAAATTAAACAATTTTAATATAAAACTACTAAAAATTAAAAAATATTAATTTTATATACTATTTATAATATTACTAATCTGGTGGTATACAAACAAACACTATTTATTGTACAACTCTAATTTAATACCATTACACTAAAATCTCCTCACTCAATTCTACCATACTTTGAATCCTTCATCTTATAGAGCCAAACAAACGTAGTCAAAGTTCCAAATACAAAATGCACAGTTGTGACACATGTGCATTTTGTATTTGAAACTTTTTGTATTCTTAGACTTTGCTTAATATGATTACGTTTTCTCAATCACAAATATGTCTAATGTCATCTCCTATATGAAATAGAGCAATGTTAGAGATCCCAACAAAATTATCAAATTTTTTCCTAAACACGCTCTAACATTTTTCTATTAAACACTCCCGAAATATTTTTTGGAATCTCTAGTATTTTGTTAAAAAATTTGGTAGTTTTGTTGGTGTCTCTAACATTTTTCTATTAAACACTCTCGAAATAGTTTTTTATCAGAAATACTATTGTCTCAAGATACTCCCGACAACAGTTAACATAAATGTAAAAGATTTACTGTCAAGCCAATTATAATACTCTCAGGAACCACGTGACATTTATCATTCATCGTCCAAAAGATTCTTATAAAATGAGGATCATAATACGTCATAGATTAATAATCAAGACATCAGCTACACTACCACATCAATAAGGTGTTGGTCTCAAATTCATTGGATATAAATAGTAGTGGTACCAAGGACTTCATAAAAGATTTGTTAAGAGTCAACAAAAAAAATTGGAATAAATATTAAAGAAAATACTCTTCAAAAACATGATAAAACTCTTCTCCATTTCAAAGAAAAAAAAAAGTTGCATTTGAGCCTTGACCAATATGCAAATATGAAGAATTCAACATGTGCTATTTCTCTCAAAATAAAATTTAAGTCATATCAACTTGATGCCACCACCTAAAGGCTATCTAACAAAAGCACAAAACTCACTACATGCTCCAATGTTGCTTACTTGTTGCCATTCTACTTCCTTCTTAGACCTAACCCTCCTATTTGGACCTCTCTTTGTCCTGTAACTCTAACTCAATAATCTTATTCAGAACATCCTCTTCTTTTCCATTGACATTAATGCCAAGAGATTTACCCAATTGTAAAGTGGCTTTAGCTTCATTGAGGAGAAGATTGCTTGGGCTAGTAACACCCTCAGATAGATCTGAACGAGCTATCGCATCTGCTGCTGATCTGAAGATGATAGACTTAGAGGTGTGCTTGCTGACTGCTGCAGCTTTATGCCCATGAAATCTAGCAAAACTGGAGAACCCCTCTAGCTGAACCTTCTTCTTTCTTTTTTTCTTTTCATTCCGCAAGAGTTTAGGGGCAGATGCAAATTGCCTCCTTGAGCCTGAATAAAATTTAAGTCATAATTAATCTGACTGTAATCCACCAAGGATAGTGATCACAAATAGTTTTTAATCCAATGGCATATATTAAATCTCTATCAATTTAAAGTCTATACTCTATACCTTGCTCCCTCCATCCATTTTGTCTAGTGACAACAGCCCTTCATTGCATATACCCTTCTCGTGTGCCCTTATGTGGGGATGTATTTTTACGGTCGCGCCACGTGGTCAAGGTGTTGGTCGAGAAGCCACATGAGTGATTCATGATGCTGAAATTGTTGTGATATTGCCGAGATATGGTACGGTAATGTCAAAATCCTAGATATTCATATAAAGGACAAGAGTCCTAGATAATGTAGGACTACTTGTTTGGGTAAGGATGGGCTCTAAAGAGAGTTTATCCTAATCTAAATAGGAAGAGTCTTGAATAATTAATATCCTTGTAAAGGATAGAGTCCGATGAAGTAAGACTTTTAGGGGAAGTTGGACACTAATCATAATAAAAGTAAGGCATCACGCAGGTCTAAGGTATGTTTTTTTATTGTAAATTGTGTACTTGAGTTGATATCTTTGAGAGATAAGTTGACTGACTTGATCGTCGGAGTGCCTCCGGGTGGACAAGCCACTACGGTATTCTCATTTTTTTGTTGACAGGTGATTGGTTTAATTTATTCTGTTGCGTGCACTTCAACTAAATTCTCTATTTGATTGTGAGGTCAAAAATCAACCCTCAAACCTTATTTTTAGTCATTCAAATCACACACTTTGCTTTCTTCATTCAATCTATGATACTGATGTAAATATATATTTACTATTCAAATTTTGAAATAAATGGGCATGTTGGATACAGATACAATACATATGCAGTATGAGTTGACTCAAATGACTTGAACCAATTGATGCAACTCCAAGCTAGAAGATGACTTTTGGATTGTCTCCTATTTGTCCATCACAAATAAGTCTATCAGGGCGGCTCTAATAGTCTTTTAAGTATAATTAAGTTTTACTTTTCTTTTCTTTTTTTTATGTTGATGGAGGGAAATAGAAAAAAAAAATATATATATATATAAATTACATGTCCAATAGCTAAGACTTATCACTCCGGATAAATGAGCACTTCATATTCATTAAAACAAACCTTAAACCACGCACTTCTTTTTTTAATGCCTATCTTGATAAAATTTTATGGAGTCTACTATTCTGGCAGCTTGTAGCAACTTGCTACCACCAATACCGTCAAGCTCCAACCACTATCCACTAATCAATTGGTCACTGTTCATGACCTCTAGCCACCTTTCAGTAGACCTCGGCCGATTCTATATCAACTTCAATTTCCATCTCCGGTCGTCTCCATTGTTGGTCACCAAATTAATCTACTCTCCAACATCGGCCATCAAATCTGATAATTTTTTTATATAATTTTTATGTACACTGAACAATTTTTTTATTCTTTTTTTTAAAAAATAAAAAATTGATAATATTATGAAATGAGACCTTAATATTTTTGCACCCCCATCTTTGGCCCATATGCCATTGGCAGCATTTGGAAAGCAGTTTTTTTTTTTTTTTTTTTTTTAGGTGGTGTTGTTATTGTTGTTGTGGTGTGTGTGAAAAGCAATTGCTCGCTCGAATGGCTATGTTATGGGCAAAGACTGAGATTCTAGAATGGATATGTGTGGTTATCATTAAATTGAAAAAATATGAAATTTACGAGGGAATTGAATTTAAATTATTAATTATTATTTTTTTAAAAAAAATTAAAAAATTTACTTATAAATCTCATCTTAAGGAATGATGATCTATTTAGTCTTAAGAATTTTTTTATAAACCAATTAGTCCCATTGATTTTGAATGGTAGATTTAATATTATTTAAAAATTAGATTTTACGTTATACCCTTACACTACGAAAAATAAAGGTTTTAGAGACCAAAATTTAGAGACAAAATTATTTTTTAGGAACCAAATATTTTTGTTACGAAAAGTGCCGTTATTTTATTTTTAGCAATAAAAATTCGACCTTAGTGATGAATTATTATCCTTTTGGGAACAAATTGTTTGTCTCAAAAAATAAATTCTTTTGAGACTAAATTTTTTTTCCTAAAAGTCTATTTATTAGTGACATTTTCAAAATTTCATCGCTAAAAGCTTTGTTTTAGACTTTTCGGGACGACATTTTAGCAACTACCCTCGTGACGATAGAAATTGGTGTCTAAATATCTTTTGCAACAAAATTTTCACTTCTACAAACCAAAACATTTGGTCTCTAAAACTCTTATTTGTTGTGGTGTTATTTCTATTATGTTCATTTTTTTTTTTTTTTTTTTTTTTTTTTTTTGGCGCTACAAAGGTACACAATATATGGGAATCAAATTTGGGATGAATTTTTATATAAAAATATTTTTTATTTGGAAAAACATTTCAAAAACAATACAAAAATGACTTAGTCTTCGTTTGGCATTGGCTTTTTTATTTATTTATTTATTTATTTTGTATTGGGACTTTTTTAGCCTCGTTTTTTTTGACTTTTTTTGACTTTTGTGAGAGAAAAAATGTAATAATTATGGTTTGGATGTGACATTTTGTCTTATTGGCTTATGTAGCAAATTTTGTCTTTTTGTCCTTTTTTAGCCATAAATCTAAAACCAAACGAAACTTTAAAATATAGAATTCTTCAAACATTCTAAAAAGATGTGATATTTTTTGAACATTTCAAAAAGAGTACAAAACTACTTGGTAAGTTTTGGCCAAATGTATAATTTCAAATTGTAATACTCCAATGTACACGCAAAAAAATAAAAAAAAAAATAAATAAAAATTTCTTAGTGCAATACTCTAATCTAACACATAAAAAAAAATCTCTTACTGTATTTTTTTCCAAACGTAACACTCCAATATAATACTCTAAAAAACTTCTTAATTTAACACTCTAATGTAACACAAAAGAATTCTTTATTGTAACAGTCTAATGTAACACACAAAAAAACTCCTTATTGTATTTTTTTTTTTTCCAAATGTAGCACTCTAATATAACACTCCACAAAAATTCCTTAGTGTAACACTCAAATGTAACACACACACAAAAAAAAAAATATTTCTTAGTGTACTTTTTCCAAATGTAAACTCTAATATAATATTCTAAAAAAACTCCTTAATGTAACACATAAAAACTCCTTAGTGTAACATTCTAATATAACACACAAAAAAACTCCTTAGTGTACTTTTTTTTTTCCAAACGTAACACTTCAATATAACACTCTAAAAAAATTCCTTAGTGTAACACTTTAATTTAACACAAAAAAAAAAAAAAAAACTTTTTGATGTACTTTTCCTAAATGTAACATTCCAATATAACGCACCAAAAAAAAAAAAAATTGATTAGTGTACTTATTCTAAATGTAACACTCCAATATAACATTAAAAAAGAAAGAATGTGAGATTCTTCAAAGCATTCCAAGAGGAGTACAAATATTCTTTAGTAAGTTTTGGGCAAATGTATAATTTTCAAACTATGAGTGTTACGTTTCGAAAAAGTACACTAAAGAGTTTTTTTAGTATTTTTTTGTGTTACATTGGAATATGTTACATTGGAGTGTTATATTTGGGATTATATTGATTGGAGTGTTACGTTTGGAAAAAGTATAGTAAGGAAGTTTTTTTTTTTTTGTGTTACATTAGAGCATTACGTTTGGAAAAAGTACATCAAAGAGTTTTTTTTTTTTTAGTGTTACGTTTGAGAAAATTACACCAATGAGTTTCTTAGTGTGTTATATTGAAATATTACGTTATTGGAGTGTTACATTAGAGTGTTAGATTTTTGTTCGTAATATGTGATTTATTCTAGAATGAGGGAAAATTCAAAGCTTTCATAATTCAAATTACCAAAATGTGTAATTTTACATTTTGAAAAACCAATTTTTATCCCTAAAAAATTAAAGTGACTATCCTTTTATGTAATTGCCACTTTAATAGAACCTTTGGTTCAAAAGAAAAAAAAGTAAGGATAAGATCACATTTTAGAATTTATTGATATTTCTCCCTAAATTTTTTGAATTTATAATACAAAAATGCTACATAGCTCAAATTTGTGTGGCCCGAATGACTTGAATGTATCAAAACGACGTCGTTTTACCCCCAAAAGGATGTCGATTTGAGACATTCAAATCATTCGAACCATGAAAATTCGAGTTACCAATCATTGTTGTTTATAATATTATTGTATGTTATGTGTACCAAGTTAGACTCATCCATGAAATGAATACGCATGAGTGGGTCCCACAAAGTATTGTGGTCCCCACCTTATTTTCGGATGCTTTTATCCCCCTTATCATTTATCAATAGGGGTGTAAAAATAGCCCGGGCCCGTAGGCGGCGTGAAACCCGAGGTGGGCCAGGCCCGGTTAAGCCCGAGCCCAGCCCAGTACCTTGGGCCTGGGCTTGGGCCTTTCATTTGGGGCCAGCCCAAAAAAATTTCGGGCCCTACGGGCAGCCTGGCCCGGCCCACCCATTCGGTCCTTTATCTACCAATGGTCAAATTTCAAAAAATAAAAATAAAAAATAATTTGCAATGGTTAAATAATAAAAAAAAATAAAAAATAAAATAAATAAAAGGATTGATCTTATAAAAATAAATAATTAAAATAATTAAATAAAAAGTAATCTTGTAAAGATAAAAATTATATAATTATATAAATAACATTAATAATATAAAAATAAAACAAAAAATAATAATAATTTATTAAATTAAAATCAAACTAATAATAATTTTTTTCATTGGCCAAGAGAGAGAAATGGAGTGTGACCCACTGGCACACTACACTGTCACTGTGGTTGGCTGCTAGTAGCCAAAACAAGAGAGGGGAGAGAGAGAGAGAGAGAGAGAGAGAGAAATGAAGCCTAGCCTACTATTCTGCTATAGCGGGCATGAGTTACCTATTTACCTATAACTATTACAAAATAAAATAACATGCAAAAGTGGAGTGGAGTGGAGTGGTGAGCAAATTTAATTTATTGAAAATATATTCATTCATCATTAGGATAGATTGACAGAAAACATAGAAGAGAGTGGAGGTAAAGTTGTTAAATATTCATTATATTTTGTATGTACAAGAGAGAATCCCTAAAAACTTTTCAGTGAAAAGACTAGAGTATGACAATATTTTGATATCTATCTCTAGCTCTAATCTTTTGATCAGAAAGAACGGCTGCCTCTCTCTCTCTGTCCCGCCCGCCCCTACTAGCCTAGCCGAAATTGGTCTGTTGCATCTCTTCATCTATCACTCAACTCAAACGGTAATATATATACAAACGGTCATAATTCAAACGATCATAATTCAAACTACTATAAATATCTTTCGTTTTTCAAAATAAATCTCACAACAAATAATTCTCTCTCTCTTAAACTCTCTCAATCTCTCTCAACTCTCAATTAATTTTGAAATGTCATTCCTAAGTGACAATTGTAATTGTGTAACAAGAAAATTTTATCAGAAGAAGCAAATTTTTGTATCGCATTCGCCAGTCGGTAACATTAATTAGTTTAATTAAATTTAGGATAAATTACACTTTGCACCCCTACACTTTACACAAAATCTCACTTTAGTCCCTATACATCAAATTGTGACACTTAACCCCCTGCACTTTTGGTTAAGTGTCACATTGGCCCTTTTGTTAATAGTGAGGCTAATAGAAGTTATCCTTTAGGGAGTTAAGTGTCACAATTTTGATGTGAAGGGACTAAAATGGGATTTTGTGTAAAATGCAAAGGTGCAAAGTGTAATTTATACTCACATGTTTTACATGTGACTAACCTCTGTTAACAATGAGGCTAACAGAAAGGTCAAAATAATACTTGACCATAAGTGCAGGGGGTTGAGTGTCACAATCTGATGTGTAGGGGCCAAAGTGGGATTTGATGTAAAGTACAGGGGTGCAAAGTGTAATTTACCCTTAAATTTATTAGCTACTCATTTTTTTTATTAATTATTTGTATACATATATTAATTATTATTTTTTACTGATTGTATTTACACATTATTTAAATTAATTGTTAATTCTTATATATTTTTTACTTACATTACTATGAATCCTAATATGCCTAATATTTATGTCGATGTTAATACATATACTACACAATATAAATCTGTTGATTCTCTTTCTAATATCTCTCTTCCAACAGTTGGATCATCATCTAAGAGCAGAAGTAGTAGTGTTTGGGAACATTTGGAAAAAATATCTATAAATAATCTTGATGGTACAATTACATTTAAAGCAAAATGTAAATATTGTGCATATTTACTTTGTGTTGCATCTGCAGCGGGTACTAGTCGTCTAAAAAGGCATGCTAACAAACATTTAGAAAATCAACAACCTGATATTCGAAGTCAAATGCAATTAGAGGCTTCATCAATTGGTAATTTGTAAATATTTTCATACGATCCTATACGTGCATAAAATTCTGTAATTGATTATATTATTAAAAAAGAATAACCTTTTACTACTAGTGAATGCCCCGATTTTTATCAAAATGATTTACGAAAGTTTTGCACCGCTATATCAAAGTTTTTCAAGAAATACTACTAGAAATAGGATTTTAAAGAAATTTGAAGATATTAAAAGTAAATAATTGACATCTTTAAAAAATTAAATGGAAGAGTTTGTTTAACATCTGATTTGTGGTCAAATAATGGTTTTGAATATCAATATATCACTGCACATTTTATTGATAATGATTAGAAATTAAATAAAAGAATTATTTCATTTAAATTAGTTGAACTTCCATATACCAGTCATTCGTTTGGTGTAGAAATAAGAAATGTATTATATGAGTAGGCTTTACAAAATAAAATATTTACGATTAGTTTAGATAATGCATCATATTATAATCAAATTGTAGTCCATTTAAAATTAATTTTACAATTACTTGTTGATGGTGATTTATTTCATGTTCATTGTTGTGCCCATATTTTTAATTTGATTGTTAAAGAAGCTATGCATGTATACGAAACTTACTTGTAATTGAATTTTGGAATATAAAAAAATTTGTCAACTAGAAAATGTCATTTAAAAAATTAATTTTAGATGTAGATAGTGGATGAAATTCAACATATAATATGTTAAAAATAGCTTGTAAACAAAGAAGAGTAATAGATTTATTTTTTTGCAACAGCATCAATAGGAGGAGTATTGACTCCCACTGAACTTAATTGGCTCCAAGTAGCCTTGTATAAAGATTTTTTTAAAAAATTTTTGATATTTCAACAAAATTATTTTTTATATATATATATATATATTCATACTTCATCATTTGTTTTATATATGCTAGAAGAAATAATTAAAATTTTCATAAAATATATGGGTAATGAATATTATATAACCATTATTACTTCAATGAAAGAAAAAATTGATAAAATATTTTGATCATTTGCCTCATCTATTATGTTTAGCCATAATAATTGATCCTAGGTGTAAAGAAATTGGTTTACAAGAATTTTTAGAGTGTATTTTCGCTGATCAAACACAGTTTGCCCGTACTATGCAAACATGTAACAGATTATTTGAACAATACATGGCAATTGCATCTGTAAATACACCTACACACACTAGATTAGCAGTCTCATCTCGAGGCGGGAGATTAAGTGTTTTTTCAACAATAAAAAGTAGAAGAATATCTCAACATACAATTGTAAGTAGTTCTGAACTACAACGTTATTTGGAAAGCCCGCCAACGGATGATTCCGATGATTTTGACATTTTGGAATGGTGAAAACAAAATGAAACTATGTGGCCTGTGGTTTTACAGATGGCCTGTGGTTTTACAGATGGCCCGTGATACACTAACCGTTTCTATTTCAACAGTTACTTCAAAAACAACTTTTAGTGCAGGTGGATGGGTGCTGAGCAAGCTTTTACCCGAAATGGTTGAGACACTGATGATATCCAAAGATCATATGCATACGCTTACAAGAAGACAAAATTATAGTGAAAATGAGCAACTGATTGATCAACAATTTGTTTTTTACTATTTCATTTCTTTCTTCTTCTTTTTTTTTTTTTTTTTTTTTTGTATTAGATTATTAGGTGAAGTATAATGCAAATGATTGGTAGGCTCGTAAGTGCCAACCTAGTTGGGATGTACTTGACCTATAGTGATGCAATTTCTCTATCATCATCAGTAATCTACACGTATATTTTTTTTAAAATATCAATTTTTGTAATATTTTATTTCATTTTGAAATAAAAATATTCAATAAATGTTATATAAATAATTTAATATTGTCATATTGAAAGTTTGATTTATATATATATATATATAATTATTCATTTCGAAAAAAAAAATTACATAATTGCATACTTTTTTAGTTATAAGTTCATAATTAAAAAAACATAAATCGTATATAATTAAATTTAAATATCACCTTGAAATATTACATAACCAAACAAAACATCTCATGAATCTTAACTAAAATACTCTAGTATAATTTTTAAAATTTTTTATTCCTAATATTAAAAAAATAAAAAAATAAAAAAAGTCCGACTAAGTTCGGCCTAAGCCCAGGCCCTATGCCTAGCCCTAGGCCCTATTATGAGTGGGCTTAGGCCTGGGCCCCACTTTTTTGCCCATCTGCCGGCCCGGCCTAGCCCGCTAAAAATGTGGGAGCCTGCGAAGCCCACTTGGGCCGGCCTGAGTATGGGCCGAGCCGGGCCATTATTACATCCCTACTTATCAATACATCCCTACTTATCAAGGAGATCATGATCCACAAGCCCTCCTCATACAAGATTTGCGGTTGTGATTGAAAGCAATATGTTTTTAACATTTTCTCATTGATTATACTAAAATTAAATTTAGAATTTCATTTTATATTATTTTTTTAAAATTCCTAAAGTCTCTTAAATCATTTTTTTTTGGGTAAACTACCAATAGGTCCTACTTTGGAGACTTATTACCCAATTGGTCATACTTTGGAGACTTATTACCCATTAAGTCCTATTGATAAATTTATTAAGTATAAAGATAAATTTATCAGTCTTTTATTTTTATGAATAAATTTATAGTGATAAATTTATCAGTTCTTTGTTTTTATGAATAAATTTTTAGTGATAAATTTATCACTCTCTTATTTTATAGTGTTAAATTTATTAGTTAGGACCTGTAGGTAAATAAGTCTAGTTAATAGGACTAATTGGTAAGTACCTCCTTTTTTTTTTGGGGCTCAAAAACACATTAATTTTATGTCACCTGTATACTCTACACCTAAGAAACACACTAATTGATAAATTAGATAGTTACTAAATAGAATTGAAAATGAAAATTATGAAAAATATAATTATTGATTTTTAAAAACTACATATACAAAATGAATAAATGATATAATTCTTGTTTTTTTTTTTAATTTTATTTATAATCTATTTGATAGACTTATAATCATTCACAAACTCTAACTTTTTAATAATATACGGCACATTGACGTATTATGTCTTAGAAATAACAAATATGCAAAAAAATCTCACACATCGCTCTAAGGCCAACAATTATTTATAGTTACCTTAGAATTTGAAGGAGGCATCCATGGTTAACAGAGGCCGGATGGACATGGAGATTAAGCTTGAATAAAAGGTATTAAAAAAAAATTTAAACACCAAATGAAATCTTAATAATTACCATTTGCGGGAGAGAGAGAGAGAGAGAGAGAGAGAGAGAGAGAGAGAGAGATGTAAAGAATATTTATTCTTGCAGACATTAATATTTTACATGAATGTAGTGAAATATAAATTTCCCTTTTTTTGTGGTGGATTAACCAATAAATCCCAAATTTTAATCTTGTAATCCATTAGATCATAAATGTTTTCTTGTTAACCAAAAAGGACTTTAGTGTTGTTGTTTACCAATTTGCCACTGGGTAATTGTAGTTGTGTTTGTATATATGGAGATGAGGGTGTGTGTTGCCCATGCAGCCTACAAAAGCGCTATATTACTTTTATTGTTATTATGAATTGTTTGTGTGTGAAGGTGGGGGTATGAACAGTCCACGTCATGTAATTGTAGCTAATGTATCGTGATTGACCTAATGATGTGGTACCAACATGGATCCAAATGCGAATATTTGGTTCGAATGTACCCAATAAAATACCGTCTTCGACAAAAGGGCTTTTCGACCCGACCCACAACGGAAGGATCGTTATGTTATGTGTGTCGAAAGTGCCCAAATTGGATAGTTGAAATGTTGCCACATCAAGAAGAACCCTAGGTTCAATTTCATTGTAATTCGCCCGAATTCAAATTTCAAAATCTCCTTGATTGATTCCCACTTCCGAGATTCGGGGGGGGGGGGAGGGGGGGGGGATTTCGCGATTTTGTAGGTGGAGCGTTAATACGTTGGTTGATTGAAGGTGGTGAGTTTGTCGGTGTGTGAAGCCCTAAATGTGGTGAATTGGGTAGTGTTGTGTGAACTTCGCCATGCATACTTGAAGAACAAGAGCAAGGACATTGAAGATTGACAAAATGACTGGCAAAAGTAAGTATTTTGTGTTGTTGTCTATGTTTGTATGTTTGTGCGTGATATGGTGTTGGGCAAAATGGTGTTTTTTGTTGTTGGGTTATGAATTATGTGAAAGGTGTTACGTTGGGTCGTAGATCTTGATTTATTGATTTTAAGTGTCGAGTATTTGATGTGGTTGTTGTTGGGTGTGATGGGTTTGTAGGTCCTGTATGTGCACCACATACTGACGTTGGAGGACCACACAGTGGAGGGGTAGGGTTTGTCCTGTTGGAATTTTGTGGAGTGTGGGGTAAGTAGTTTTGAAATATGTGTTGGTGGTGTCATGGTGTGCTGTGTGGGGTTAATGAAAATATTTTGAGTGGAATTACGTTGAGGGTGAGGGAGACATGGTCAAATTATTTTGTATGTATGTTGTGTGGGGTTGGAAGTGTGAATGTATTGAGTGTGGACGCAGTGTAAGCGTGTTGTGAAATGTACTTTTGTGGGAGTTTTTGTATGTATTTGCTTGCTGTTAGGATGTATTTGAATGCGGTCGTAGTGAGGAAAGTTTCGTTTGATGTGAGGGGTGGTGGATGTGAGAAATGAATGTGTGGTTTGTTGTTACGTTAACTGGTACTTGTTGTTTGTTTGTTTGGTGTAGATGTGACAGTGTGGGTGGATGAATGATGTTTGACATATTTACCACTCCAACTGCATGTTACACACTGTGCAAGTTGTTCTGTATAGGCTGATGTTTGTGTTTCCCTATTTTCAGTGTATGCATAATTTTGGCATAGTATTGATAATTTTACAAACATACAACTGCATGCACATTAGTGTTTGATGATGTATATGTTTGTCTAGCTATTGAGTGTTTGTATCATTAATTGCGTCATGTATTGTGTTGCAGAAGTTGGCAGGACGTCGAGTCCATGGACTCGGTCATGTGAACAGAAGCGGAAAAAAGCAGAAAATGGGACGACATCGAGTAATTTTGTGGCTGCTATACGTTGTCGTAATTTGTTTAAGCAACAGAGCAGTGGACCCCGTTTGGGTAGTGTTGTAAGACATCCAAAACAAAGGCTGAACTTCCGTTCTAACGTCGCCAGGCTTGTGAAAATGGTGTACGCGGTGAAGTTAACAGATATGCATCTTGTTCATTTACGGAAGACACCTTTCTAGCTACTGTTCGAGGCGATATTGATTAATCAGTTAGACCACACCAAGTTTCGAAAAGGTGATGATGTGGTCGTGAGTATTATACGAACGTACAATGTGTGCGAAGGGAAGTTCGTTATTGGTGGTCGTCGCATCGACTTCACCAATGATGATGTGAGGTTGCTTTTTGGGTTACAATGTGGCGGTGCATTCTTGGATTTTATGGCACGGCCTAGGCCTGCATCGGATTTTGTACAACGCAGGAGTGGTGGTGTTAGTCGAATAACTACGAAACTTGTAAGGGACTTGTTGTTTGATGTAGCGGTCGAAAGTACGACCATGGATTATGAGGACATTGCCAAACTGCTTTGCCTGTATTCTTGTGTGAAATTGTTTTTTTCCATATCTGGAGAATTTGTAAGCTGGATCTTTATTCGTTACGTAGAGAATTTGATTGGACCAGTGCAATACGTAGTACGTTGATGTGTTCGGTTAGGGATTTTTATCGGACACCACATAAAGTGACGGGGTGTGTGGTTTCTTTACTAAAAAGCTGTAACGAACCATATGTATATGTTGTTTGCCTCTTTAAATCAAAGTTTATGTCATTGTCATACACTGCGAGGTATTGTAATGTACATTGTTTTAATGATATTTCCTTTTTGTGTTGTAGTATTGGTTATGCGAACACACGTCTATAGTTGGGGAAAAATCTGCGCACATGTTTCCAAGGTTCCTAAAGTGGAACATGGGCGAGTTGATAACGAGTATACGTGGCGTGAAGTTGGCAAACAGTGGCATTTTTACGGTAGTCTTGATTGTGAAAATATTAAACAAATTTGTAGATTTATGGATATGCATGTTCTTATTTGTTCATGGTTGTTAATTGTAGGTGTAACCGGGGAAGCTAGTTACTGGTGAGCACGAACTTGCGATCTTGAATGGGGAAATTTTGTTAGAGGGCGTGCATACAAATGGAGAGAATAGTGACGATGGTGCAGATATGCGTTCAACGCCAAACATGCATATATGTAGCATTGAAATACGTGATGGGGATCGTTTGGCTACTGAACCTCAGACTGCGAGAAATCCAGATGGTCAAGGCGGCAAATATGTCGTCAGTGACCAAGCTACGACAGATGTTAATGATGATGAAATGCGTAACCGTGACAAAGATGAAATTATTTCAAAATTGGAGGACGAAATTAGTGATTTGAAGAAAAAAAATGAGATGCAAGCAGTATATTTGGTTGGAAAGTGTGTTGAAAGTGAAAGAAGAAGATAAAATAAGACTAGTGCAGGAAAATGCTGAGTTGTGAAAGGCTGTTAGTGTGTTGGAAGAGCAACTGGCGGACCTTGTAGTTCATAATGTCATGCAACAGTTCAACATGTCACGGGAAGGTAATGAAGCGACTGATGGTGAGACAAGTGGCGATGTACATCACGCATGTCGAACAAGTGGTCGTGACACACCAAATCATCCAGAAATTGTGGTAGATGCGTCCCCAGTATCGTGCATACTTGCTATGCTAGAACAAACCGAATGTAATGGCATAGATGATGTTGTGGAGAGGGTGGCGGGTGATGTGGTTGTTGTCAGTCCGCTATTGGCAGATGGTAGAAAGGGTGATGATTGGCCGAACTCGTTTGTGCGTAACATCAAGGGGAAGGTGAGGAAAAAATTTTAGTTGGCGAAGTTTGAGTACCCAGAATTGCGAGTTAGGCAACGGCAGGTGAACAGTGAGGGATGCAGCATACCTGCAAACAGAGTGGATGGGGTTGGCAAGCATGCTATTGTAACAAGCCCGCGGGGGACCTCGCTACAGCTCGGACTCGATTTGTGTCACGGTTCTTAATCTTGAACCAAAGAGTCCAAATCCGGCAAATCGTTTTGGAAAACAGATTTTAAAAGAAGTGCCAAACATGGACTGCTTTGCCAGATACAGAGTCGCCACCTAAATATTTTATTTTTGGAAAATTTAGGAAACCCTGACTCGGTGCCAAAGGCCACGTGTCCGTCATCACCAAAGTTGCCTCGGCTCGGGAACTTGGGTACGATTGGGGAAGGTCACTTCGTGAGCACCCCCGCTCGCCCTGTCAAAGACCGGCCTCTACTAACCATGATATCTATTTTTGAAAACATTTGTGAGTTCTTATTCCGGTTATTAGCCTAGGTTACTATGTGATGCTCGCAGCAAACAAGTATAGACTGGGCCGCCTGAATTGGAACAAAACATTTCATGTTTGTTTGTTTGAAAATGGTTTGATGGTGCTACCCGCAGGTAGGCTAAGACGTGGATTTGCCACCCTCGGGTGGGCTTAGAAAACGTGATTTTGCCACTATCTAGTGGGCTTAAAACAAACATTCGATGAATTGTTCCAATTCAAGTAACACAACCTCCACCCACAGGCATTCAAGGCAGTTATATCACATAAGCACATAGCCTCATGGTAAGCATGCTATCATGGCAGTCACTCACACACATGCAAGGATGCTAAAGCATAAAACTCACCGAGTACTTCAAGCCGAAACAGAAACTCATTAGAAATTATGCATGATCCTAATTATACAGAGATGCCTAATGCAACACATGCAATAATGCAACTATAGCAGGCTCGGCTATTCTAAACATGGCATATGGAATGCTACAACTAACACGTATTCAATTCGGAATTGAAATACAAATGCAGTTTGCATGATGCGCCGAGCCCGGTGCGTGCAAAACAGATGAATGATGCAAACATGCTGTCATACTGTATGCTAATTGAAATATGCCCTAATCTAACCATCGTAAGCAGGTAAATAAAAGGGAAGAAAGACGTGGGGTTGGAAGACATACATCACACTCACCCACACTTATTACAATTATGCCCTCGCGTAGAGGGTCCGAATAAATAATACAGTCCCGAATGAAAGAATAATACAGTCCGAAATGTACAGTCCGAATAATATACAAATTCCTAATTAATTAACAAATTAACTAAGAAAAACTGTAAACTGGCATGCAAGCCAGGGGCTGCCTCACTTCCGCTGAATGATGTATGCTGGGCTGCTTTTTCGGAAATCCACTGGGATGCCCCAATTAACCTCTGTTTGCAATGTTCCTCGAAATGCGTGCCAAGCCTCGGAAGCTGCTGTTCTTGATAGGCTGCAACAGAGAGCAGGAAAGGGGCATAGCAATGAATTTCACAAATATATGCATGCCTCGATCCTCGTGCCACCAATCACGCATCTCGATGCATGATGACCGAGGAGTCGGATTGCACAACTCAATATAGGATGAATGCGGATGAATGCTACAACAAAACCTAACTCCATCATGGATAATCCGGAGTGTCGGTGACTTGGGAATTGAGACCCGTTCCGTCACTCGGAGTACGAAACGTGCCTCGTTTCCCGTGCTCGGGCTAACTCCTATCCCGAACACGATGCAATATGCATGATATGCATGAATGTAACTAAAAATACAATCCTAGCATGCACAATGCTATGAAAATGATATGCCTCGAAATGCGTGCACACGGGCACGCATACCGAGGCGGTGATCCTAAGGCATGAAATGGCATACGCAATGCCAATTGGACTTACACTAACACGAGTGGACCTCAGCCACACTCACATAAGAGGCCGTCGGATGAAAATGAGATGCCTCGAAATGCGTGCACACGGGCGCGCAAACCGAGGCGATGGCCGTAAGGCATGAAATGGCGTGGAAATGATATGCAATGAGACTAAAATGAGATGTCTCGAAATGCGTGCCCACGGGCACGCAAACCGAGAAAATGGCATACGGAATGCAACAGGACTAAAATGAGATATACTATGCAATATGGGCTTACACCAACATGAGAGAGCCTCAACCCTACTCACACGGGAGGCCGATGGATGAGAATGAAGTGCCTCGAAATGCGTGCACACGGGCACGCAAACCGAGGCAATGGCATACGCAATGCGATGAGACTAAAATGACATACAGAATGCAAAATGGACTTACACTGACATGAGTGAGCCTCAGTTGCACTCACATAAGAAGCCGTCGGATGAAAATAAAGCGCCTCGAAATGCGTGCACACGGGCGCGCAAACCGAGGCGATGGCCGTAAGGTATGAAATGGCATGGAAATGATATGCAAACATGCAAATGAATTTTGGCACTGAAATGTGGGGGAAAACAGCCCCGAAATGAGGCGAAAGTGCACCCGATGCATGAAATGGCCCCGAAATGCGAATTTAGGCACCCGAAATGGCCTATAGCCATGCAATGCATGCACAATATGGACATGGAATGAAAATACAGTAGCGAGGCTGCCCCAAGACAAGCATTTTTCAGTCTAAAACAAGGCCAAACAGCAAGCATAGATAGGGCAACAATAGCATGCAAAAATAGGGGCCAAGAGAGGGGTATTGAAGCAAGTGATACATGCGATGCCCAAATGGAAAAGTACCCTTCTACAACACTGATTAGGGACTAAAAATATGAACATTTACAGTAGATGAAATCCCCCAACTCAGTATGAAAACATGCTAAAAATGTCATGCAAAAACTAGGATACATAAGGCTATAACATGAGGTACCCTAAACATTCATCAAACCAGCAAAGACCCTTAATGAAACATGACAATAAGGCCAAAATATGGATATTTTCAGTACTGCTCATGGCCGAAAACAAAAGCTAAATAGGCCTAAGAAAGCATGTAAAAATGGGGGTCAAAGAGGGATATAAAGACAAGCACAACATGGAGACCCCAAGCAAGATTGATCCCTTCTAAAATGTTGTATAGGGACACAAAATAAGCTTATTCACAGTTCATGACATGCTCCAAAACAGACTACATGTAGGTCAAACAAATCATGCAAGTTTACGGTAAATTGGAAGAATTATGAAGCAAGTGCATGATAGAGAGGCCAAACAGGGTTGAACCCTTCTTCAATGTTGAAGAGGGGCTCAAAATAGTCCCACTCACAGTTTACATCATGCTCGGAAACAGATCACTCCTAGGCTAGAAATAGCATGCAAAATATTGACATTCAAGAGGATATTGAAGCAAGTGTGCCATAGAGGGCTCAAACAGGGTTGAGCCCTTGAACAAACATGAAGAATAGCTCAAAATAGACCTAGTTTCAGTTAAGGTCGGAGCTCAAAATAGTGAGAAAGTAGGGTTAAGAAAAGAAGCAAGAAAAGGGTACAAAAGAGGGGAATGGACTCTTACCCTTGAAGACCACACTTTTGCTACCTCTTGGCTTGAGGAAAGTTGCTTCTAAGCCTCTGAAGAACCCCTCCTTGCTGTTGGAAATGGAGTGGTGATGGTGGTGCTTGATGATGATGAAGGAAATGGAACCAAACTTGAGAGTTTTAGAGAGATAGAGAGGGATAGGTGTATGTATGCTTGAAGCAAAATTTTCTAACCCTAGGGACAGAGTTGGGAGGCTCCTTATATGGACAAAGGAGGGGTAAAGGTGGAGGGAAATGCACCCAAGCTTTCCTCCAAAATATCCCCCGGATACAGATATTTTCTGGGGAAAATAGCTATACAGCTGTAAAGTATGCACTGAGGGAAGCATGGCCGGCCAGGTATTTTTGCTGCAGGTGGCCGGCCGGCCACCCCCCATGGCCGGCCGGCTAGGGGTCAAAAAGGTCAAGTTGATTTAGTGGCCGGCCACCAAGGATTGGTGTCCTCCCAGGTGTGCTGAACAAGACCCTGTGGTTCAAATTTGGCAACTCTAAAACAGGAGAGAATAGGCCAATTCAAAGAGGGGTTCAAAAGGGTCAAAGAGAGTTACTGGCCGCCATATGTTTTTAGGGTCCTCCCATGTGTGTACATCACAATATGTGGTTTTGGCTTGAAGAAAATGGCCCTAGGGTGTTCAACATTAGCCCGGAAGTGAGAAAACGGGCGCCGGGAGGCGCCGGAAGAGCATAACTGCTTGCTGAGACAATTACTAGCCTCCCACCCTCCAATGATCTTCCTGGTGATAAAACAGAGGTACCTGCCAAAAATGAACAAAAACCGATGCAAAACGAATGCTCGGGGGCCAAAACACGCAGTTCGGGTCCGAAAACCGGCCGTTAAGCACCGAAAGTGGTGTTTGGCCACGAAGTGGGTATCTAAGACCCCAGTGTCCCTCGAAAGGGAGTAAATGAGATGCATGCCAAAAACCGGAGGAATCGGAGATGGTTGGGTGGTCCCGAACCGAGGCACACGGCCTGACGGCTCCGAAAATCGGGAACCGGGCTCCGAAATGGGCAAAATGGCCTACGGCCACGAAATGTAGCCCACGGCCACTGAGAGATGGTCCAGGACCTCTCCCTCCCCTCAGGAAAGAAAACAGAGAAAATCGAGTCCGGTTCGCAAACCGAGGTAAGGTACAGAAGAGAGTTCGGAAGTCGGAGGCAGGGCGCACGGCCGCGACTCTGAGACTTCTGAACGAGCACAATATGCAACATCACCAAGCGCTCAATCGGTGACGTCTGAGCCTTAAGGTCGGTCAAAAATGGGGTGTCTACAGCTATGGATGTCAAAATGATCGATGTGGACGCAGTTAGGGGCGGTGACAATAAATTCTCTGGGCTTGGAATTAATAATCGGCATACAATTCGGAAGACGATGATGCAGCAGGAGAAAGACATTATTAGTTCTGCGTACGAACGTTACGGCGATGGGTGGGTTTTTTTTGTAATTTATTATTCCAGCATGGTGTTGTTGTGAGTATTGTCAGGGTATTTGACGTTAATGTTTGTTTTATATTTATGTGGTCAGGGCAATCATATGGGTTGGGCGGGTGGATGGTAATGCTGTGTACTTCTCAGATGTTAGAGCAATAGTCCGCCAAGCTGGTCTGCGAGGTAATGTAAGTGGTAATGGCCACATATTCAGTACGTGTCTATGTTATATTTATGTGTATGGTGTTTGTAATGTGGGTGTTTTTGGGTGGTTAGAAGTTATTGACACATATGTGGAGATGCTAGCTGATGAACAAACCAGGTTGAATGCAGGGAAAGAATTCCCAAAAACGTCATATTTTTTTAGCAGCATATGCCTGGTTAGTATGTTTAGTTTGTGTGCTATGATTTGATGTGGAGTCTGAGTTTTTACCGCGTGACATGTAATATGGTGTGTGCAAGATATGATGAAAAACGAAAACCTCTTTGCACATTATAATTATGTAACGAGTAACTTGGTGGCTACTAAAGGTGCTCGTTACATCCATTTCCCAATTTGTCATCTTTCACACTGGACACTTGTGGTGTATGACACGGACGCTGGCCGGTGGAAGCATTTTAATTCGATGCGTAATAGGAACGGCCCAGTGGGGGTACATTACGCTGAAGCGTTATACTTGGTAAGTTTGTGATGGATATAATAAAATGCTGAATGATATGTATATGTTAGCATCATTCCTGGTGTGATGGTTTTTTTCCGCTGCAGAAAAATATTATGACCGAAATACAGCGGCAGATGCTAGACGCATGTGGTAGGGACGATGTGGTGGAGACGCAGGATTTTGAGATTCTACTTGAGTTAGTGGTTGAATGTCCGCAACAACGTCCGGACTCATAAGTGAGATGTGAACACATTACTTTACCGATTTGTTTGTGTTTTTAGCCATACTGTCTTATTGATGTTTTTTGTTTGTGTTCAATGGAGCACAGCCTTGATTGTGCAATTATTGTATGCGTTGTTATGAGGTAGCATGTGCATCATGTGGAAGTGGGACGGTGTTTGCAAGGTGGCAACTACAGCGTTTTAAGAGCTAACATGGTGAAGTTATTGGTGAATGATCCTGATCGTGGGTTAGCGAGCAATCCCGAAGCAGGAAGAAGTTGAACTTACTGCAATGTGACACAGAATTAGGTTTACTAAATGGTTTTCACGTAGTCAGTGTGTTTATTATGCTATGTATTAAGGGTGTTACAATATTTTGGTGCGTAAGACGTGGTTAGGATGTTATGTTTATTCGTATAGTTAATGGGTCACTTCTTTTTGGAAAATGTATTGATCATTCACTGTTTTGTTTTGGTTTGTGACGCATGGTTGTTGCCGTGCAGGATTGATTGAAATATAATATGCTAGTATGGTTGTTATTGGGCGTTATTTGGAATGAGTTTTGATGTGTGTTAATGAGGGTGTTGAGGTGGTTGGTATGTTGCATAATACAGGTGGTAGGGACTTGCATTTACCCACTAGGGTAACTGATTTGTGCGACGTCGTGGCATGTGAGACTAATAAATATACATTTGTGTCGTACCACTAAACTAAATGGGTTACATTATGTTGGTCATTGTGGTAGTTGTTTTTTTCTTCAGTTGAATGACGTGGCATGTGAGTCAAATGATGACAAGTTTGTGATGGACGCCAAAATGAAATGGGTTACGTTATATTGGTCATTGTTGTAGATGGTTTTTGGTCATTTGGATTTGTGATGTTTGGTTATTTTTGTGGTAATTGGATTGAATTTTGATATGGTGTTAAGGACATCCTTAGTTATGTTAAATTTGTAGTAGTTTTTTTATGTGAATATGGTTGTCAGTGCGTGTTTTTTTGATTTATTTTCAATGGGGTTGTTATTGGGTGTTCGTACAGCTAATGGGTTGATGGTTTTTTGGATAAGTTGTTGATTGTTCATCGTTTTGTTTTGGTTTGATACGCATGGTTGTTGCTGTGGATTATTGATTGAAATATAATATGATCTAATGGTTGTTATTGGGTGTTGTTTGGATTTAATTGCGAGTTGTGTTGATTAGCGTTTTGATGTGGTTGTTAAGTTCCATAAATTTGGCAGTAGAGACTTGCAAGTACCTATTACATTAACTTATTTTGGTGACGATGTGGCAGGTTAGGTGGCTGATTATGTATGTATGATGTACCACAACAGTGAATGGGTTACGTTATTTTGGTCATTGTGGTAGTTATTTCTTGTTAAGTTGGATTTGTGATGTTTGGTTTTTGGTGTGATAATTGGATTGGATTACAATATGGTGTTAACGGCATCCTTTGGTACGTGGAGTGTTGTAGGAGATATGTTAAGGTGGTCACCAAATGCAGTAATTAGTGTGTAGAATTGTAAACTTAAAGTATGATGCTTGTAAAACAAATTATTTGCTAGAACGATGTAAACCGTAAGTTTGCTAAAATTTAACGTACTAATACTAGAAAATAAAAATTCATATGGTGTCGTTACATAATGATGACTTATTTAAAAATATTTGATAGTAGAGTTGTTGAAGATGTGAACGGATTATATTGGTGCGTTGCATGTCTTCCTATTATGATTGTCCATATGCCCAGCGGCCACAATGGATTTGTTGTACATGCTTCCCCCTTGAAAGTATCCACTTCTTTTTTGACCTGCCTAGTGGACGTTTCACGACAGGGGGTTGAATGAAGTAATCATTTGGACTGAACGGAGGTTGTTCCACTGTAGGTATTGAGTATATGGTTGGTGCGTATATGGAACGGTACTCAGACATATGGAAGTACGGTTATACAAGCTCGTTCAAATCCCTACCACTCCTTCGAACGGCGACCACAACATGTGCACATGGGAAACCTTTGAGTTGCCACTGGAAGCATGAACTTGTACGCCTCCCAACGTCAACAGTGATTGAGGGGAATGAGTGCACTTTGTATATGTCTGCATTTGACTGGCTGACATTCCACAACTTGCCTGTGTTGAAAGTTGTATCCAAGTGGGCCTCCATTTTGGGACAAATTGCGCCGGTCCAAGTTTGGGATGCCACACGATGTTTGGCCATTTTCCGCATTAGTTTGGTTCTAATACTGTCAACCATGCGGGTTATTGGAAGGTTATGTGACTTCCTTATCCATGAGTTGAATGATTCGGCGGCATTAGAACACATCTCCCCATAACGGTTGCCCTTGAAAATTGTTAAATGAGGAGACAATATTAATGTACTCGTCATAACATAGTATTGTGATTGGGTTCTTTACATATGCCACATGCAATTTGGTAAGAACACATAAGAGGCGTACCTGAAGAAGGCATTTGCCCAATTTTGTGGATATGCGTTTGCTATGAATTTGGCAGCAACGCCACGTCCTGATTTGTGGAATTGTTCCACTTTCTGATTAAATGTGGCGACCTTTGGTGCGTACGCACAATGTCGTAGTTTGGTAACCAACCCAGCACAATGCATACTGTTTGAATACCGTAGCCTGTCCTTTAGGTTCCTCTGCAAATGTTGGAGACAGAAACCATGTTCCGTGTTTGGAAAAACGATTGGCATCGCTTCATGCAAACCATCATTTCTGTTAGAAATGAACGTCAGTTGCTTGTCCACATTAACCACTTGTGCAAGTTGTTGAAGGAACTAGGACCAGTTCGATGTGTTCTCGGAGTCCACAACTGCGTATACGAGGGGGAATAACAATGACACGGAATGCGAAACCAAATGTTGAGGACTTTGTGGCTTAATATGACATATTTGTTCATAACAAAATTGGTTGGATGAAATAGTTCATTGATTTTCAGGCAATGGGATGTACTAACCTTGGTTGCCATCCTTCGCAGTGGCGGCGAGTAGGAATCCTTTCAAACGTCCTTTCAGAAAAGTAGCGTCCAGGAAAAGCAACGGACGACAATGATTAAAACCATCAATGCATGCTTTAAATGATATGAAGTACTAGGTGAAACGTAGGGTTTGGTCATCGTACTCGAATTTGATATAACTACCTGGGTTGTGTGCCATCACAGTATCACTGTACCATCGTAACTGATCGAAAAAAATGTTCTGAGCACCGAATAGTTCGCCCCTTGCTTTTTCGACCCCCAGCCACGTAACGCGGTAGCTAATGTCCAGTCTGTAATTTTGTTTCAAATCTAGGATGACCTCGGTAGGGCGTGTGAGTGGTCGGCCACGTACCCGTTGTGAAATAATGTCAGACACTAATACGGACGGCTACGCCACAAATGTGTTCACTATTCCATTTTCGAAGGTAAAAAAATCCGTTTGCCTCTAATTTGCGAGCATGAACAGACCATGTACATCCATTAGTCTCGAGCATTGCACAAACAGCGGTTACACGGACAGAATCATTTTTCTTGCGTTTGAATTGAAACCCACATTCGACCGCGTATTTCAGCAATACATTGCGGAACTCTGAAGCTCCACCCTCAAACCCCTGCCCTATGTGAGTGAATCCAGTTGCCCATGAATGTGATAGGAAGACCTTGTCATTGTTTGGACAAAATGTTGGCAACAAATCCACATCGTCATCAACGTCCATGTCACTTTGTACCGTTACCGGTCAGGGGAGTTAGTTGCAACGTGGGGATATTCAGCAACACGAGGACCATCCCCCTCACCCGGTGGTATTCAATAACCACATCAACAAGTTGTAATCAGAATAACCGGGCAAGGCATACCATGTTCTGCATGTTAATGTCGTTCTACAAGGCAAAATTGTTATACCCCGGAATCTTGTAGAACAACAACACTTTCCCCGGTGACAGGACATCGTATTTGGTACAAACGAAATCGACAAGTTTGGCAAAGTTATATGGCGGTTGCAGTTCATATGCAACATTAATGGATTGGTAACAACATAAAAGCATGAAAAAGGAGTCCATTTATAACATAAATAGAATTGTTTACAACAATGATTACTGTATTGACATGAAATGAACTGGAAGGTTCAGTGCAAAGAAAACCAAAACGACCAGAATCCCGTCAACACAAAATGATACATTACACGGGATAGAGAAACAGTGTGCCATACCTGAACACGGCGGAAACTGATCGCGTTGACTGCAGAAACGCCACTCCCACCTCACACACAGCAAAACCCAAAACCCTATTCTCCGTCAAAACCCTTCGCAAATTGAATCCAGCGGCTCCACGCAAACGTCTGATTGCATATTCCAAAATATACAATACCTACCCTAAATAACTACTGAGGGTACATACGTCCAACCAATGGCCATCATAATTTGAAAAAGGACTTCGTGGTAAGACGTTCCACATAATGAGGACTACACAATCAAACATATCAAACGCGGGATTAAATGGTACGAGAGTTGTCAAATTGGGACTTTTCTATAAATTTCCCTTTTTTTTTAGAAGGGATTTAGTAATTCTTGCTAAAAAAAAAAAATTTAATTAATTAGTTAGGTAAAATATATAATATATTTCTATTATGAAAAACAATTCCTTAAAGTATATATATATATATATTGTTAGGTATAAAATTTTGAAATTTAAATTCCTAAATCATAGGTGAATTCAATAGCCAATGACATGTAAATTTTAAACTTTAAATTTCAATTTTGAATAGCCAATGATATTTTTCTCTTTTTAAAAAATAACAAAAAATCAACATAATTGGATTGGAGTTTTGAAACTCTTAGAGCTTTCAAAATTAAAAATTCCCTTTTATTTATATAATATATAGATAGATGGGTACAGCCTTAAAACCTAATCTTTATAATTATTATATAAAAGTGTTAGTTTTTGTTTTTAATTTCACGTGGGAGGCTCAAAACCTAATCTTCATAACTTTATTACTACATGTTAGCTTTTGTTTTTATTTTCACGTACGAGCAACAATTGAGCATTAATGAACACGAAAGTTGATGAAATAATTGTTCCAAGACTTAGAAACCTTAAAACGAATCAAACGTGAGTTTGAAGCATGAAATGAAATTGATTATGAAATTGAATTAGCTCTGGAATTGTAGCATGATGTGAATCTCCACCTTCCACCATAGCAGGCCTTGTGACCTAACCACTTTACATAATAATTGATTTTTAATATTATATTTGGAATCTGGATCATGAATAGTGGATTTGAAAATAAAAAAGAAAACAAAGTGAAACATCAATATTCTAAAAATGTGATATTGTGAATAGTTTAATTTTTCTTTTTTTCTTATGAACCCAAATGTCTTATTAAAGTGGAAATTACACAAAAGTGTGGTCACTTACATGTTTGGATTTAATTTTTTAAGGATAAAAATAGGTTTCTTCAAATGTAAAATTACATATTTGGACAATCTACATTATAGAGGTTTTGAATTTTCTCTCCTCATGGAACAAATCCCACATTATGAACAAAAACGTAACATTCCTATGTAACATTCTAATAACGTAACACTCCAATATAACACTAAAAAACTTTTTGGTGTACTTTTTCTAAACGTAACAATGTAACACTCCAAAAAAACTCCCCAAACGTAACAACGTAACACTCCCAAAAAACTTCTTAGTATATTTTTTTCTAAACGTAACAACGAAACAATCCAAAAAAACTCTTTAGTGTATTTTTTCAAAATGTAATACTCCAATGTAACACAAAAAAAACTCCTTAGTGTACTTTTTCCAAACGTAACACTCCAATGTAACACAAAAAAATACTAAAAAACTATTTAATATATTTTTTCTAAACATAACACTCACAGTTTGAAAATTATATATTTACCCAAAACTTACTAACAAATTTTTGTACTCTTTTTGGAAAGGTTTGAAGAATCTCACATCCTTTTTTTGAAATGTTAAATTAGAATGTTACGTTTAGGAACACTATTGAATTTTTTTGTGTGTTATGTTGAAGTGTTACACTAAGGAATTTTTTTAGAGTGTTATATTAAAGTGTTACATTTGATAAAAGTATACTAAGGATTGTTTTTGGAGTATTACATTGGAGTGTTACAGTTTAAAATTATACATTTGTCCAAAACTTGCTAAAATGTTTTTGTACTCCTGTTGAAATGTTTGAAGAATTCCAAATTGAGAGGGTAATTTTTAAAGAGAAATTGGGCCGAGCTACGATCCATTAATCTCTGTTTTGGGCCGGACTAAGGGTCAGGTATGGGCTTTCAATAGTTCGGTCCCAGGTCGTCCGAGTACCAAACTGGGCAGAGACTTCGGGAAGGGTTTGACTGGGCTATCTAGAGCTAGGCCTGGTAGTTGGCCGAGGTATTAGTAAAAAGGAAGGCCGAGAATGCCATCTACATCATTGCTTAGTTGAGAGCACGACAGAAATAAGCTAGCTCGGTTAAACCGCACCAACTTAGTCAAGGAGAAAACCATCTCACTTGGTTAATAGTGAATAGAGTGTTATCAGGATAGACATTCTTTACTGGGAGTGTGATTGATTCCTAGGAAGACTCTTATTAGGAGAGTTGGAATCAAAGCAGAGGTATCCAACACAAACCCGCCGGCTAGCTCACGTTTGTATTTTCAGGAAGTAAAGCGATGACGTTTGGAGGAGTGCAAACTTGTTCAACAGGATTATACGAGAAGATTATTTCGTGCTCGTACAATTGGCGCCGTCTGTGGGAAAACACAAAGAACAAAACCTTTTGATCGAGTTTTCCTCTTTAGTTGAAATCAATGCCGCACAATGAAGATTTGTCGTGATCTGCTATTGATGGGAAAACCCCGGAGGGGGGTGGGAGACGCGAAGGCTTACCTTTTATCCCATCCATGGCAGAGTTAAACCCCCAGCGACGGCACTCCTAGAGGAACACACGGGAGAGACGGGGCTCCAGTCCTCGTCGCTCCCAAAGTCCTGAAAGGCAGAGGCGAATGTTGGATCCTCAGGTTTTGGAGGATTGCGTGAGGGAGCAAGACGAATTAATAAGGAGGATGGCGGCAGACATGGAGACTATGAAGCGCCAGATAAAGGGCAAAGGGGTGACAACGGAAGAGGGCCGCAAAGGTAAGACGCTCTCCTACCACTCGGAAGATCGTGATAGACAAGTCACACTATCACACCAAGCTGAAAATAGGAGCCTTAGGACAGGCGATACACAATCAAGGACTTCTAGGACTCGTTACTCCAGGTCTGAGAGAACGAGGACTGAAAAGTCTGTATGGAAGGAAACAGTTACAGGCCCTCGTACTCACACTAAATGACGTCTAGGCACACGAGTTGCCAAGGTCGGCAGACCTACGGATAGTGCTTGAGGAAATGGCTCGAAGGAAAGAAGACACTCGGGCACGCGACCCCCGCAGAGTCTCTGCACTACAACAATTGGCACCTAGGACGCATAGGAGTGTCGAGGTTGGAAAGCCAGAGCCACGCCTTGCCTATGAACTAGCTGACAAAGCACTAGCAAGATTGCAAAGTTCGCCGTTCGTTCCGGCGATAAAGAACGCACCATTCCCCTCAGGCTTCCACCAGCCCAAATTCACTATTTATGAGGGAAAATCGGATCCCTACATGCACTTGAGCCACTTCCGCCAGGTTATGGCAGCATATCGGCGAAATGAGGCTATAATGTGTATCTTGTTTCCTTTCAACCTTGGTGACCTGGGCCTAACATGGTTTGAAAGGTTGCCAGAAGGCATTATAGCCTCATGGGCATAATTGGCAGAGGCATTTGTGACTAGATTCAGAAAGAATACCAAGACACTAGTGGAGACTGACCAGCTACTTTCCATTAACATGGGCGAGAAAGAAACATTAAGGTCTTACAACAGTCGATATTGGGAGACTTTCAATAAGATTGGGGATTGCCCCCACAAACCTCGCCATCGCACAGTACAAACGGGGTTTACCGGTCGGTAACAAGTTGAGGGATTCAATGACGATGATGCCACCCCTCACGATAGAGGCCCTAATGGAGAGAGTGCATCAACATATCCGGGTAGAGGAAGATAGTGCCCGCGCTAAAGAAAAATTTGGCACAACAGCGGCGTCGGATAAAAAGATTACGGCGAGAGTCAACACGGTAGAACAACTGAGCAAGAATCGGCAAGGCAAACAAGCCAACAGAGAGGACCCCCAAACAAGGAAGTTGAGAGTCCGCACTTCCATTACCACAGTATTTAAAAAACCTATCTACTGGATTCTTAGCGAGATACGCGATGAACCCTTCGTTCGGCGGCCAGCCAAGTTGGGAGAAACACAATGAGGCTACGATGAGAGGTACCGTTGCACCTTCCATGATGAGAAGGGGCACCGAATTGAAAATTGTACACCATTGAGGCAACATTTGGAGGAATTAGTGGCCGCTGGTCACCTGAACCAGTATATTGAAAGGGGAACACAGCCAGCCCCCCAGGACCACAGCAGACCGAATGGGATGCCGGTCGATGGTGCACCCCAAGACATAATCAATGTGATACATGGGATCGTCGAACCTGAGCGGGTATGTGAGCTCAGAGGGATGATCAAAAAGGCTGAGCACTTGAGGGAGGTACTAAGTGCACAACCTACCATCAAAAGGGAAAAACAGAGGCAACGAACGTCATCTCCTTCTCTGACAAGGATCTAACAATGCTACATTGCCCTCACAATGACGCCCTGGTAGTCACTCTGCGCGTCAAGAATTTCGACATCAAGCGGATTCTGATTGACCAAGGAAGCTCGTGTGAGATAATGTACTACGAAACCTTCAAGCAATTAAAATTGGAGGACAAAGACTTGGCGCCTGCAACGTCTCCCCTCGTCAATTTCAACTCCATTCCAGAATTACCAGTTGGCAAGATAATTCTACCAGTCAAGGCAGGAACAATGACGAAACAGGTGGAATTTTGGATATTGAAGGTCCCTTCCACCTACAACATAATCATCGGAAGAGCATGGTTGCACGCCATGTGTTCGGTGGCATCAACATACCATCAGGCATTATGGTTCTCCAACGAAACCGGAGTGATTGAAGAAGTCTTAGAAGACCAAATCATGTCGAAACAGTGCTTCATCATGGTAAACGGCATCCGGGCTGCAAAAAGGTTTGTACAGATGGTGGATGAGCTAGAAATAAGTGATTTGTTTACAGCTATCAGTAAAGTAGCCGAACAGAAGGCAGTGGAAGACTTGGTAGGGGTAAGGATAGATGAAAAGAACCCAGAAAGGTTCTTTTCACTTAGCTCGTCTCTGTCCAGCACTGAGAGAATAGAGGTCGTGGAATTTTTAACCTCTAACATCGAGGTGTTTGCCTGGACACCGTACGACATGCCTTAATTTCATCTGCCATCAACTTAATGTCCATCCAACTGCCAGACTAATTATATAGCAAACACGCCGATCGGCACTCCATCGCGCAGAGATAGTGGCGGATGAAGTGGGAAACTTGCTGAAGGTTGGGGCAATCAGAGAAGTGCACTATCCCAGGTGGATCTCCAACACTGTAGTGGTATCGAAAAAGAACGGCAAATGGCGCATTTGCATGGACTACAAAATAGTCAACAAAGCATGTGTAGACACCCCATTTTTGACCGTCCTCACGACTTGGACGTCACCGCTGGAACACTTGGTGATTACCCATGTTCGTGTTTCGTTTTGAGTTCCCAGAGGTCTCGGCTACGCGCCTTGCCTCAGGATCTCTCAACTCGACTATTCTGTGTTTGGTTTTGCACCAAACACTTGTGTTTTTGTTTCTGAGGGTAGAGGGTAGCTTGTTAGCTACCCCTAATACCCACCGGCCATGGCTTGAGGCCACCGGCCGTGTTTTGAGTCTACCGGCCATTGGTGAAATATTCCATTGGCTGGTCGGCATTTAGTGTGGCCGGCCGACCATATGTTTGGCCGATGGCCTCCTTTTCTGGCCGGTACCACATTTTTGCCTTTCTCAGGCATGGTGCATGCCAGCTGTGCCAGCTGGAATGCACAATACCTGCCCCCGTGCATAAGTGTGGTTGTTTTGCACCTTTGACCCCTTATTTTGCACCCTTTGCTCAAAGCTTCTTGAGGAAGCTTTGACCCCTTGTCTTAGCTTCCTCAGGAAGCTTGCACCTTTGGGGATAGCTTCCATTGGAAGCTTGATCCCTTTGACCCTTTCACTTAGCTTCCTTGAGAAGCTTAGCACCATTTCATTGCCTATATAAGAAACCCAACCCCTCCTTTGTCTTGGTTGAGCAAAAACCAGAGCAATATACATACATATATCTGTCACATACTTTCTCTCTCTATATCTCCCTCTCTCTCATCCTTTGTGTGTGTTTGGAAGCCTAAAAGTGTGTTTTGACCTTAGTTTTGCACTAAGACACACACCATTACACCATACTTCGACCTTGAGAGGCTTTGAGGGTTTGTTCTTGAGGTTTTGGACTAGTTTTGATCAAAGGAAGGAGGCTGCACTTGCTGTTCATCAAGGGTTCTTCAAGGGTAACCTTTTCACTTTAGATTCCCCAATCTTGCACTAGACTTTTGCCTATCTTGCTTACTGTTTTGGACTTTGTGTATAACTGAAAAAAGTCTTGTATTTGCATAAGATACTTCATTAAGGTCACTTTGTTGTTGGGGGTCGACCTCCCCCTCTTAGGCCTTGTTTGGCCCTCATTTTGTGCTATTTTTGGTGAGCTCCGGGACCACTTTGTTTGGGCCTCCTCACCACTGAAATCTTGAGGGATTTCAGTGGTGAGGATGGTGGTTTGAGGTCCTAAGAAGGAGAGGGCCATCCCCTCTCCTTGTTGTCTTCAATATGTGCCATTTTTGCCTCATGTTTGAGCATCTAATTTAAGTGCATGTTGGCCATGTTTTAAGTGTTATTTGGTAGTATTTTGCCATGTTTTAGCACTGTTTTGAGTTGGTTTAGGTATACCATGCTTGCTTAGCATACACGCCTTGTAATGCCATGTTTAGGCATTGACATGCTTTAGGTTTTGATCCTTGTTCTAGCATGATTTTGGCCAAGCTTTTTGAAGCTCTTGTGTTTGTTTTAGCATGCTTAAGTTCTATTTTTGGTTGTTTTGGTCGACCATGGCATGCTTTAGTATAGCCACCTTGCATTTTGGCTTGTTAGCCTTAGGTGTGTGATTGTGTAGCATGCATTACTTGCATTATTCCAGTGGTTTGGAACCACTTACCATGTTATTTCAGTCCTTATAACATGCCTATATGCTTGCATTTGATGCTCCTTCAATGTGTTAAAAGGTTGTTGCCTTATGCCTCCATGAATGTGCTTCTTTGTATGCTTGCATATTTAGACCACTTAGATGCCATCTAAGTGCATCCTTAGCTTCGCTTAGGTCTGCATTGGACCTGTTTTAAGTCCCCTTAGCCTTGTGAGGCTTGGTTGACTTAGCCTTGGTTTAAGTCCCCTTGGGCTTGCCTTGAATCTTGGACCATTATTGCATGCTTTGCTTGCTTTGATTAGTTGGTTTGGCACCATCATTAACATGATTTTCAGAGTTTACATTGCATGCTAATTGTCCATGTTTAGGCTCTTTTAAGTGTGCTTAAAGGTTGCTTGTTTGATGCTTAAGTGTTGGCCCATCAACATGTGCATGTGGCCACTGTTTTAGGCTTGTTTGAGGGTTGCCTAAATTAGTTTAAGTCCACCCCTTTGCATGTTGTTGCATGCTCACCTTGTGTGTTGTTGCATACTAGTGTGTTGTTGCATGATTGAATGAAGTCACATGCTTGCTTGCATGCTTGAACATCCACATTGTGTATTGCATACTTGTAGGTTGCATTGCTTCATGCCTTACATGCTTCTTTACTTAGGTTGTGTGCCTAACTTACATTGCACATTGCATTGCCATGTTGCATACTAGCCTCCATACCTAGGATGCATTGCATTGGCATGCATGCTTCACCTCTTGAGTTGAGTATGATAGAGGTTGAGCCCCTTTTGTTTGATTATGTGCATTGCATTCCATATCAAAATGCATACTTGGTTTCCCGGGCCATCATGCATGGAAATGCGCGATTGGTGGTCCGAGAATCGAGAACCATATCCCTTTGAGTCATGAATATGATAAGGGGTGTGGTTGGTGCATACATTGCTTGAAATGCATTGCCATGCTATGTTTTGCCCTCTGCTGCTGTCAAAAACAAGTTCTGCAGGAAGATTTGGCCGGCCGGCCATCTCCAGTGCCGACCGGCCATCCATAAGTGGCCGATGGATTAATTTGTGGCCGGTGACCATTCTCCATGGCCGGTGACCAATTCCCTCAGCCGATGGTGTTCCACAGCACTCAGAAAAGCGACCCTGGGACTTGTGCAGTCTTCAGAGGAGGATAACAATCAAAGCAGAGGCATCTTGTGCATGGCAGTGGCTTTCGAGCGGAGCCGAGCGCGCATTGCATTGGGCCCTCTTCCCGAGGCTGTTTATAGTTTTAATTAGCCTAGTCAATTTGCTTAACTAATTAATTGTCTGTAATATTTTAATTAGCTTGTAGGTTAATTAATTGTATTATTCTTTCGGTCCCTCCGAGCGAGGGCAAATTTGTAATAAGTGTGGGTGTGTGTGTGCATGTCTTCCAACCCCCACTTCTTTCTCCCTTTTACTTACTTGCTTTGATGGTTAGTATTAGGACATGTTTAATTTAGCATCCCTTATGCCATGCATGCGTGCTTCATTCATCAGTATTGCATTCACCGGGCTTGGCGCATCATACTAAATGCATAGTATTTCAAAATCTAACTTGAATACATGCTATCTGTGCATTTTCACATGTCATCGTTAGATTAGCCGAGCCTATTCTAGTGACATTCTGTATGCGTTGCATTAGCCACTTAACATGGACTTGGATCATGCATGATTGCTAACATGTTCTTGTTTTGGAACGGAGTACATTGTAAGTATTTATGTTTTAGCATCTCGCATGAATGTGAATGCTAACATGACAGCATGCTTACCATGTGGCTAGATGCTTATGTGATATAAATTGCCTGAATGCCTATGGGTGAAGGTTGGACTGTTTGAGTTGGAACAACTCATTGAAATCCGTATTTTAGCCTACTTACAAGTAGCAAATTCCAAAGCGTTTTCCAAACAAACGGATATGCAATGTTTCATTCCAAATTAGGCAATCTAGTCTATACTTTTGTGTTGTGCGCATCACATAGTAATTCTAGCTAATTAATCGGAATAAGAACGCATGTGTTTTCAAAAATGAGATATCACGGTTAGTAGAGGCCGATCTTCGGATCGGGCTAGCGAGGGTGCTCATAGCTGACCTTCCCCAATCGTACCCAAGTTCCCGAGCCGAGGCAACTTTGGTGATGACGGACACGTGGCCTTTGGCACCGAGTCAGGGTTTCCTAAATTTCCCCAAAATAAAATATTTAGGTGGCGACTCTGTATCTGGCAAAGCAGTCCATGTTTGGCGCTTCTTTACAAAAATCTGTTTTCTCAAAACGATTTGCCGGATTTGGACTCTTTGGTTCAGATTAAGAACCATGACAATTTGAGTCCTGAACTGTAGTAGACCCACAGACGAACAAAACGGGATTCCCTCCCGGGTCGTTCGGGGACGTCTACAGCATGCCCAAAGGACAGCTTCCCCCTACCACGAATAGGCTAACTGGTGGACCTAACAGCAGAGCATAACCAACTTGGCTTTCTCGATGCGTATCGCGGTTACCATCAGATCGCTATGTATGAACTGGATCAGGAGGTCACGTCATTTACAACACCCAGAGGACTATACTGTTACAAGGTTATGCCCTTTGGCCTAAATAACGCAGAGGCCACATTTTAACGGATGATCAACAAAATGATTGCACCATTGTTAGGCAGAACAATGGAAGCTTACATAGATGATATGGTGGTCAAAAGCACGGATGAGAGGGATCATCTCAGGGACTTACATGAAATGTTTCAAATTTTAAAGAACTCGAAGCAGCCGAAGCATGTTGTGCCGAACTAGGCCCTTCTTGGATGGACCCCATCATAGTATTTTTAAAAGATGGTATCTTGCTTGAAGAAAAGAAAGAAGCCAACAAAATTAGAGCAAAGTCATAGCAGTTTTGGCTCTCTCCATCACTAGCATTGTACATAAAATCTTTCACAAGACCTTACTTGAAGTGTGTCCATCCAAGTAAGGTCGAGGCATTCTTGTTTGAAATACATGAAGGCGTCTGCGGAAGCCACCAAGGGGAAAGATTATTGGCCAACAGAGCAATTTCACAAGGATATTGGT
Organism: Camellia japonica; assembly: GCA_030407325.1. Classification (NCBI taxonomy): domain Eukaryota; kingdom Viridiplantae; phylum Streptophyta; class Magnoliopsida; order Ericales; family Theaceae; genus Camellia; species Camellia japonica. The sequence continues at coordinate 25,854,505 of JAPPVO010000029.1, forward strand.
GGCCATACATGCAAGCAGATTTAGAGAAATATGTCAAGAAGTGTGAGAAATACCAGAAGTTCGTGCACCAAATACATCAACTAGCTAGAGAGCTTCTACCATTGACCAGCCCGTGGCCCTTTGTAATGTGGGGCCTGGACATAGTGGGACAACTTCCAGCTGCGCCCGGCAACAGAAAGTTCTTTCTCGCAGCAACAGACTATTTCACAAAGTGGGTGGAGGCAGAAGCACTCGCATCTATAAAAGAAAAAGACGTTAAGAAATTCGTTTGGCAGAACATTATAACTAGGTTCGGCATACCCAAGGCTCTAATATCCAACAACGGCACTCAGTTTGATGGAAAAATCTTCAGGGCTTTTGTGAAGAATACAAAATAGAATTCTACAACTCTACACCGGCGTACCCCCAAGCTAATGGCCAGGCTGAAGCTTCCAACAAAGTCCTCGTAGACGGTCTGAAGAAGAGGTTGGAAAGGGAAAAAGGCAAGTGGCCTGAGGAGCTTGCTCATGTTTTATGGGCTTACCGTACCACACCTTGGCGGTCAATTAGAGAAACACCTTTTTCCTTGGCCTATGGCATGGAGGCGGTAATCCCACTGGAAGTAGGACTCCCTACTATTAGAAGCAAAAATTTTGATCCAAACTTGAATGGTGAGGCCATAACCTTGGAACTTGACATTGCAAAAGAAAGAAGAGAAAGGGCATTAGTACACATTGCCTCATACCAACAAGAGTTATCCAGGAAATATAACAAAACAGTGCACCCAAGGCAATTCAAGATTGGAGATTGGGTACTGCGCAAAGTAATGGGCAACACTTTGGTACCTAGAGATGGCAAGTTAGGACCTAATTGGGAAGGACCATACAAAGTAATTGGTTTAGCAAGAAAAGGGCATATCACTTGGAAGATATGGACAGCAAAGTTATTCCCAGGTCATGGAACACGGCCAATCTCAAACTATTTTATTTTTAACTTTTCCTTAAAACACTTTTAATTTTTCTTTTTCAAATAAAGCAAGTAGTTTTTTCCAGCACAATTCTTTCTACTTAAAAGTTGTTCATAGTTATTGCCAATTGGGGGTAATCAACAAGGTTGGCAGGTTTGCCCAAACATTTAGTTCTCTTTTTTAGCCGAGATAAGGATCTAGGTTGAAGAAGGTTAGCAGATTTGACCAACATTTAGTTTTCTTCTTCAGCCGAGATAAGGATCTGGCAGGTTTGACCAAACATCTTTTATTCTTCAGCCGAGATAAGGATCTAGGCTGACGAGGTTTGGCAGGTTTGACCAAACATCTTTTGTTCTTCAGCCGAGATAAAGATCTAGGCTGAAGAAGGTTGGCAGGTTTGACCAACACTTTTTCTTTCTTCAACCGAGATAAGGATCTAGGTTGAAGGAGGTTTGGCAGGTTTGACCAACACTTTTTCTTTCTTCAGCCGAGATACGAATCTAGGCTGAAGGAAGTTTGGTAGGTTTGACCAAACAACTTTTGTTCTTCAGCCAAGATAAGGATCTAGGCCGACGAAGTTTGGCAGGTTTGGCCAAGCATCTTTTGTTCTTCAGTCAAGATAAGAATCTAGGCTGAAGAAGGTTGGCAAGTTTTACCAACACTTACCTAAAATCCCAAAGTTGTTGTCCGGCCGAGATAGTTATCTCGGCCAAAAAAGGTAGACCAGATAAGGGAAAACCAATCTAAATTAGGCTGGCTAGGCTTGTTGAAAGTTAGTACACTAAGGGAAAAAGTTAATTAACCGAACAAAAAGTTGGGAAAAATAAGAAATTTCATTCATTTTTCATTCATTTAGTACAAGAGGAGGGGCTTGTAGCTCAGTTACATTTTCGTTAAAAGCATAAAATCAGAAGAAAATCAGGCAGTAAGATTGTCCAACTCAGCATCCAGATCAACCCAAGCTTCACCACTCGGCAGGCCGGTTTTGGCGGGTACTTCTTGGGGTAGGTCGGTCTCAGGCGCCCCCTCGACCGTACTTGGCACCAGTTGGTTGACTAGCTCCACCCGAGCTAACTAAAGAGCCTAGAGACCATGATCACTGTTTGCAGGCGGGGCATTGTTTGGTTTAGGGGATTCTTCCTCCTCGTCCACTTCTTAGAGAAGCTTCTATTGAATGGCATTGGCATAGTCCGCCATGTAACTTGGAATGAAATGAGAGGGAGCATTTAGGAAGATCTCGGTGTCTTGCTCCTGACCGAGCTTGACAACAGCCGCCTTCCACCCGCATTTGAAGAAGATGTCTTTAGCAGCTTCACACTGCAAGACATAGGTGGCCTCCCCTTCTTTATAGCCTCGCTCCTTAGCATCTTCCATTTTCTTCTTCAGTTCGGTGACCTCAGCATCTTTCTTCTTTTCCAGCTTAGCCAATTCACGCAGGTAACGATCCTTTCTCTCAGCCAGCGCTTTTTGTTTATCGGCCTTAGCCGCTTTGACTAGTTCGGTCAGACGAATGTTTTCGGATTCTAGCTCGGTCAACTTTAGCTGGGTCTCCTTCAGTTCGGCTGCTCTGGCGTTGGCATCAGCCACAGCCGACCGTGCAGTCTTACGAAGTTCAAGCATGCGTTTGTAGGCCACATGGTTTTTCTGCAGGGCCTGCGAATAATAAAGGAAAGTGGATTAGGATAAACCGAGCAAACAAGTGGTTAAATTGGACACAACTAGATGGAAGAACTTACAAGCACCATTGACTTAGTCGCCGAGCGAATGGCCTTCAGCTCGGTTAGGTGGTCATGGTGCTCCATGTCTGGTGGCAGACAGACACTTTTGGAGAGGTTGAAGGCAAGCATGTGGTCCTTGTCAGCAACCATCGAATCCGTGGTGGTTACAGCATGATTCTTGTAAGTCATTGATGGTGCCTATTCTGAAGGGCTTGCTCGATCGGAGTTCGCGGGCTCTGGGCTCGGCAGCGTAGCTTCAGGAAACAGAGTCCTCCTCATCGACCAGACATTGCAGTTCGGCCGATGAGGTACGTGCACGCTTGCTCGGCCGAGATGTGGTGGCCCAGGCAGTTGGTAGGCGACCACGGTTTCACGATGTTGACCAATGACTCTAGCTTGATTTACACTTCACCGGAGGTCAGCTCGGTGATGAGTGCTCACACGACCCTCCTTTTTTCCATTTCTTGTTCTTCTGTGAGTGAATTAGGTTGATTTGGGGAAGTGTGGGATCTGGCTCAGGGGAAGGTTCTAGGAGGAAGTCGGTGACTCTGGTTTTCCTCCTTCCACTGTACCGGTATGTCGGTTCAAAGTTTAATAGCTCGGCCCAATCACGGTTTCGGTATCAGAGTGCGGCATGAAGGTCGTCTTGATTGGCATAAGTATAGTGTGATTTTAGCTGGTTTAAATCTGCAAGAAAGATGGACAAGGAACGGGTTAGCATGGTGGTTAGTTGGAACAACAAAGAAAAATGGAACCGAAGTGTTCTTACTAGCAGTTCCTTTATTCCAGTTTATATTGTAGCCCGGTATCTGGGCTTCCTAATCTTCAAAATTACCAGAAACCCAAAGGAAATCGTCATCATTCAAGTCTTTGTCCGGTGTGTTTTTTATAATTTTTTTCTCGGCCTCTTCTTACTCTGAGGTAGTGTAGACCGCCCCGAGAACTCTTCCAGGCTCCGCACGCGAGGGCGCGAATCCGTTTTGTTCTTTAGCTACTACAATTCGGACTCATGTCACGGTTCTGAATCTAATCTCACAAAGTGTAATGTGAAACCGATAAATCACCAAAGAGTCCAAATCCGGCAAATCGTTTTGGAAAACTGATTTGTATAAAGAAATGCCAAACATGGACTGCTTTGCCAGATACAGAGTCACCACCTAAATGTTTTTGTTTTGGGAAATTTATGAAACCCTGACTCATGCCTAAGGCCACGTGTCCGTCATCACCAAAGTTGCCTCGGCTCGGGAACTTGGGTATGAGAGGGAAAGGTCATGCAATGAGCACCCCCGCTCGCCTGATCAAAGATCGACCTTTACTAACATGATATTTTATTTTTGAAAACACATGTGTTCTTATTCCGGTTATTAACCTAGAATTACTATGTGATGCGCACAACATACAAGTATAGACTAGATCGCCTAAGTTGGAACAAAACATTGCATGTTCGTTTGTTTGAAAACAGTTTGAAAGTACTACTCGCAAGTAGGCTAAAACAAGGATTTTGATGAATTGTTCCAATTCAAGCAATCCAACCTTCACCCACAGGCATTCAAGTAGTTAATCACTTAAGCAGTTAGCCTCATGGCAAGCATGCTAACATGGCAACATACACATCTCATGCAGTATGCTAAAGCGAAAACACTCACAGTGTACTCCAAGCCAAAACAGAGAACTAGTTAGAAATCATGCATGATCCTAGTTCATGTTAAGATGGCTAATGCAACACACGCAAAAATGCAACTAAGATAGGCACGACTATCTAAGATGGCATGTGAAATGCAACTTGATAACATGCTATTGAACACGTATTCAAGTAAATGTATTGAACTACAATGCAGTTAGTATGATACGTTGAGCCCGGTGCATGCAAGACAGATGAATGAATGCACGCATGCAAGCATGAGGTATGTGTAGACACCCATTTTTGACCGTCCTCAAGACTTGGACATCACCGCTGGAACACTCGGTGATCATCCATGTTTGTGTTTCGCTTTGAGTTCCCGGAGGTCTCGGCTATGCGCCTTGCCTCACGATCTCTCAACTCGACTGTTCTGTGTTTGGTTTTGCACCAAACACTTGTGTTTTTGCTTCTGAGGGTAGAGAGTAGCTTGTTAGCTACCCCTGGCACCCACCGGCCTTGGCTTGAGGCCACCGGCCATGTTTTGAGGCTACCGGCCATTGGTGAATTATACCATTGGCCGGTCGGCACTCAGAATGGCCGGCCGGCCATCTGTTTGGCCAGTGACCTCATTTTCTGGCCGGTAGCACCTTTTTACCTTTTTCAGGCATGGTGCATGCCAGCTGTGCCAGCTGAAATGCACCAAACCTGCCCCGGGGCATACATGTGGCTGTTTTGCCCCTTTTGCACCCTTTTGGTCAAAGCTTCTTGAGGAATCTTGACCCTTTGTCAAAGCTTCCTCAAGAAGCTTGCCAGCTGTCCTAGCTTCCTCCAGAAGCCTTGACCTTCTTGCCCCCTTTGCCCCTTTCTTATTTAGCTTCTTTGAGAAGCTTCAAGCTTTTGCATTGCCTATATAAGACCTCCTCCTTCTCCATTGTTAGGGTTAGAACAAAAAACCAGAACTTATACATACATATATCTGTCATATACTCTCTCTCTCTCTCTATATCTCCTTCTCTCTAATCCTTTGTGTGTGTTTGGAAGCCTAAAAAGTGTGTTTTGGCCTTGGTTTTGCACTAATACACACACCATTACACCATACTTCGACTTTGAGAGGCTTGGAGGGTTTGTTCTTGAGTTTTTGGACTGGTTTTGACCAAAAGAAGGAGGCTACACTTGCTGTTCATCAAGGGTTCTTCAAGGGTAACCTTTCTACTTTAGATTCCCCAATCTTGCACTAGATTTTTGCCTATCTTGCATACTGATTTAAGCTTTGTGTATAACTAAAAAAATTCTTGTATTTTCATGCTTAAGATACTTCATTAAGGTTGTTTTGTTGTTTGGGGCCGACCTCCCCTTCTTAGGCCTCTTTTGGCCTCTTTTTTGTGCTCTTTTGTTAAGCTTTGATTACTCTTGTGTATTGGCCTTCTCACCACTGAAATCCAGTAGATTTTCAGTGGTGAAGAAGGGGTTTTGAGGTCTTGCATAGGGGAGGGACACCCCTCTCCTTGGTCTCTCATTTTTGCATGTTCTTGGTTCACAAGGGTAGAGTGCTTGATTAGTTATTCTTGGCTTCATTTCAGAGGTTTTTGAGTGTTGTTGGGTCATATTATCCCTCTATTTTTGATCGGATTCATAGCCCCTTGCATGCTTAATATACTTGATTACTATTCCCTTACTTGGCCTAGAAATGCATCATGCATGTAGCCTACCATGCCCTCATGTTTTGGCCTAACTTTGTGAAGTTCTTAGCCATGTCTTACAGTGCTTAAGGTCTGTTGGATGTTGTTTTGGACATACTTGCCATGTTTGGTATAGCCTCTTTACATTTGGGCTTGTGAGCCTTGAGTGTGTGAGTCATGAGCATGCTTTGGTTGAGTTATTTTAGTGATTTGGAGTCACTTCTCAGTCCATTTCAGTCCCTAATCCATGCTTGTATGCTTACATTTATCCTCCCTTTCATGCCTTGAAGAGTTATTCTTTCATGCCTTGAAATTGGTCATTGTGTGTGCTACCATGTTTTAGTCATTTGGGCTGCCATATCAGTGGGTTTTGGGGGCTTATTTTGCATGCTAAAACTCTGCTTTTGATTGTATAGTCCATGCCATGAGTGGTTGGGGTGGTTGTTGTACAATGCTCTCTTTGTGGCCTTGAGTGCCTTCTATTTCGCATCCATTCCTTAGCATGGTTTGGCATCATCCTTCACATGTTTTTTTAGAGTTTAACGTGAGTATTCAATGTTCATATGTGTCACCTTTAAGTATGCTTAGAGTTGTCCCCTTTCCATGCTTAGGTGATAGACCTTGGTATGAGCATGTTGCATGAGTATTTTGTGCCTCCATTGCACCATTTTGGCCACTATTTTGGGACGGGCTGAGGCCTTCTCATTTTAACATAAGTCCATCTTTGCATACTTTGCATGTTTGCATGTTGCATTACATTAGTTACATGATTGCATTATGTCTTGTTTGCGTGTCTGCATGTTATTAGCTATTTGCATCATATAGTCGTGTTGTGTGCTTGACATGTTCATTTTGCATTAGTTTAGCTTGCATATTAGATTGCATTGCATTTGGCATGTTTCACGCCTTAGCCTCATGTTTGCACCATTGAGCCGTATTGTACACATGCATTGCATTGCTTGGTTTCGGGTGTCAAACCAAGCATGAGGATTGAGGAGCGTTCGTACTTAAAATGACCTGATGCGCCTCGATCCTCGGTCGTTAATACCCTTGATCTTAACATGATCGGGTGTTGGCACTCATCTCTTTTTGTTGCATGCATTTACATTGAATTGCAAAACTTGGCCTCTTGGGCCATCATGCCTCAAAATGCATAATTGATGGCTCGAGGGTCAAGGGTCATGCTCCTTTGAACCCCTAACATGATTGGGAGAGTGGCCCTGCATACATTGCTTTGAAATTCCATACCATGCACTGTCTGGCCTTTGCTGCTGTCAAAAATAGGATTCTGCAGGAAGAAATGGCCGGCCGGCCATATACAGTGCCGACCGGCCATCAGTGGTTGGCCGGTGGTTCAATGTTTGGCCGGTGGATGGCCGGTGGTGTTTTCCCTTGGCCGGCAATCTACCACAACCCTTAGGGAGTATTTCAGAAGCAACTTTGGGATTTGTGCAGTCCTCAGAGGTGCAGAGCAATGTAAACAGAGGCAACAGTGGCATGGTATGGGTTTCTGGGCGAGACGAGTGCATGCATCATCCACGCATCCCGAGGCAGGGCTGCGGCCACCCTCTGTTTGCATTTAATTTGTTAATTAAAGTAAAAGTTTTGTAATATTTAATTAGCTAGAATAGCTGATTCATTATTCGGACTGTATTATTCTTTCGATCCCTCCGAGGGAGGGCGTATTTGTAATAAGTGTGGGTGCGTGTGTGCATGTCTTCCAACCCCCACTTCTTTCCCCCTTTTTACTTACCTGCTTGGATGGCTAGTTTAGGACATGTTTCAATTAGCATACAGTATGATAGCATGTTTGCATCCATTCATTCGTTTTGCATGCACTGGGCTCGGCACATCATGCTAACTGTACTTGTATTTCAATTCTAAGTTGAGTACTTATTAGTTGCAGCATTTCACATGCCATCTTTAGGATAACCGAGCCTATTCTAGTTGCATCCTGTATGTGTTACATTAGCCATCTTAACATGAACTAGGATCATGCATATGATCACTAACTAGTTTCTGTTTTGGCTTGGAGTACTAGGTAAGCTTTTATGCTTTAGCATACCGCATGCGTGTGAGTGTTGCCATAATAGCATGATTACCATGAGGCTAGCTGCTTATGTGATATAGCTGCTTGAATGCCTGTGGATGGAGATTGAATTACCTGAATTGGAATAATGGATTAAAACTGTGAGTTTTAAGCCCACTAGATAGTGGCAAAACCATCTTTTCTAAAGCCCACTCGAGGGTGGCAAAACCTACATTTTAGCTACTTGCGAGTAGCAAATCATTTTCAAAACAAACATGCAGTGTTTTATTCCAATTTAGGCGATTTGGTCTATACTTGTTTGCTGTGCGCATAACATAGTAATTCTAGGCTAATAACCGGAACAAGAGCATATAATGTTTTCAAAACAAGATATCACGGTTAGTAGAGGCCGATCTTCGGATCGGACGAGAGGGGGTGCTCATAGCTGACCTTCCCCAATCGTACCCAAGTTCCCGAGCCGAGGCAACTTTGGTGATAACGGACATGTGGCCTTTGGCACCGAGTCAGGGTTTCCTAAATTCCCCCAAAATAAAATATTTAGGTGGCGACTCTGTATCTGGCAAAGCAGTCCATGTTTGGCACTTTTTTTCTAAAAATCTGTTTTGTCAAAATGATTTTCCGGATTTGGACTCTTTGGTTCAGATTAAGAACCGTGACAATTTGAGTCCTGAGTTATAGTAGACCCGCAGACGAACAAAAGGGGATCCCCCTCCGGGGACGTTCGGGGACGTCTACAGTTTCTGGCGACTCCGCTGGGGAAATTAGAGAACTTGACTCGAACTCGTGATATCTTGTTTTGACTACACTCATGTGTTTCTTTGCATTGCATGTGCATTGGTGCGCCTAGGACACCGTGTTGGCCATCTACTATTCCTGAGCGGTTTGCCGGAGGCTTGTCTTGTCAAGGCATGGCCATAAGGCTGACCGGTTGCGGGCTGCCAGTATGGGACACAAACCCCGGTTTTACCGGGGCACCCTTTTCGACCATTCGACCTAGTGCATATTCGAAATCCATAGTGACCATTCCAAACTAGGACAGGTTGCTTACCCGATCATAGGTTGCTTGAAACCGCTGCGTGCGTAGTGAAACCCTAGCTCCTGACAAAATAGGACAGGGAAACCCTATAGGGGAGGGACACCCCTCTCCCTTAGTCTCTCATTTTTGCATGTTCTTGGTTCACAAGGGTAGCGTGCATGATTAGTTATTCTTGGCTTCATTTCGGAGGTTTTTGAGTGTTGTTGGGCCATATTATGCCTCTGTTTTTGATCGGATCCATAGCCCCTTGCATGCTTAATATACTTGCTTAGTATTCCCTTACTTGGCCTAGAAATGCATCATGCATGTAGCCTACCATGCCCTCATGTTTTGGCCTAACTTTGTGAAGTTCTTAGCCATGTCTTACCATGCTTAAGGTCTGTTGGATGTTGTTTTGGACATACTTGCCATGTTTGGTATAGCCTCTTTACATTTGGGCTTGTGAGCCTTGAGTGTGTGAGTCATGAGCATGCTTTGGTTGAGTTATTTCAGTGATTTGGAGTCACTTCTCAGTCCATTTCAGTCCCTAATCCATGCTTGTATGCTTACATTTATCCTCCCTTTCATGCCTTGAAGAGTTATTCTTTCATGCCTTGAAATTGGTCATTGTGTGTGCTACCATGTTTTAGTCATTTGGGCTGCCATATCAGTGGGTTTTGGGGGCTTATTTTGCATGCTAAAACTCTGTTTTTGGTTGTATAGTCCATGCCATGAGTGGTTGGGGTGGTTGTTGTACAATGCTCTCTTTGTGGCCTTGAGTGCCTTCTATTTCGCATCCATTCCTTAGCATGGTTTGGCATCATCCTTCACATGTTTTTTTAGAGTTTAACGTGAGTATTCAATGTTCATATGTGTCACCTTTAAGTATGCTTAGAGTTGTCCCCTTTCCATGCTTAGGTGACAGACCTTGGTATGAGCATGTTGCATGAGTATTTTGTGCCTCCATTGCACCATTTTGGCCACTATTTTGGGACGGCTGAGGCCTTCTCATTTTAAAATAAGTCCATCTTTGCGTACTTTGCATGTTTGCATGTTGCATTACATTAGTTGCATGATTGCATTATGTCTTGTTTGCGTGTTTGCATGTTATTAGCTATTTGCATCATATAGTCTTGTTGTGTGCTTGACATGTTCATTTTGCATTAGTTTAGCTTGCATATTAGATTGCATTGCATTTGGCATGTTTCACGCCTTAGCCTCATGTTTGCACCATTGAGCCATATTGTACACATGCATTGCATTGCTTGGTTTGGGCTGTCAAACCAAGCATGAGGATTGAGGAGCGTTCGTACTTAAAGTGACGTGACGCGCCTCGATCCTCGGTTGCTAATACCCTTGCTCTTATCATGATAGGGTGTTGGCACTCATCTCTTTTTGTTGCATGCATTTACATTGAATAGCAAAACTTGGCCTCTTGGGCCATGCATCAAAATGCATAATTGATGGCCCGAGGGTCGAGGGTCATGCTCTCTTGAACCCCTAACATGTTTGGGAGAGTGGCCCTGCATACATTGCTTTGAAATTCCATACCATGCACTATCTGGCCTTTGCTACTGTCAAAAATAGGATTCTGCAGGAAGAAATGGCCGGCCGGCCATATACAGTGCCGACCGGCCATCAGTGGTTGGCCGGTGGTTCAATGTTTGGCCGGTGGATGGCCGGTGGTGTTTCCCCTTGGCCGGCGATCTACCACAACCCTCAGGGAGTATTTCAAAAGCAACTTTGGGATTTGTGCAGTCCGCAGAGGTGCAGAGCAATGTAAACAGAGGCAACAGTAACATGGTATGGGTTTCTGGGCGAGACGAGTCGAGCATGCATCATCCACGCATCCCGAGGCAGGGCTGCGGCCACCCTCTTTCTGCATTTAATTTGTTAATTAAAGTAGAAGTTTTGTAATATTTAATTAGCTAGAATAGTTGATTCATTATTCGGACTGTATTATTCTTTCGGTCCCTCCGAGGGAGGGCGTATTTGTAATAAGTGTGGGTGCGTGTGTGCATGTCTTCCAACCCCCACTTCTTTCCCTCTTTTTACTTACCTGCTTGGATGGCTAGTTTAGGACATGTTTCAATTAGCATACAGTATGATAGCATGTTTGCATCCATTCATTCGTTTTGCATGCATCGGGCTCGGCACATCATGCTAACTGTACTTGTATTTCAATTCTAAGTTGAGTACTTATTAGTTGCAGCATTTCACATGCCATCTTTAGGATAACCGAGCCTATTCTAGTTGCATCCTGTATGTGTTACATTAGCCATCTTAACATGAACTAGGATCATGCATATGATCACTAACTAGTTTCTGTTTTGGCTTGGAGTACTAGGTAAGCTTTTATGCTTTAGCATACCGCATGCGTGTGAGTGTTGCCATAATAGCATGATTACCATGAGGCTAGCTGCTTATGTGATATAGCTGCTTGAATGCCTGTGGATGGAGATTGAATTACCTGAATTGGAATAATGCATTAAAACTGTGAGTTTTAAGCCCACTAGATAGTGGCAAAACCATCTTTTCTAAAGCCCACTCGAGGGTGGCAAAACCTACATTTTAGCTACTTGCGAGTAGCAATCATTTTCAAAACAAACATGCAGTGTTTTATTCCAATTTAGGCGATTTGGTCTATACTTGTTTGCTGTGCGCATAACATAGTAATTCTAGGCTAATAACCGGAACAAGAGCATATAATGTTTTCAAAACAAGATATCACGGTTAGTAGAGGCCGATCTTCGGATCGGGCGAGAGGGGGTGCTCATAGCTGACCTTCCCCAATCGTACCCAAGTTCCCGAGCCGAGGCAACTTTGGTGATGACGGACATGTGGCCTTTGGCACCGAGTCAGGGTTTCCTAAATTCCCCCAAAATAAAATATTTAGGTGGCGACTCTGTATCTGGCAAAGCAGTCCATGTTTGGCACTTCTTTTCTAAAAATCTTTTTTCTCAAAACGATTTGCCGGATTTGGACTCTTTGGTTCAGATTAAGAACCGTGACAATTTGAGTCCTGAGCTGTAGTAGACCTGCAGACGAACAAAAGGGGATCCCCATCCCGGGATGTTCGGGGACCTCTACAGTTTCTGGCGACTCCGCTGGGGAAATTAGAGAACTTGACTCGAACTCGTGATGTCTTGTTTTCACTACACTCATGTGTTTCTTTGCATTGCATGTGCATTGGTGCGCCTAGGACACCGTGTTGCCATCTACTATTCCTGAGTGGTTTGCCGGAGGCTTGTCTTGTCAAGGCATGGCCATAAGGCTGACCGGTTGCGGGCTCTGCCAGTATGGGAACACAAACCCCGATTTTACCGGGGCACCCTTTTCGACCATTCGACCTAGTGCATATTCGAAATCCATAGTGACCATTCCAAACTAGGACAGGTTGCTTACCCGATCATAGGTTGTTTGAAACGCTGCGTGCGTAGTGAAACCCTAGCTCCTGACAAAATAGGGGAGGGACACCCCTCTCCATTACTCTCTCATTTTTGCACGTTCTTAGTTCACAAGGGTAGCGTGCATGATTAGTTATTCTTGGCTTCATTTCAGAGGTTTTTGAGTGTTGTTGGGTCATATTATGCCTCTGTTTTTGATCGGATTCATAGCCCCTTGCATGCTTAATATACTTGCTTAGTATTCCCTTACTTGGCCTAGAAATGCATCATGCATGTAGCCTACCATGCCCTCATGTTTTGGCCTAACTTTGTGAAGTTCTTAGCCATGTCTTACCATGCTTAAGGTCTGTTGGATGTTGTTTTGGACATACTTGCCATGTTTGGTATAGCCTCTTTACATTTGGGCTTGTGAGCCTTGAGTGTGTGAGTCATGAGCATGCTTTGGTTGAGTTATTTCAGTGATTTGGAGTCACTTCTCATGCCATTTCAGTCCCTAATCCATGCTTGTATGCTTACATTTATCCTCCCTTTCATGCCTTGAAGAGTTATTCTTTCATGCCTTGAAATTGGTCATTGTGTGTGCTACCATGTTTTAGTCATTTGGGCTGCCATATCAGTGGGTTTTTGGGGCTTATTTTGCATGCTAAAACTCTGTTTTTGATTGTATAGTCCATGCCATGAGTGGTTGGGGTGGTTGTTGTACAATGCTCTCCTTGTGGCCTTGAGTGCCTTCTATTTCGCATCCATTCCTTATCATGGTTTGGCATCATCCTTCACATGTTTTTTTAGAGTATAACGTGAGTATTCAATGTTCATATGTGTCACCTTTAAGTATGCTTAGAGTTGTCCCCTTTCCATGCTTAGGTGATAGACCTTGGTATGAGCATGTTGCATGAGTATTTTGTGCCTCCATTGCACCATTTTGGCCACTGTTTTGGGACGGGCTGAGGCCTTCTCATTTTAACATAAGTCCATCTTTGCGTACTTTGCATGTTTGCATGTTGCATGATTGCATTATGTCTTGTTTGCGTGTTTGCATGTTATTAGCTATTTGCATCATATAGTCTTGTTGTGTGCTTGACATGTTCATTTTGCATTAGTTTAGCTTGCATATTAGATTGCATTGCATTTGGCATGTTTCACGCCTTAGCCTCATGTTTGCACCATTGAGCCATATTGTACACATGCATTGCATTGCTTGGTTTGGGTGTCAAACCAAGCATGAGGATTGAGGAGCGTTCGTACTTAAAGTGACGTGACGCGCCTCGATCCTCGGTCGCTAATACCCTTGATCTTAACATGATAGGGTGTTGGCACTCATCTCTTTTTGTTGCATGCATTTACATTGAATTGCAAAACTTGGCCTCTTGGGCCATCATGCATCAAAATGCATAATTGATGGCCCGAGGGTCGAGGGTCATGCTCCCTTGAACCCCTAACATGATTGGGAGAGTGGCCCTGCATACATTGCTTTGAAATTCCATACCATGCACTGTCTGGCCTTTGCTGCTGTCAAAAACAGGATTCTGCAGGAAGAAATGGCCGGCCGGCCATATACAGTGCCGATCGGCCATCAGTGGTTGGCCGGTGGTTCAATGTTTGGCCGGTGGATGGCCGGTGGTGTTTCCCCTTGGCCGGCGATCTACCACAACCCTCAGGGAGTATTTCAGAAGCAACTTTGGGATTTGTGCAGTCCTCAGAGGTGCAGAGCAATGTAAACAGAGGCAACAGTGGCATGGCATGAGTTTCTGGGCGAGACGAGTCGAGCATGCATCATCCACGCATCCGAGGCAGGGCTGCGGCCACCCTCTTTCTGCATTTAATTTGTTAATTAAAGTAAAGTTTTGTAATATTTAATTAGCTAGAATAGTTGATTCATTATTCGGATTGTATTATTCTTTCGGTCCCTCCGAGGGAGGGCGTATTTGTAATAAGTGTGGGTGCGTGTGTGCATGTCTTCCAACCTCCACTTCTTTCCCCCTTTTTACTTACCTGCTTGGATGGCTAGTTTAGGACATGTTTCAATTAGCATACAGTATGATAGCATGTTTGCATCCATTCATTCGTTTTCCATGCACCGGGCTCGGCACATCATGCTAACTGTACTTGTATTTCAATTCTAAGTTGAGTACTTATTAGTTGCAGCATTTCACATGCCATCTTTAGGATAACCGAGCCTATTCTAGTTGCATCCTGTATGTGTTACATTAGCCATCTTAACATGAACTATGATCATGCATATGATCACTAACTAGTTTCTGTTTTGGCTTGGAGTACTAGGTAAGCTTTTATGCTTTAGCATACCACATGCGTGTGAGTGTTGCCATAATGGCATGATTACCATGAGGCTAGCTGCTTATGTGATATAGCTGCTTGAATGCCTGTGGATGGAGGTTGAATTACTTGAATTGGAATAATGCATTAAAACTGTGAGTTTTAAGCCCACTAGATCGTGGCAAAACCATCTTTTCTAAAGCCCACTCGAGGGTGGCAAAACCTACATTTTAGCTACTTGCGAGTAGCAAATCATTTTCAAAACAAACATGAAGTGTTTTATTCCAATTTAGGCGATTTGGTCTATACTTGTTTGCTGTGCGCAAACATAGTAATTCTAGGCTAATAACCGGAACAAGAGCATATAATGTTTTCAAAACAAGATATCACGGTTAGTAGAGGCCGATCTTCGGATCGGGCGAGAGGGGGTGCTCATAGCTGACCTTCCCCAATCGTACCCAAGTTCCCGAGCCGAGGCAACTTTGGTGATGACGGACATGTGGCCTTTGGCACCGAGTCAGGGTTTCCTAAATTCCCCCAAAATAAAATATTTAGGTGGCGACTCTGTATCTGGAAAGCAGTCCATGTTTGCACTTCTTTTCTAAAAATCTGTTTTCTCAAAACGATTTGCCAGATTTGGACTCTTTGGTTCAGATTAAGAACCGTGACAATTTGAGTCCTGAGCTGTAGTAGACCCGCAGACGAAAAAAAGGGGATCCCCCTTCCGGGACGGTCGGAGACGTCTACAGTCTCTGGCGACTCCGCTGGGGAAATTAGAGAACTTGACTCGAACTCGTGATATCTTGTTTTGACTACACTCATGTGTTTCTTTGCATTGCATGTGCATTGGTGCGCCTAGGACACCGTGTTGGCCATCTACTATTCCTGAGCGGTTTGCCGGAGGCTTGTCTTGTCAAGGCATGGCCATAAGGCTGACCGGTTGCGGGCTCTGCCAGTATGGGAACACAAACCCCGGTTTTACCGGGGCACCCTTTTCGACCATTCGACCTAGTGCATATTCGAAATCCATAGTGACCATTCCAAACTAGGACAGGTTGCTTACCCGATCATAGGTTGTTTGAAACCGCTGCGTGCGTAGTGAAACCCTAGCTCCTGACAAAATAGGACAGGGAAACCCTACCCCAACATAGGGGTGTTTTGGCCCTCTTTACTTGCTATGTGCTTTTAGAGTGTATCTCTACAGGAATGCGCATATCAGTTTGCAAATTTGAGTGTCAGGCCTGAGGGCACTAGTATCATTATTTGAGGGAATCAGATATCTGCGGGTATCAGATTCAGACTTGGGGGCAACAATTTGGAAACAGTGATCCATGATTAAGGAACAGTGTATTCAGATTATTGGCAGGATGTTGTGATACCCAACTGTGTGTTGTGTGTTTATTTTACGCCATTACGCTGTCCATTTGTTTGTTTATTTATTTCCTTATACGCTTTATTTATCTTCTTGCTAGGGGTAGTTGAGCACAATTGCTTCTGACCCAGTAGATATTCCCCAAGCACTCTGGACTAGAGGTCGTCGACTCCATCGATCTGAGGATCTGGTAGACGGACAACCAGTGTACCACTCTCTACCCCCGGTTACTAGACGGAGGGCAGTTAGGCAGAGGGCATCAGTTCAGCAGTCAGTACAGAGGGCTTTGTCTACCCCACCGGTGTACAGTAGGGATCAGGATCCAGTTTCTCCCACAGAGAGGGAACATATACCGGTAATTCAGCCAGAACAGAACAGTATGGCCAGCTTAGAGGAGATGGTGCGCCAGCTTCAGAAGAGCATGAAAATTATGCAGCAAGATGCTATCCGACAGGCAGAGTTCGCCAAGCAACAGGCCACGGTTATGACTGAACAAGCAGAGTTAATTGTGAGGCTACAACAGCAAACTGGAGCATCTACTTCGCAGCAAGTTCCTCCCCCGCCGGGAGTTCCAACCCTCGGGGAGACAGCTAATGTTCAGAATGATACAGACATTCCCACAGGACTACCTCCACCCCCGATCCTACCTCCAATCCCACCCCAGTTATCCAAAACACCCACCAACCTACCGGACTCTCCCTTTGAGTTCGAGACAAATCCCACAGCATTGAAGTTAAGCAAGCTTGAAAAGCTGTTCAAGAGATCCCAAGGAGTCAAAACCATCCCTGACATTGAAGATGGATATACCGACGCAGCTGTGACGCTGCCTGACAGATTCCAGATGCCTCATATCGACCGATTTGATGGATCCGGGGACCCCATGGTGCACCTGAGGTTGTTTTCGGATATTTTAAGGCCGATGGGCCTCACCAGACTGCAGAAGCTGTCTTTATTCGGCCGGACCCTGTCGGGTGTGGCAGCCATATAGTATGCCAAATTAGAAGATGACGTCCAGAGAAATTGGGACGAGATGGCTGAGGCCTTCATTGCGCAATACTCATACAATACACAAATCGAGATTACGACCCGTGATCTCGAAACAACAAGGCAAGAGCCTAAAGAGAGTTTCTCAGAATTCGTGACCAGATGGAGGGCCAAGGCTTCGATGATGACCTTAAGGCCCACAGACAAAGATCAGATTTGGATGATTGTGCGCAATCTTCAGTCGAAGCTAATGGAGAAGATGATTGTACTCCCCTTTCCTACCTTCTCCGATCTACATGAAATGGGGGTACAGATTGAGGACGCCTTGAAGCAAGGCTTAATTGATAATGACCAGGATCAACCCCGAAGAACTTTCAACCGCAACACTAATGCGGGCCAGAGCGGCACTACAACTACAAGAGCCTCCGAAGTGAGCATGGTCACCACCAACCTTCCTCCAAGAACCATGGCAGCCACGCCATTCTCCGGTGCGTCTGGAAGCCATCCACAAACAGCCAAATACCCACACAAAAATACAAGAACCTTCGCTCCACTGTATATGCCCCTGTCCAAAGCTCTGGGGGTTTTAATCAGAAAAGGGCACTTGAAGCCCCTAGAGCCGCGGCCATTACCGGAAAAACTTCCCCCTACCCACAATCCAGCCAAGTATTGCGCATTTCACCAACAGCACAGTCATGACACCGATCTGTGCTACCGATTACGTCATGAGATTCAAGATCTCATCGATAACGGGGTGATTATGCCTCCCGAGAAACCCAATGTTACAACAAATCCTCTCCCTGCACATAACCAAGCTCCACCTCCCAAAAGAATCAATTTCATCCAGACTAGGGTCGTGTCTTACGATCCTAGCATCTATATCACTCCTTCTCACTTGCCTAAGCCGGAGGTGCTCCTCCCTAATTGCACCGACTTGTGCATGATGGACATCTCCATAACCCAGCCTAAGCCCATGGTGGTGACTGTCGAGGACGGAAGAAGGGAGATTTCAGAGGAGAAGGGGATCGTTGAGCCAGAGTGAGAAATCTGGGGTTCTGTTGAGAAAGTGTACAGCCCGAGCGACTACATTTCGTCAGTAGGCCAAAATGGGCCAGATGTGAATTGCCAATGGAAGGAGAGCTGTGTGTGATCCAGGGGATGGTTTGGGACAAAGGACAGATAATTTGACGGCTGTGGAAGAGGACCTTGCCAATCTCCAACTTTACAGTGACTAAGATCCAGGGGACGCAGTACTCAACTAGTTCGATTATGAGGAATTGGCAGAGGTTACCGGCTGGTTGGATGATCAACCGGATGTGGTGGAAGAATGCCAACCAGAACAGGGCCCGGCAGGGGCAGGAATGTCGGTGATAGCCGGAAGGGCCGAAGAATAGAGTACGTCGCCGGTGTCAAGAATTTCGCTCAGGATTGGAGCATTTTGAACACAGGAATTATTGAACAGCAAGTTGTATTGACACAGTCGGAACAGGAAAGGTTTGAAGATTCTGAGAGAATCAGGAAGGCAAAGGCCCATGTGAGGACTGAAACTGCCATGAACACAGAAACAGAGAATGCTGCGAGCATAGGGGTGGAAGGTACCGCAAGTACGAGAACAGTCACACCAGAACCGGACAGGTGTCTGTCGGCTGCGGATGGAATGTGGTGGGAGGACAATGACTTGTGTCTTGCCCACACGGATGAAGATTGGGAGAACAGCCAACCCGACGACACCTGGTACATTGGAGAAGTTGACCATATGACAAGGAGTGGGCGGTACTTCAAACCCCCGCACCTAGATCAACCAGAGGCTTCTGGGAAAGATAGGGAGGCTGAGAAACAAAAGGAGAAACAACTTGAAGAGGAGGCTGTGCTCAAACAGTTAAAAAAGATACAAGCAGACATCTCCATCTGGGGACTGTTTATGGCATCACGAGTGCACAGACAGGCTGTCTTATCGACCATGGACAAGGCCAAGCTTTCGATAGAAACTACGCCAGAACAGCTGGTGGGATTAGTCTTTTCGGGAGGAGCTACCCCAACGCTGACTTTTTCCGACAAGGAACTACCACCTAAGGGGGCAAACCATAACAAGTCATTCTACATCTCTGTGGAGTGTAAGAATAAATGGATACCGGTGGTTCTTGTCGATATCGGATCCACCATCAACGTCTGCCCGGCAAGAACAGCATATGCGATCGGTTTGAAAACCGCGGATTTTGTACCAACAGCCCAGGTAATTCGGGCATACGACAACACGAGTAGAGAAGTCATGGGGACGGTGAAAATTCAGACTACAAAGTTGGGCCGGGACAGCATGAGATAGACTTCCATGTCTTAGAGGTTCCTGCAACTTTCAACCTGCTTTTGGGGTGACTGTGGCTACATCAGGTAAAGGCGGTGTCATCCACCTTGCATCAAATGGTGAAATACCCCCATGGGAAGGGAGTAGCCATTGTCTTTGGAAATTCATCGATTCATCCACCACCGGAGGTATCTACGCCTGTTCTAGAAATTGAGAATGGCATGGAAGATGTGTTCATATCAGGTTTTACTCTAGCTGAGGCTCGGGTTGTACAGAACGTCATGGCTACTAACGAAGGGATATATGTCAGTGCTCAGGCAGTATACCTCATGAACAAGTGTAGACGTCCCCGAACGCATCCCGGGGAAAGGGAGTGCGAGTCCCCCCCCCCCGGTTCTGGTTCGATATTGGGTCACCACAGTTCGAAGGACTCAAATGTCACGGTTCTTAATCTTGAACCAAAGAGTCCAAATCCGGCAAATCGTTTTGAAAACAGATTTTTTGAAAGAAGTGCCAAACATGGACTGCTTCGCCAGATACAGAGTCACCACCTAAATGTTTTTTAAATGGGAAATTTAGGAAACCCTGACTCGATGCCAAAGGCCACGTGTCCGTCATCACCAAAGTTGCCTCGGCTCGGGAACTTGGGTACGATTGGGGAAGGTCACTTCGTGAGCACCCCCGCTCGCCCGGTCAAAGACCGGCCTCTACTAACCATGATATCTGTTTTTGAAAACGTTGTGAGTTCTTATTCCGGTTATTAGCCTAGGTTACTATGTGATGCTCGCAGCAAACAAGTATAGACTGGGCCGCCTGAATTGGAACAAAACATTTCATGTTTGTTTGTTTGAAAATGGTTTGATGGTGCTACCCGCAGGTAGGCTAAGACGTGGATTTGCCACCCTCAGGTGGGCTTAGAAAACAAGATTTTGCCACTATCTAGTGGGCTTAAAACTCACAGTCAATGCATTTGTTCCAATCCAAATAACCCAACCTCCACCCACAGGCATTCAAGGCAGTTATATCACATAAGCACATAGCCTCATGGTAAGCATGCTATTCATGGCAGCACTCACACTCATGCAAGGATGCTAAAGCATAAAACTCACCGAGTACTCCAAGTCAAAACAGAAAACCGATTAGAAATCATGCATGATCCTAATTATACAGAAATGCCTAATGCAACACATGCAAAGATGCAACTATAGCAGGCTCGGCTATTCTAAACATGGCATATGGAATGCTACAACTAACACGTATTCGATTTAGAATTGAAATACAAATGCAGTTTGTATGATGCGCCGAGCCGGTGCGTGCAAAACAGATGAATGATGCAAACATGCTGTCATACTGTATGCTAATTGAAATATGCCCTATATCTAACCATCATAAGCGGGTAAGTAAAAGGGAAGAAAGACGTGGGGTTGGAAGACATACATCACACTCACGCACACTTATTACAATTATGCCCTCGCGCAGAGGGTCCGAATAAATATACAGTCCGAAATGAAAGAATAATACAGTCCGAATAATATACAAATTCCTAATTAATTAACAAATTAAAGAAGAAAGCGGTAAACTGGCATGCAAGCCAGGGGCTGCCTTGACTCCGCTCCGGATAATGAAATGATGTATGCTTGGGCTGTTTTGCGCGGAAATCCACTAAGATGCCCCAATTAACCTCTGTTTCGCAATGTTTCTCGAAATGCATGCCAGACTCCGAAAAGTTGCTGATTCTCCATTTTGCTGCAACAGAGAGCAGGAAAGGGGCATAGCAATGTATTTCACAAATATATGCATGCCTCGATCCTCGTGCCACCAATCACGCATCTCGATGCATGATGACCGAGGAGTCGGATTGCACAACTCAATATAGGATGAATGCGGATGAATGCTACAACAAAACCTAACTCCATCATGGGTAATCCGGAGTGCCGGTGACTTCGGAATTGAGACCCGTTCCGTCACTCAGAGTACGAAACGTGCCTCGTTTCCCGTGCCCGGGCTAACTCCTATCCCGAACACGATGCAATATGCATGATATGCATGAAATGCAACTAAAATACAATCCTAGCATGCATAATGCTATGAAAATGAGATGTCTCGAAATGCGTGCACACAGGCACGCAAACCGAGGCGATGATCCTAAGGCATGAAATGGCATACGCAATGCCAATTGGACTTACACTAACACGAGTGGACCTCAGCCACACTCACATAAGAGGCCAACGGATGAAAATGAGATGCCTCGAAATGCGTGCACACGGGCGCACAAACCGAGGCGATGGCCGTAAGGCATGAAATGGCATGGAAATGATATGCAATGAGACCAAAATAAGATGTCTCGAAATGCGTGCCCACGGGCACGCAAACTGAGAAAATGGCATACGGAATGCAATAGGACTAAAATGAGATACGCGATGCAATATGGGCTTACACCAACATGAGAGAGCCTCAACCTTACTCACACAGGAAGCCGACGGATGAAAATGAAGCGCCTCGAAATGCGTGCACACAGGCGCGCACACCGAGGCAATGGTACTAAAGCATGAAATGGCACTCCAAATGCAAATTGGACTTATACTAACATGAGAGAGCCTCAGCCACACTCACATAAGAGGCCGTGAGATGAAAATGAGATGCCTCGAAATGCGTGCACACGGGCGCGCAAACCGAGGCGAGGGCCGTAAGGCATGAAATGACATGGAAATGATATGTAAACATGCAAATAGAATTTCAACACTGAAATGTGGGGGAAAACAGTCCCGAAACAAGGCCAAAGTGCACACAAAGCATGGAATGATCCCGAAATGCGATATTAGGCGCCCGAAATGGCCTATAGCTATGCAATGCATGCACGATATGGACATGGAATGAAAATACAGTAGCGAGACAGCCCCAAGACAAGCATTTTTCAGTCATAAAAAGGGCTAAACAGCAAGCACACATAGGATTAAGCAAGAATGCAAAAATGGCCCCGCAAGAAGGGTATTGAAGCAAGTGATACATGCGATGCCCAAATGGAAAAGTACCCTTCTACAACACTGATGAGGGACTAAAAATATGAACATTTACAGTAGATGACATCCCCAAATCAGTATGAAAACATGCTAAAAATGTCATGCAAGAACTAGGATACATAAGGCTATAACATGAGGTACCCCAAAAATTCATCAAACCAGCAAGGACCCTTAATTAAATATGTCAAGAAGATCCAAATATGACTCTTTGCAGTTCTGATGATGGCCAAAAACAGAAGCTAGATAAGCTTAAAAAAGCATGCAAAAATGGGGGTCAAAGAGGGGTATAATGACAAGTACAACATGGAGACCCCCAAAAAGGTTGATCCCTTCTAAAATGTTGTATAGGGACACAAAATAAGCTTACTCACAGTTCATGATATGCTCCAAAACAGACTACATGCAGGTCAAACAAATCATGCAAATTTACGGTAAATATGAGAGATTATGAAGCAAGTGTATGATAGAGAGGCCAAAAAGGGTTGAGCCCTTCTTCAATATTTAAGAGGGGCTCAAAATAGGCCCACTCACAGTTTACATTATGCTCGAAAACAGATCACTCATAGGCTAAAAAAAGCATGCAAGATATTGACATACAAGATGTTATTGAAGCAAGTGTGCCATAGAGAGCTCAAACAGGGTTGAGCCCTTGATCAAACATGGAGAATGGATCAAAATAGACCTATTTTCAGTTAAGGTCGGAGCCCAAAACAATAAGCAAATAGGCTTAAGAAAAGAGGCAAGAAAGTACTACAAAAGAGGGAAATGGAAGCTTACCCTTGTAGACAAGTCTTGGCTGCCTTTTGCTTGAAGAATGGATGCTTATAAGCCCCTAAGAACCTCTCCTTGCTGCTGGAAATGGAGTGGTGGTGGTGGTGCTTGATGATGATGAAGAAATGGAACCAAACTTGAAAGAAAATGAGAGAGATAGAGATGGATATGTGTTTCTATGCTCAAAGCAAGTGTTCTAACTCTTGAGGGAAAGAGAGAGAGATGTATGTATGCAAGAATGGTTGAGCCAAAGTGTGTGAAAAATTCTAGCCTTAAGGGATTAAGTTCCCTTGCATCCAAAATATCCCCCGAAATCAGATCTTTTGGGGGATACAGCTATACAGCTGTAAAACACACCTCCCAAGGAGCATGGCCGGCCAGCCACTTTTGTTGCAGGTGGCCGGCCGGCCACCCCCTATGGCCGGCCGACCAAGGGGTAAAATGAAACACTGAATTAGTGGCCGGCCACCAGGTATTGGTGGCCTCCCATGTGTGCTGAACAAGACCCTGTGGTTCAAAACTGACAACTCTAAAACAAGAGAGAGAATAGGCCACTTTAAAGAGGGGTTCAAAAGGGTCAATTGGAGTTATTGGCCGGCCATGTGTTTTTAGGATCCTCCCATGTGTGTACAACACAAATATGTGGTTTTGGCTTGAAGAAAATGGCCCTAGGGTGTTCAACATTAGCCCGGAAGTGAGAAAAACGGGCGCCGGGGGGCGCCGGAGGAGCATAACTAGTTGCTGAGACAATTGCTAGCCTCCCACCCTCCAGTGATCTTCCTGGTGATAAAACAGAGGCACCTGCCAAAAATGAACGAAAACCGATGCAAAACGAATGCTCGGGGACCAAAACACGCAGTTCGGGGTCCCGAAAATAGGCCGTTAAGCACCGAAAGTGGCATTCGGCCACGAAGTGGGTATCTAAGACCCCAGTGTCCCTCGAAAGGGAGTAAATGAGATGCATGCCAAAAACCGGAGGAATCGGAGATGGTTGGGTGGTCCCGAACCGAGGCACACGCCTGACGGCTCTGAAAACCGGGAACCGGGCTCCGAAATGGGAAAATGGCCTACGGCCACGAAATGTAGCCCACGGCCATTGAGAGATGGTCTACGGGACCTCTCCCTCCCCTCAGGAAAGAAAACAGAGAAAACCGAGTCCGGTTCGCAAACCGAGGCAAGGCACAGAAGAGAGTTCGGAAGTCCGGAGGCAGGGCGCGCGGCCGCGACTCTGAGACTTCTGAACGAGCACGATATGCAACACCACCGAGCGCTCAATCGGTGACGTCTGAGCCTTAAGGTCGGTCAAAAATGGGGTGTCTACAACAAGCTCCAACACATCCCCGGGATGGGATTGGGAAAAAGTGGCTGGAAGGGCGTCGCAGCATTGGCCGAGGTGCCACACAACCCACACACCTTTGGCTTGGGTTATCTACCCACCAAAGAGGATTGGGCAAGAAAGGGAAAGGAAACGGCCGGAAGAGCCAGAACGAAACAAATGGGGAAACCTTTTCAGTTGATGCACCGGCCCATCCGGGGTACCCTAAACGGACGCTTCGTCCGGGAGGGGGGGGGATTTTCCATTCTATGGCTTTCCGGAGCCGTGGCTGAACGTGGATAGGAAGCGTGTGCCGGGGTTCAAGATCTTTTTCGACCTGCAATTACCTGGGGATGATGTTGCCGAAAAGCAGACAGACCCGACAGTTGAGGCTGAGCATAGCAAGGAAATGGAGTCTGAGGACACCGAACTCAAAATGGAGGTAGCACTGGCATGTCTACTTTCAGATCCTCCGATCGAACAGAAGTGCTTGGGGGATAACTTCTCGGTGTCCATGATCGGGAATGAAATGGCTGCAGGCCTACCATCAACTATTTTGGATGCATCCATCGCACCCTCCCTCGTTTGGCAGTACGAGAAGGGATTTTTGTCAAGCAGCACCGGGTCAGGTAGTGAACCGGAATCTAATTCCACCGAGTCTTGTGAGTCGGAATCAGGTTCCAGCTCAACTGAGTCTGAGTCCGGTATCCCTGGGGGTGATAACCCGGATGCCACAGTCCTGTCCAGGTCATCTTTTTCTTTCTCTTTTGAGTCTGTTGTAACAGAAGAATCGGACGGTTTGGAAATACATAATGAGAATGATATGGATGTGGTTTCTGAGTACTTTTCTGTGCCTTTGATTTATTGCTTGAATCAGGACTTTCAAAATTTTGACGAAAACGACGAGGAAGAAATTCCTCTGGTTTTGCAACGATTAATTGATCAAGAGCAGGAAAGATTTGTCAAACCTTTAATGGATGAAATCACAACTGTGAATATTGGTACTGAGAAGGACCCGCGGCTGGTCCAGATTGGGTCCACATTGTCTTCGGAGGAACGCGAGCGCTTAGTCGCTTTATTAAAAGATTTCAAAGATGTTTTCGCGTGGTCCTACGAAGACATGCTTGGAATCGATCTTGAGATTGTACAGCACCGGATCCCTCTTGACCCTGAGGCCCGACCTATCAAACAGAAACTCAGAAGGATCCGCCCTGACTGGGCTGTCAAGATTAAGGAAGAGGTCACCAAGCAAATCGAGGCAGGCTTCCTGCTGGTATCCGAATACCCGACTTGGTTGGCCAACATTGTTCCAGTACCGAAGAAAGATGGCAGAATCCGGGTATGCGTGGATTTCAGGGATTTGAACATAGCTAGTCCGAAGGACGACTTTCCCTTGCCACATATTGATGAGTTGGTGGATTTCACAGCGGGGCATGCTTTGCTTTCGTTTATGGATGGTTTCTCAGGCTACAATCAGATAGTGATGGCACCCGAAGACCGGGAGAAGACCGCCTTCACCACCCCGTGGGGGACTTATTGCTACAGAGTGATGCCATTTGGGTTGAAGAATGCTGGAGCTACATATCAACGGGCCGCGACCACGATATTGCATGACATGATCCACAAAGAGGTTGAGGTGTACGTGGACGACATGATTGTCAAATCCAAAGAAAGAGAGGGCCACTGCACCGCCTTGCAAAAGTTCTTCCAAAGGATCAGAGAATTTCGATTGCGGCTGAATCCGCAGAAGTGCACGTTTGGTGTTACAGCAGGGAAAATGCTAGGGTTTCTGATTACACAAAGGGGCATCGAAGTCGACCCTTCCAAAATCAAGGCCATCCTAGAAATGCCACCACCAAGGACTGAAAAGGAGGTGCGAGGCTTTCTGGGTAAAGTGCAATTCATAAGACGGTTTATCTCAAAATTAACCTTGACTTGTGAACCACTTTTTGGTCTCCTAAAGAAAGGAAAGAGATTCCAATGGGATGGCCGATGCCAAGCTGCTTTTGAACAAATCAAGAAATACTTACAGAACCCACCCGTGTTGTCACCGCCAGAACCGGAGAGACCATTGATATTGTACCTTTCAGTAACCGAAACTACAATGGGTTGTATGCTCGCACAAGAATCAGAAGACAAGGTAGAGAGGGCCATCTACTATCTGAGCAAGAAGATGCTTGAGTATGAAACTCGCTACACACCGTTGGAGAAGGCTTGCTTAGCCTTGGTATGGGCTACCCGGAAACTGTGGCACTACCTGTTAGCTCACTCCGTAATGTTGGTTTCACGACTGGATCCCATCAAATATCTTTTCGAGAAACCGGCACTTATGGGTAGGCTAGCTCGTTGGTTGCTGTTGCTTTCCGAATTCGATCTGAAATATGTGACACGCAAGTCAGTCAAGGGAAGAGCAGTAGCAGAATTCTTAGCTGATCATCCAGTGGAAGAGGGTGAAGCAATTGAGTACTTATTCCCAGATGAGGCCATTTTGCACCTCGAAGATGAAACTTGGACGATGTACTTTGACGGAGCGTCAAACCAGTATGGGTATGGGATAGGAGTGTTGTTGATAGCACCCGACAACTCCCGTATCCCTCTAGCATCCAAACTCTAGTTCAAAGTCTCGAACAACGAAGCAGAGTCTGAGGCATGCATTGCCGGTCTAGAAGCGGCCCTGGAACTAGGGGCAAAACGGCTGGATGTCATTGGGGATTCCAACCTTGTTGTATCTCAAGCAAAAGGAGACTGGAAAGTCAAAGAAGAAAAGATGATAATGTACCACCAGATCTTGGATTTGTTAATTCCTCGGTTTGAAAAGCTAAACTTTGCTCATCTAGCAAGAGGGAACAACAGGTTCGCAGATTCACTAGCAACTCTATCTTCCATGATAGACATCCCGATTGGAGTCCGGATGCATCCAGTCATCATTGACCAGAAGTTCGTGCCGGCATATGAATCAGTTACTGTCATAGGAGAGGTTCAGGACGACAACCCCTGGTATTATGACATTTGGAACTTCTTGGAGAAAGAGACGTACCCACCAGGGGCAAATGCGAAAGATAAAAGGGCAATCAGAAGGATGGCTGTTCAGTTCATCATCTGCGGGGACAAACTGTATAAGAGAGGTCATCTGGGAATGCATAAGTTGTGTGTAGAAGCTGAAGAATCGAAGCGCCTGATGGAGGCCATCCATGGAGGAGAATGCGGTGCACATATGAATGGGGTAATGTTGGCTCGGAAGATCCTCAGACAGGGTTACTACTGGTCCACCATGGAAGATGATTGTATCGGCTTTGTTCGGCGATGCCACAAATATCAAATTCATGCAAACCGCATGAACATCCCGCCGTCGAAGCTGTACAACATGACTTCGCCATGGCCATTTTCAATTTGGGGAATCGATGTGATCGGGGCTGTTACTCCGAAAGGGTCGAATGGGCATGAGTTCATCCTGGTCGCGATAGATTACTTTACAAAGTGGGTCGAGGCCCAATCTTATGCAGTTTTGAAGGCTTCACATGTCGTGAAGTTTATCAGAAACAACATCATCTGTCGTTATGGAGTCCCAAATGAGATCATTTCAGATAACGGTTCCCACTTCAAGAAGGAGGTGATTGACTTGTTGGAAAAATACAACATGGCTTTTCATAAGTCATCCACATACCGCCCGCAAACCAATGGAGCGGTTGAGGCCGCCAACAAGAATATCAAGCACATACTACAGAAGATGGTGGAAACCTATCGGGATTGGTCAGATAAGTTGCCGTTTGCTCTGTGGGGCTACCGGACTTTAATCAGAACTTCTACTGGGGCAACTCCATATTCATTGGTTTATGGGATGGTGTAGACACCCCATTTTTGACCGTCCTCAAGACTTGGACGTCACCGCTTGGACACCCGGTGATTATCCATGATTGTGTTCGTCTCGAGTTCCTGGAGGCCTCGGCAGCTCGCCTCGTCTCAGGACTTCTTGACTCGGCTGCTTCGTGTTCGGTTTTGGCACCAAACACTTGTTTTTTTGCATTTGAGGGTAGGGGAAGGCTTGTTAGCCATCCCCGAATCCCACCGGCTGCCCCCACACCCCACCGGCACTCCCTTTTGTCCGTCGGCACTGTTTTCTCAAAAATTTTGGCCGGTCGGCACTATATGTTGCCGACCGGCACTTTTTTGTGCCGGTGACGTTTTTGGCTGGCCGGTGACCCTTCTGAACCCTCCTGAGGATGGTGCATGCCAGCTGTGCCAGCTGGATTACACCATCACCCCTCCCCGTGCATAGGATTGACCCCCTTTGGCCTTTGAACCCCTTCAAGCTTCTAGAAGCTTGACTCCTTTTGGCCAAGCTTCTTGGAGAAGCTTGGCCAGCTGTTTTGGCTTCTCCAAGAAGCCTTGCACCTCCTTGACCCCTTTGAGCCTTTTCCTTTGCTTAGCCATTAAGTCTTGGCTTGGTCTTGGCCTATTTAAAGACCACCCCTCTCCATTGCTCAAGGGTTAGCCATTTTAGACCTAAAAACCAGAGCTTACACATATATCTCTGATATACATCCACATATATCTATATCTCCCTCTCTCTCCCCTTGTGTGTGTGTTTTTGGACCAAAAAGTGTGATTTCACCTCACTTTTGCACCATTACACACACTACTACACCTTAATCCGAGATTGGGAGGCTTGGAGGTTTATTTTGAGTGATCTTGGACTGGTTTTGATCACTATAGGAGGGCTGCTCCACCTGTTCTTCATTGGATCTTCAAGGGTAAACTTTTTGCTTTAGTTTCCCCATTCTTGCAACTACTTTCTACCCCTTTTGCTTTGTGATTTTGGATTTGTGTTTAACATAAAAAAACCTTGTTTTTACTTGCTCAAGAACTTTCATTAAGGTCACTTTTGTATTTGAGTGAAGCCTCACTCTTTTAGGCCTTGTTTTGGCCCTTTTGTGCTTTTTTTTTTGAGCATTGTCTAACTTCATTGTTTTGGTCTTCTCACCACTGAAAACCCAATGAACGACAAATACCTACTAAATCCCGACCTATTCAAATGAATCATGAATTGTTAGAAATGTGTAAAAAGGAAATTAATGAATTGTTAAAAAATCGAATTATTAGTCCTAGCAAATCACCATGGTCTTGTCCTGCTTTTTATGTTAATAAAAATGCTGAATTAGAACGAGGTGTTCCTCGCCTAGTTATTAATTATAAACCATTAAATGCTGTTCTTGAATGGATTAGATATCCTATTCCTAATAAAAAAGACCTAATTAAAAGACTTAATCAAGCTGTTGTTTTTAGTAAATTTGATTTAAAAAGTGGTTTCTGGCAAATTCAAATTCATCCTAAAGATCGATATAAAACTGCTTTTAATACACCTTTTGGCCAATATGAATGGAATGTCATGCCATTTGGGTTAAAAAATGCTCCTAGTGAATTTCAAAATATAATGAATGATATCTTTAACCCATTTAGTCATTTTTCTATTGTTTACATTGATGACATATTGATCTTTTCTAAATCAATTAGTGAACATTGGAAACATTTAACTGCATTCTTTTATACTATTAAAAGTCATGGTCTAGTCATATCTCCTCCTAAGATTAAATTATTTCAGACTAAAGTTAGATTTTTAGGTTATGATATTCATCATAATACTATTCTCCCAATTAGTCGCTCTATTGAGTTTGCGTCTAAATTTCCTGATGAAATTCTTGATAAAACCCAATTACAAAGGTTTTTAGGTTCTCTCAATTACATTGCTGAATTTTATAAAGACCTTAGGACAATCTGTCAACCATTGTTCGATCGATTAAAGGATAATCCTCCTCCTTGGTCTTCTACTCATACTGCTGTTGTTCAACAAGTTAAACAATATGTCAAGTCTCTTCCTTGTCTTGGTATTCCTACTGAGAACTCATTCAAAATTATTCAAACTGATGCTTCTGATATTGGTTATGGTGGCATTCTCCTTCAGAAAGTCACTCCTCCTCAGTCTGAACAAATTGTTCGTTTTCATTCTGGTGTCTGGAATAAAGCACAATTAAATTATAGTACTATTAAAAAAGAAATTTTATCGACTGTTTTATGTATTCAAAAATTTCAAGATGATATTCTAAATCAAAAATTTTTACTTCGTGTCGATTGCAAATCTGCTAAATATGTTTTGGAAAAAGATGTCCAAAATCTTGCTAGTAAACAGATTTTTGCCCGTTGGCAATCTATTTTAAGTATTTTTGATTTTGATATCACCCATATACCTGGTTGTCAAAATTCCCTCCCTGATTTTCTTACCCGCGAATTTTTACAGGGGGGTAAGGGATGAGTGCTACTCCACATATTTCTTATGTTAAAACCCAAATTACCTATTACCAAACCCTGATCAAACAAGTTAACCGCCGCATTAACCGCCTTAAATCAGCCAGCCCAACTACTAAAAGAGCCCAATACATCAATCACCAACAGTTACAAGCTCGCCGTGTTTTACGACATAATTATTACAATGATTTACATTATTACCAGAATTACTTAGATCTTCTTTCTGGTTGCTAATCTTTGTTTCCTATTCAACAGATGTCTCGCCCAAGGCCTCCTTCTAAGGCTTTGGTCCCCTCCTCCAGTAAACCTAATCAACTCATAGTTCCTCCTCCTTTGGAGTCAATTAAACCATCCTCTTCCATTGACATAACTAATAGATACCATACTCTTGGTACTATTCACCGTCCTGATTACTCATCTGCACTGGCTAATGATCCTTTTGCCTCTAGCCAATCAGTTTCAGTTACTCCACTTCCAATAACCAAGTTCGACCCTCTCGAACTGAGTACACCAAATCACATGTTACTAACCTGTTCTACAAAGAACCTAGTCACCCCAGAAGTCAACCATTAATGAAATTGCTCAATTCCATTTTGGCTCTGGATGTCATTTCATTTCTTCACCTCCAGAGAAGAACCTCTCTATTACAAAGATATTCTGCTCAACCATCATTCCATTTTGATCAAACCAATTCAGGATCGTGTCTATGCTTACAAGATCCTATACCATTCACTTTACATTCACAACATTGTCTCTCTTGCAGAATGGGGCAATCCTAATCTGCTTCGAGATTTACCTGGTCATTCTATCAATATAATTATCATGATTATATTGATGCTTGGTTCAAATTGTTCTTGTACCAAATGAGTCATTTAGTCACTCCTGGTTCATCTCCTTTGATCAAAAATTCAAATCTGAATTACCCACCTGGTTTCTGCGATGGTGGACTCATTATGGCCCCATTTCAGATATTCTTCCCAGTTCACTCAATGAAACAATTGCCTATTTTGCTGCTGTTTACCCATTTTCTATTCATCAAAAACAATTTCCTATCTTGCTCAATTTTATATCCAAGTACAAATCCCATGGATATTCAAATGGCATTATGGATTGTTGACAACATCATTATTCGCCAACACTCTGTTAAATGGTGGGCTAAGTTCAATGTGCCCAGAATTCTTGAAATTGTTTATGAGGAATTTCCTCCTGATTCATGTGCTCCAACACCTGCAATAGTCAAAGCCCAGCAGACCCCAACTGCTGTGATCAGCCAAGGAAGTCAGCCCAGTCTTCCTCCAGTCAATCTTGGCAGTCCCTCATCTAGTGACTCCAAGCCCAAATCATCAAAGATCAAATCCAAGGGAAAGTCCAAAGACCAACCCAAGTCAAAATCCAAATCACAGGCTCAGTCCAGTATTCAACCTCCTGTTCAGCCCATTGTTCAACCTGGATCCACCAGTGATCAATTGCTTCAAATGGCCCGTCTCCTAGTAGATCAAGCCCAAGCCCAATTAAAAAATGAACAATCTCCTGCACCGGCCCAACAGTCTAGTTCAGAAGATAGTTCAGACAGTTCAGAAGGATCCACCAATCAACCTGGTTATGATCGTCCTGAGTTTCATGATGCTCAGGACCCATTTTCTTGAAATAATCAACATAGGATTCTTTATATAATATAAAATTGACTTCAATCACTACTCTTTTGAGAAAAGCTGTCAATTTATATTTATTCTGATTCCTTTACTCACATGTTGCATAGTTTGATTCCTTTACTCACATGCTGCATAGTTAACTTTCAATCAATCAGCCGAAAGTAACGACAGCCCTGCTCAGTCCTCAATGCTGCCAGCTGCTTTCATCATTTAGCCAACTCACATGCTGCATAGTTAATTTTGTTTTCTATATATTTGTAATTGATTGTAATCGTTCGGCAGATTCCAATTTTCTTGAACCTTTTAGTTTGAAAGGAAAAGAGGGTTCTGCTGAGTGAGATTTACCTTGTTCTGTTCTTCTATTCAGGATCCTTGCAGATTACAATAATTGTAAGTGCAAGTTATTTTTCTGTAATGAATTAAAATTGTGTTTTAATTAAATATTTTGATTTAAATTATATTTTGTGTTGTGCATTCCAATTCTATGTTTAAATTGTTTCATCTTTGATTTCGTAATCCATGGTTCTTCATTCTTGCTACTGCTTCCGCGGTCTTTGATTTAAATTATATTTTGTGTTGTGCATTCCAATTCTATGTTTAAATTGTTTCATCTTTGATTTCGTAATCCATGGTTCTTCATTCTTGCTACTGCTTCCGCGGTCTTGGTATCAGAGCATCAGTTTGAATAATTTTGAATGAGTTCTCAGTAGGAATACCAAGACAAGGAAGAGACTTGACATATTGTTTAACTTGTTGAACAACAGCAGTATGAGTAGAAGACCAAGGAGGAGGATTATCCTTTAACCGATCGAACAATGGTTGACAGATTTTCTAAGGTCTTTATAAAATTCAGCAATGTAATTGAGGGAACCTAAAAACCTTTGTAATTGAGTTTTATCAAGAATTTCATCAGGAAATTTAGACGCAAACTCAATAGAGCGACTAATTGGGAGAATAGTATTATGATGAATATCATAACCTAAAAACCTAACTTTAGTCTGAAATAATTTAATCTTAGGAGCGGATATGACTAGACCATGACTTTTAATAGTATAAAAGAATGCAGTTAATGTTTCCAATGTTCACTAATTGATTTAGAAAAGATTAATATGTCATCAATGTAAACAATAGAAAAATGACTAAATGGGTTAAAGATATCATTCATTATATTTTGAAATTCACTAGGAGCATTTTTTAACCAAATGGCATGACATTCCATTCATATTGGCCAAAAGGTGTATTAAAAGCAGTTTTATATCGATCTTTAGGATGAATTTGAATTTGCCAGAAACCACTTTTTAAATCAAATTTACTAAAAACAACAGCTTGATTAAGTCTTTTAATTAGGTCTTT
Organism: Camellia japonica; assembly: GCA_030407325.1. Classification (NCBI taxonomy): domain Eukaryota; kingdom Viridiplantae; phylum Streptophyta; class Magnoliopsida; order Ericales; family Theaceae; genus Camellia; species Camellia japonica. The sequence goes on from JAPPVO010000029.1 coordinate 25,888,284, forward strand.
TTATTAGGAATAGGATATCTAATCCATTCAAGAACAACATTTAATGGTTTATAATTAATAACTAGGCGAGGAACACCTCGTTCTAATTCAGCATTTTTATTAACATAAAAAGCAGGACAAGACCATGGTGATTTGCTAGGACTAATAATTCTATTTTTTAACAATTCATTAATTTCCTTTTTACACATTTCTAACAATTCATGATTCATTTGAATAGGCCGGGATTTAGTAGGTATTTGTCGTTCATTAAAACCTTTAATATATGGTAAAGTAACTACATGCTTTTTCCTATGCCAGAATGCAGTAGGTAAAGTTGAACAAACAGTTGATTCAAGTTTTAATTTGAAATCATTAATTTGAGAGAGGAGAACGGGATCAGTTAACTGTTGATCGATTCGTTTGTAATTAATTTCTTCTTTAAGAAAATTAATATGCCGAGTTAGTCGTTTAATAGTGTGGGTAATAGAACAATCTTGTAATTGATTTAACTCTAATTGTTCAGGTGGAAATAAGAATGTAAATGTAACAGGATGTCCTAAAACATGAGTAGTAATTCCTTCAGTAGAAGTAGTAAATGGATATAATAAAGATAAATATATGTAGTGTACCTAAAATAATCCGATCAGTCATATTTTTGACTAAAACAAATGTAGTGTTAAAGCAAACATTATTTTGACAAACATGTACTTTAGGTAATTTATATCGAATATGCATTTTACTACCATTAGCAGAAGTTAATTTTTCTTGACATTTGTGATAATATTTAGTAGGAAGTAATCCTTCTTGAATGCAATTTAAATCAGCACCAGTATCGATTAATGCAACTAATTCTAATTCAAAATCTTCAACAATGATTTTTATTCTTGAATACCATTTTTTCATATAAATTTTATTAAGTAAATTTAATCGTTTATCTTCAAGGTTAGTAGCTTGAGATCGATTATCAAATATGAGTTTAGTTGGATCAGTATGATCAGAATCATGATCAGAATTATGTTCAGATTCATGAGGTGATTGTGCATTAGGTTGGAAATCATTTAAGTTTTGTTTAAGTTTAAGATTAATAATTTCATTTTCTAATTTATTATCTTATTTTGAAGATCTCTTATTGTTTGTTTAATTTGATTGATTTCAAATTGTAAGTCTTGAAGTGTAACTTCTTTAGTTTTATTTTTAAATTTTCTAAAGTTTTAGATAAACTAATAATGGGTTTATTAAACTTAGGTTTAGTTTCTGATTGAAGCATTAGACCTTTGAGTTTATCAATATATTGTTGTTTTAATTGAGGATCATCTAATTTACTAATTAAATCAATTAAAGCAGATTCTTCTTGACTATGTTTAGTAAGAACAGAAATTTGTTTAACAGGTTTACAACAAACATCATTACATCCTAAGGTAATTTGATTATCAGAATCAGAATTATCACTAGTAGATGGGGAATTGGATGTAGATGGAAGTACAGAAGAGGAACCATTATCAGATTGATTTAATTGGAAGATTTCAAATAACTGAGTTTGGATTCATCATTAATTTGGAGTTGATTGACTCTGTCTTTGAGCTTTTTGTTTCTCTTTGCATTTATTAGCATAGTGGCCTTTTTGTCCACAGTTATAACACGTAATATCTTTATTAGAGATTTTGATCTCGGATGTGATTTAGATTTATGATATTTCTTTTTGGGTTTAGTATAAAATTTGTCATTAGATTTGGAGGGTGAATAAGGCTTCTTGTTTTATGATAATATTTGGATTTATAATTTTTTGAATGTTTGTGTGATCTCCTACGAGAGGGTGCAATAGGAGGTAGTCCATATTGTTCACAGAAATTTCCTAATTCATATTTAGCTTTATGTTTATCTTTTGTAGCTTTTTGACTAAGTTTTAAATCAATACACATTTTTAAGCCTTCTTTTTGAATAGTGCTAATTATATCACCATATGTTAAATTATCATATTCAATAACACCAGTAGGTTGACTAAGAACATCTCGAATTTTGTGAGCAAATAAACTAGGTAATCCATTAATAAATTTTTCTTTCCAGAATGATTTAGTACAGTCTTCTCTCAACATAACTCTAGAGGTAAAAACATCTTTATACCATCTAAAATCACTTAAGGTTGGACAAGTAAGATTACTGAGTTGATCATGTATGCGAGAATATATATTAGTTGGGGTACCAATAAAATGTCTAATAATTGTATAAATTAATTGGTTAATACCATCAGGTTGGCAACATCCTAAATTTTCATCAAATATAGGTAATCCTTGATCATCAGTTTGGTTAGCATAGATGATAGAGTCTCGTGGGTGTCAGTTAAATATTTTTCCCACCAAGATTTGAGCTGACCAGTAAAGCCAGTAGTAATTAAATTTACAATTTCAGGTTGAGTATATTGGGGATAATTAGAGAGATAACTATTCGAGACCATAGATAAATGATTTAATTTTTGGAGGAGTTGATCTTCACTAAGACCATCAATATTCCATTCGTATAATTTTTTAGCAGAGACAGAAAATTGATTATTAACATTATTTTCTTCAAATTGTAAATCGACAGGAGTAGGCTTAGTATACCAATTCTTGGTAGTTTGAGGATTAACTTTTGGATAATGTATTTTCGTAACTTGGAATTGTTGAGCTAAGTTATTAATTTCATTGTCAGTATCAGAGGAAGTAGAATTTGGGTTAATATCAAATTGTTGATTTAGGACAGTAATACCTTTATCTTTAGAAGGTGAGGGAGATCGGGTGTATCGGGTACTGCTAATTTGGTAAATAATTTTTCAATGGCTTGGACCGTAGATGATTGATTATTTGTAACGAGGCTAGTTCGGGTAGAACGTTTACTCGGTAGGTTAAGTAAAGGTGCATCTAAAGGTTGTTTAGATGATGAAGTGTGAACAGATTCTAAATTAGTTTCTATTTTATCTAATTGTTTACCAATTGTATTTAAACACTGGTTAGTATAATTATTTTGTTCAATAACTTTTTTGAGTTCATTATCATCTCCAGGTAATTTAAAAGGAGAGGCAGGAATTTCAGAACCTTGTTGATTAAGAATAATTTTTTCTAAGGGAGGATGACTAGAACTAATTGTAGTGGTAGCAGAAGTTTTCCATTTATGTTTAGTAATTGTAGTAAGTGTTTTATAATATTTTTCTTCATATTCTAGTAAGGGTAATTCAAAACCATATCGAACCATAAAATTATACCATTCTTGGGAGATTTGAAACATTTGAGCAGAAGTATATTTAGCATAATAAGCATGGCGCTGGGTGCGATTAGCTTTAGATTTAAAATCAATAAGTAATTTATCAAGATTGGGAGTAAATTCCTTTTTAATTGTCAATAATTGGGGATTGACAGGTGGTGTAAATTCTTCCATATCAGTTTGAGTCGGAGAGTCAGTTGACTGAACTTCTTCATCAGGGAAATGAGTATGTGTAGAATAAACAGGTTTACTAATTTGAGAAGTTGAGGAATTATCAATTCCTTTTAATTTTGGATTGATTGTAGGACCTATGGTTGGACCGATATTAAGTTGACTATTTTTTCTAAATAGAGGTGTGGTAAATATTTCATCTTCAGTTTCTATTTCGCTAGGGACACTAGATGTACTATGTCTAGAGGATTGACTACGGTTAAATTTAATATGAACAGAACCATCATTAAATTGTCTGATATCTTTAATATCTTGTTCAGAGGATTGTTGCTGATTATGTTTGTAATTTTCATTAACAGTAATCCATTCATCAGGTAAATCAATATCTTTCCATTCAATCATTTTAGGAATATTAATATGGGATTCATTATGACTACTACTTTGAATAAGTAAAGTTTTATCTTTAGGTGATTTATGCAGAGCATGAACATTTAAATTAGTTTGCATACATTTATAGTGAACACGATAAATTAAAGCAATATTATGTGTCTTAGCCATCATATTAGTGAATGAACCATGTAGTTGAATATTTAATGTTAAAGCATGTAAAATATTTGGATCACTTAAACTGAGCGTAAAATCAGGAAAACAATTAAAATGTACTGGACCTTTATGAAGACCAGTTTCCATCATTCCCATTAAACTATCATTATAATTAAGAAAACGAGCATCTCTTAAGCATAATAAAACAGAAGTATTTTTTCCAACAGGTGTAAGTGGATTAAGACCAACTTGAATTAGACCAATGTGAATAAAATTGTAACCATTATCTTTATGTCTTTTAATTAATTTAGTATCAAATAACTGACAAGTTTCTCGAGGTTTTTCTAAAGCATAAACTTGTTCAATTGTTTTAACATGTAATGCAACTTTAAAAACATTCTGTAGAAATGTTGTTTTATAAATTTCTTTGATTTGTAATTTTGGTATATTCCAATCTCTATTAAATTGATCATTTTGTATTTCAACATCTTCTTCATTAATGACTAATCCTTGATTAGGTATGGAAGGTAAAGTTGTTGACCTAGAACTGACTGATGAGTTACTTCTGAATAATCGACTCATTGTTCTTTCTAATTAATCAGTTTTACAGATATCTTAATACATACCCTATTCTTGTCAAGTTACCACAGACCATAATGGTTTAGCACAGACCCTATCCTAAATGTCCACACTGCCTAACTCTAAGGACTTACTCTGGACAAGAAATGGAAGTGGGTGACTGAAACCAGGTGGATAACAGACTGATCTCGTGGGTGATTAAGATGGAACCGAAAACTAGATTAACCGAATAAACAATGGAAACAATTAATTGGAAGAAACTAAACAGTTAGAAACAGGATACAACATCACCAGGCTCTGATACCAAGACCGCGGAAGCAGTAGCAAGAATGAAGAACCATGGATTACGAAATCAAAGATGAAACAATTTAAACATAGAATTGGAATGCACAACACAAAATATAATTTAAATCAAAATATTTAATTAAAAGTGGTTTTCAGTGGTGAGGGAGGTGTTTTGAAGTCTCATATAGGGGAGGGATACCCCTCTCCCCTTTGTCCCTCTTTGGCTTCCATATTTGGCTCATGAAGTAGCATGTGTGCATGCTTGCATTTGGCTTCATTTCAGAACTTTTTGGGGTGTTTTAAGTCATGTTTGATCTCTATCTAAGGTTGGTTCGTGGCCCTTAACATGCTTCCCATACTTGCTTTGTAATATTCCATTTTGCTTAGAAACATGCCATGGTTTAGCCTTATGTATCTCCATGTTTTTAGCTTAGCGTCTTGAAGATGTTGGTCTTGATTTACCATGTTTTAGGGCTGTGAGCCACTGATTTTGTCATACATGGTGTGCTTGACATAGTTGCTTTGTATTTTAGGCTTGTAAGCCTTATGTACTTTGGTCCCTAGCATGTTCAACATTGGTCATCCTCATGATTTGGCATCATTTGTGACCTTATTTCAGTCCATAAATCATGTTTGAATGTTTGTATATGTAGCCTATTTCATGCTCTAAGGGTGTGCTCTAGTATGTCTAGGAATTGGCATTATGCATGCTTGCATACTTAAGGCATTTTGGGGTTGCCATGTGGGGGGTTTTAGGTGTAATTTTGCATGACTAATGTGTTGGTTATTTGGTACTTAATGTGTCAACATCCTAGTTCCATAATACATTGTTGATGCATGTTTGCTTGAATTGCATTTCATTACTTGGTTTGGGGTGTCAAACCAAGTGTGAGAAATGGGGGTGTTTGTACCTTAAGTGACAAAACACACCTCAATTCCCATGTCATTAGGGCCCTTGATATTAACATGATAGGGACTTAATTCTCATGTTTGTGTTGCATGCATTTTTACATTGAAATGCAACCTTGGTATCTTAGGCTATCATGCACCAAGGTGCACAATTGATAGTCCTAGAACCAAGAGCCATGCTTCCTTGAGTCCCATGCATGATAGGGAGCATTGGCCATGCATAAATATGCTCAAAAATCCAATACCATACACTGCTGCCTGCTGTTGCTGTCAAACTGTCTTCTGCAGGAATTTTGTGCCGACCGGCAGGAAATAGTGCCGACCGGCACTGTATTTCTGGCCGGTAGAATATTTTGCAGCCGATGGCCACCACAAGTAGCCGGTGGTAGTTTCCTCCAGCCGGTGGCACTCAGCAGGACATAAGGAAGGTTCCCTGGGACTTTGGGAATTTTTGGAGAGGAAGGGCAGTAGAAACAGAAGCAGCAGTGCTACGGTGTAGGCTTTTCCGGGCAAGTCGCAACGAGCATGCATCATTCGCGCATCCCGAGGCAGGGCCGAGGCCCCCTTTCTTTTATTTACTTGATTTAATTTTAGTAATTAGAATTTTGTAATAATTTATTCATTTATTCTTTGGACTGTATTATTCTTTCGGTCCCTCCGAGTGAGGGCAAAGTTGTAATAAGTGTGTGTGAGTGCGGTGTATGTCTTCCAACCCCCACTTCTTTCTTCCCTTTTATTTACCTGCTTATGATGGTAGATTAGGGCATATTTATTTTAGCATACCTTATGCAACGCATGCGTGCATTCATGCATTTGTTTACATGCACCGGGCTCGGTACATCATACAAACTGCATCGTACTTTCAATTTCCAAATTGAATACGTGCTACTCGCGCATTTCATATGCCATGTTTAGGGTTAGCCGAGCCTACTCTAGATTACATTTATGCCTGTGTTGCATTAGTCACTTAACATGAACTAGGTCATGCATGTTTTGCTAACCAGTCTCTTGTTTTTGGCACGGAGTACGATGTAAGTTTTTATGCTTTAGCATGCCACATGCGTGTGAATGTTGCCATGACAGTATGCTTACCATGCGGCTAAGTGCTTATGTGAGATAAACTGTTTGAATGCCTGTGGGTGGAGGTTGGGTTGCTTGAGTTGGAGTAACTCATTGAAATCCGTATTTTAGCCTACTTGCGAGTAGCAAAACCGGCACGTTTTTTGAGACAAAACGGATATGCAATGATTATTTCCGAATTAGGCAACCTAGTCTATACTTGTTTGCTGTGCGCATAACATAGTAATTCTAGGCTAATAATTGGAATAAGAGCATGTAATGTTTTCAAAATCGGATATCACGGTTAGTAGAGGCCGGTCTTCGGACCGGGCGAAAGGGGGTGCTCACAGCTGACCTTCCCCGATCGTACCCAAACTCCCGAGCCAAGTCACTTTGGTGATGACGGACACGTGGCCTTCGGCACCGAGTCAGGGTTTCCTAAATTCCCCCTTTGAAAAAAAAAATATTTAGGTGGCGACTCTGTAATCTGGCAAAGCAGTCCATGTTTGGCACTACTTTTCAAAAAATCTGTTTTTCTTCAAAACAATTTGCCAGAGTTGGACTCTTTGGTTCAGATTTAGAACCGCAACTTCAAAAGGAGAGTCCGAGCTGTAGCGAGGTCCCCCGCGGGCGTTGTTACAGATGGAGGCCGTTCTACCTATCGAAATTGAAGTTCCGTCTTTGAGAGTGTTGGCTGAGTGCCAAATAGCCGAGGCAGATTGGCAGCAGAGTAGGTTTGAGGAACTCATGCTCTTTGATGAGAGAAGACTGAAAGCACTGTACCATGTTCAAGGTTATCAGCGCAGAATTGCCCGGGCTTTCAACAAGAAGGTTAAGTCTAGGAATTTAAAGGAAGGAGATTTAGTACTCAAGGACAACCGAGCTCCCATCCACGACCAAGGGGCAAGTTCAGACCCAATTGGACTGGCCCCTACATCATCAAGTCTATTTGGTCGGGTGGAGCTGTCGTTCTGATGGACCTAGATGGCCTGGAGTTCTCACAACCGATCAACATGGACAAGTTGAAGAAATATTACCCCTGAGAGGCTCGCTAGGCCAAAAACTCGAAAAGGCGACATAGGCAAAAGTTAGAGCATGAAAATTTTGAAATTATAAAAAACTGAGCTCGCAAGGTTGAAAACCCGCAAAGGGCGGCCTTGGCAAAAGTTAGAGCGCAAAAGGAGAATGAAAATACTCGAGTGAACCCAAGCCGGAACTACGTAAGGCTTGATTCCCATCTTTGGGATACGTAGGCAACTTCATCCTGGAGTTCAGCCATAAACTTTTCCCCGATCAACTTTGTCCAGTTGATCAGCTCGGTCATCTTTGTCTATTCAGCATTCAAGAATTCGATTGTAATCTCTAGTGCAGTGCTATTCAGACTAGGGGCAACTTTCCGTTGCTGTGCAGTGCCGCAGTGCTATTCAAACTAAGGGCAACTTTCCAGTTGCTGGGATCCGGGGTTGTGCATCTCAGTGACAAATCTCAGGCGTGTCCAATTCTGATCCATACCGAAAATAGTTTTGAAAAGTTTTAATAAAAGTTGACTTTGTTCAAAGTAATCTTTTTACAACTAAGACCATTTCTGGACCAAAACAGGAAATTTTCAATACCACAACTTTCAATTTCATTGATTTCAATACAGAGTTCTCCTGCCCTTGCATACAAATTGAAGTTGTTTTTTATTACATTCATAAGGAAAATTTGAAAGTACTAATCAAGCAATAAATCCGGGGCGTAGATAAGTCAGGTATTCCTGCATCCCCTTCCCGAGATAGTCGAAGCCTCTGGTGCCAGGCTGGGCCCGATCTGTGCCTCCTCATTAAGCCAATCTATGCACTCATCAGACAAAGTGCAACTGAAAGTGGGAGCGGGGGCCAGGAGCTCTCTAGTCCTCCATGCTGTCACATACCGGGCAAGTTGTGCACCTCGGATCGGGAATGTAGCCGGGTATTCTATCCCCTCTGGTGGACAAGTCTGATCATGACCAAACTGACGCTGGAACCGGAATGGGAAATAGAACACACAGTGAGTCAAGCCAATCAGCTGAATCCCAGGTTGACGGGTCATGCTATAGCCCATTGCCGGTAGATTGAACCAAGGGCACCTCAAGCAATGCGGTCTGCGGACAAGCTGCACATCTAGTCGAACCACCAATCCTCATCAAGGGCATCGACTAGGCGTTACATGAAGAAGTAACCACGAGCTGAGTAAGCTGAGCAAGAGTCCACAACCTGCAACTTGTCCATCAACCATACCTAGGGAGGGATGAAAAATGAGAGAATAAAGAATAAAGAGATGTACGATGAGGGGAAAGTAAGAAAAGGGTTTTGTGAGAAAAACTGAGCTTGAGGGCCGAGTGATGGGAGCAAAACATACGTGAGGTTGGGTGGGAAACATTACCTGCAGCAATAGTGGACTTCCCGCAAATTTGGTCGTTTCACGGCGATAGAAAGCATCCAAGCCCATCAACGTCTCAGCCAGAGTCATGGCGATGCAACTCTTACCCTCTTTCAAACCTTGGGCAACCTCGATCAACCGAACACTAGATCCTCCGGAGCCTGAGGCAAGTAAGAAATGAGATAGCATGCACAAACAAAGTGTGTGTTGCCGAAAACCTTGCCAATGACGGTCGCCGCGGTCACCGGCATCAGAAAAACGGCAAATCAAACTCGGGATATCCAGCATTCTGTCACAAATCAAAGATCTAGCGTCGGGTATTGAGAGCCCACACATTTGTCCTAAGGCTTGGGCATGGCCAAAACGAAGTTGGGGCAGGATCTCTTCGTTACGCTTGGACTCCATCAAACCTTGGAAATCCTCAAAGGTAGGACATACCTCTTGCCCGCCAAAGCTAAAAACATGTGTCACCGGGTTCCAAAACCTTGCCGCGGCATGGAGAAACGGAAGGTGCAGCGGAGTACGACTCAAAGTGAATAGTGCATTTATGTCGAAACCCCGGAAATTCAGCTTTTCCGAGCCATCCAAGTTGTTAATCCAAGTTGTGAGGTTTTGGGCAAGAAGCACTTCCATTTGGGGTAAATCAGTGTTGAAGTGAGAAGAATCACGAAGCTGAAGCCCTTTGTAAAAGATAAGGTTGAGTGGAGGACAGATGTTAGCTTTCTGCTGGTTCTGGCAACTCATGGCCAGCCGGCCAAACATAGTGCCGACCGGCCATTACTTTTGGCCGATAGCTATTCCTTTTGGCCGATGCCCATTCCTTGAGGCCGATGGTTCACCCTTGTGGCCGGTGGTCTTCCTTCTTGGCCCGTGAGCTGTTTATGAGTTGAACATGCTGAGGAGGTGTGGTTGGAACCTTTACCGATGCCCTCCGGTGATCGATTCTCGCAGAGACCCCCCCTTTTGCTTATCGAGTTGTATTCCACTCTCTTTAAGTCTTTGATTTGCTTGTCGAGTTGTACTCGCACTTGGTTGGTTATGTCGAGCCTCTCTGTTTTGCTTATCGAGTTGTAAGTTGGTTCACCACCTGATTATTACGATGCGAATGCTCTATTTTCAAACGTATTTCATTCACATTGTTATGTGATGTCGTGCGATGCAATGCATAGAACGTACAAATGCAACACATTTTGAACAAAATAGCGGTTTCATTTCCATCATGTATTTTGCAAAAATACGTAGTTTTTATAAAACCTGCCTGAGGCAGCACAATGTGCTTAAACTACCAGTAAAAAGGAAAATAAAGCAAAAAGAAGGAGCAAGGCAACAAAGTATCAGGGTTGATACCAGTAGACCCTCCCTTGTGGTCAATACATCTCTCGCGTCCTTGTTGGATCAATTGTATGGTTTGGCACCTTCATTTCTCGAGGCAGTGCAAGGAAGCACACCTTCAGAACATTCATAGACTTCCAAGTTGACCTCAAGTTGTGTCTGCCATGAGCGATGCTCCGTACGCACGAGGAACATCCCTTCCCGTATCCTTTATGTATCTTGTGAACTCCACGAATCACTTCAATCATAATATGTCGTAGTGATCTGCATTTCAACATCATGAATAGTTTGTCTTTACCGTGCTTCAAGCTTCTATACACATTGCGTGCATGCGTGCATTGCTTTACTTATATGTGTTCAAATTCCTTCTATACACATTGCTTGCATGCGTGCATTGCTTTACTTATATGTGTTCAAATTTATTCTATACACATTGCTTGCATGCGTGCATTGTTTTACTTATATGTGTTCAAATTTCTTCTATAACATTGCTCGCATGCGTGCATTGCTTTACTTATATGTGTTCAAATTTCTTCTATACACATTGCTCGCATGCGTGCATTGCTTTACTTATATGTGTTCAAATTTCTTCTATACACATTGCTCGCATGCGTGCATTGCTTTACTTATATGTGTTCAAATTTCTTCTATACACATTGCTTGCATGCGTGCATTGCTTTACTTATATGTGTTCAAATTTCTTCTATACACATTGCTTGCATGTGTGGATTGCTTTACTTATATGTGTTCAAATTTCTTCTATACACATTGCTCGCATGCGTGCATTGCTTTACTTATATGTGTTCAAATTTCTTCTATACACATTGCTTGCATGCGTGCATTGCTTTACTTATATGTGTTCAAATTTCTTCTATACACATTGCTTGCATGCGTGCATTACTTTACTTATATGTGTTCAAATTCCTTCTATACACATTGCTTGCATGCGTGCATGCATGCATTGCTTTACTTATATGTGCTCAAGTGCCTCTATATACATTGCATGCGTTGTCGCATTATGCTTTACTTACATGCATTCGAATGCCTTCACACACATTGTGCACGTTGTCGCGTGCTCTTTACTTACATATATTGGTGCCTTCACAGCATTGTTATGCTTCCCACTTGCTTTGCGTCGTCATGCACCTTCAATTGCATGTTATGCATATTGCTAACAATGTTGTACCTGTTAAGTTGCTTTCGTTGCAGGCACGATATTGAATGTACGGTTCATTTGAGGCTGGCGCAACCAGACGAACCGCATAGGTATTGTATCCTCCGAGTGAAACATAGCGAGAATTGCATAATTCTCTTACATCCTTTCTGCACTGTAGTGTAGTTTGGTGTACGCTAGCTTAAAATTGTTGCATTGTTATGCTTCATTACAGCTTTCTTTGCATGATCATAAGTTATGTTCGGCCTTGTGCATTGTTCTTGCATTTTGCCCCTGCCTTCGGGCGCATACCTTGTTTGTCTTGCATGCTTTGTCTAAGTCTTCGGCCTTGTCAAAAATGGGTCGTCTCTGGGCTTTGACATTCACTCCCGTCATTGTTATGACTTTCGAGTTCTGTCAAAGAGGGGCAACTGTAGACACCCCATTTTTGACCGTCCTCAAGACTTGGACGTCACCGCTGGAACACTCGGTGATCATCCATGTTTGTGTTTTGTTTTGAGTTCCCGGAGGTCTCGGCTACGCGCCTTGCCTCAGGATCTCTCAACTCGACTGTTCTGTGTTTGGTTTTGCACCAAACACTTGTGTTTTTGCTTCTGAGGGTAGAGAGTAGCTTGTTAGCAACCCCTGGCACCCACCGGCCTTGGCTTGAGGCCACTGGCCATGTTTTGAGGCTACCGGCCATTGGTGAATTATACCATTGGCCGGTCGGCACTCAGTATGGCCGACTGGCCATCTGTTTGGCCGGTGACCTCATTTTCTGGCGGGTAGCACCTTTTTACCTTTTTCAGGCATGGTACATGCCAGCTGTGCCAGCTGGAATGCACCAAACCTGCCCCGGGGCATACATGTGGCTGTTTTGCCCTTTTTGCACCCTTTTGGTCAAAGCTTCTTGAGGAATCTTGACCCTTTGTCAAAGCTTCCTCAAGAAGCTTGCCAGCTGTCCCAGCTTCCTCCAGAAGCCTTGACCTTCTTGCCCCCTTTGCCCCTTTCTTATTTAGCTTCTTTGAGAAGCTTCAAGCTTTTGCATTGCCTATATAAGACCTCCTCCTTCTCCATTGTTAGGGTTAGAACAAAAAACCAGAACTTATACATACATATATCTGTCATATACTCTCTCTCTCTCTATATCTCCCTCTCTCTCATCCTTTGTGTGTGTTTGGAAGCCTAAAAAGTGTGTTTTGGCCTTGGTTTTGCACTAATACACACACCATTACACCATACTTCGACTTTGAGAGGCTTGGAAGGTTTGTTCTTGAGTTTTTGGACTGGTTTTGACCAAAAGAAGGAGGCTACACTTGCTGTTCATCAAGGGTTCTTCAAGGGTAACCTTTTTACTTTAGATTCCCCAATCTTGCACTAGATTTTTGCCTATCTTGCATACTGATTTAAGCGTTGTGTATAACTAAAAAAAGTCTTATATTTTCATGCTTAAGATACTTCATTAAGGTTGTTTTGTTGTTTGTGGCCGACCTCCCCTTCTTAGGCCTCTTTTGGCCTCTTTTTTGTGCTCTTTTGTTAAGCTTTGATTACTCTTGTGTATTGGCCTTCTCACCACTGAAATCCAGTGGATTTTCAGTGGTGAAAAAGGGGTTTTGAGGTCTTGCATAGGGGAGGGACACCCCTCTCCCTTAGTCTCTCATTTTTGCATGTTCTTGGTTCACAAGGGTAGTGTGCATGATTAGTTATTCTTGACTTCATTTCAGAGGTTTTTGAGTGTTGTTGGGTCATATTATGCCTCTGTTTTTGATCGGATTCATAGCCCCTTGCATGCTTAATATACTTGCTTAGTATTCCCTTACTTGGCCTAGAAATGCATCATGCATGTAGCCTACCATGCCCTCATGTTTTGGCCTAACTTTGTGAAGTTCTTAGCCATGTCTTACCATGCTTAAGGTCTGTTGGATGTTGTTTTGGACATACTTGCCATGTTTGGTATAGCCTCTTTACATTTGGGCTTGTGAGCCTTGAGTGTGTGAGTCATGAGCATGCTTTGGTTGAGTTATTTCAGTGATTTGGAGTCACTTCTCATGCCATTTCAGTCCCTAATCCATGCTTGTATGCTTACATTTATCCTCCCTTTCATGCCTTGAAGAGTTATTCTTTCATGCCTTGAAATTGGTCATTGTGTGTGCTACCATGTTTTAGTCATTTGGGCTGCCATATCAGTGGGTTTTGGGGGCTTATTTTGCATGCTAAAACTCTGTTTTTGATTGTATAGTCCATGCCATGAGTGGTTGGGGTGGTTGTTGTACAATGCTCTCTTTGTGGCCTTGAGTGCCTTCTATTTCGCATCCATTCCTTAGCATGGTTTGGCATCATCCTTCACATGTTTTTTTAGAGTTTAACGTGAGTATTCAATGTTCATATGTGTCACCTTTAAGTATGCTTAGAGTTGTCCCCTTTCCATGCTTAGGTGATAGACCTTGGTATGAGCATGTTGCATGAGTATTTTGTGCCTCCATTGCACCATTTTGGCCACTGTTTTGGGACGGGCTGAGGCCTTCTCATTTTAACATAAGTCCATCTTTGCATACTTTGCATGTTTGCATGTTGCATTACATTAGTTGCATGATTGCATTATGTCTTGTTTGCGTGTTTGCATGTTATTACCTATTTGCATCATATAGTCTTGTTGTGTGCTTGACATGTTCATTTTGCATTAGTTTAGCTTGCATATTAGATTGCATTGCATTTGGCATGTTTCTCGCCTTAGCCTCATGTTTGCACCATTGAGCCATATTGTACACATGCATTGCATTGCTTGGTTTGGGGTGTCAAACCAAGCATGAGGATTGAGGAGCGTTCGTACTTAAAGTGACGTGACATGCCTCGATCCTCGGTCGCTAATACCCTTGATCTTAACATGATAGGGTGTTGGCACTTATCTCTTTTTGTTGCATGCATTTACATTGAATTGCAAAACTTGGCCTCTTGGGCCATCATGCATCAAAATGCATAATTGATGGCCCGAGGGTCGAGGGTCATGCTCCCTTGAACCCCTAACATGATTGGGAGAGTGGCCCTGCATACATTACTTTGAAATTCCATACCATGCACTGTCTGGCCATTGCTGCTGTCAAAAACAGGATTCTGCTGGAAGAAATGGCCGGCCGGCCATATACAGTGCCGACCGGCCATCAGTGGTTGGTCGGTGGTTCAATGTTTGGCCGGTGGATGGCCGGTGGTGTTTCCCCTTGGCCGGCGATCTACCACAACCCTCAGGGAGTATTTCAGAAGCAACTTTGGGATTTGTGCAGTCCTCAGAGGTGCAGAGCAATGTAAACAGAGGCAACAGTGGCATGGTATGGGTTTCTGGGCGAGACGAGTCGAGCATGCATCATCCACGCATCCCGAGGCAGGGCTGCGGCCACCCTCTTTCTGCATTTAATTTGTTAATTAAAGTAGAAGTTTTGTAATATTTAATTAGCTAGAATAGTTGATTCATTATTCGGATTGTATTATTCTTTCGGTCCCTCCGAGGGAGGGCGTATTTGTAATAAGTGTGGGTGCGTGTGTGCATGTCTTCCAACCCCCACTTCTTTCCCCCTTTTTACTTACCTGCTTGGATGGGTAGTTTAGGACATGTTTCAATTAGCATACAGTATGATAGCATGTTTGCATCCATTCATTCGTTTTGCATGCACCAGGCTCGGCACATCATGCTAACTGTACTTGTATTTCAATTCTAAGTTGAGTACTTATTAGTTGCAGCATTTCATATGCCATCTTTAGGATAACCGAGCCTATTCTAGTTGCATCCTATAGGTGTTACATTAGCCATCTTAACATGAACTAGGATCATGCATATGATCACTAACTAGTTTCTGTTTTGGCTTGGAGTACTAGGTAAGCTTTTATGCTTTAGCATACCGCATGCGTGTGAGTGTTGCCATAATAGCATGATTACCATGAGGCTAGCTGCTTATGTGATATAACTGCTTGAATGCCTGTGGATGGAGGTTGAATTACCTGAATTGGAATAATGCATTAAAACTGTGAGTTTTAAGCCCACTAGATAGTGGCAAAACCATCTTTTCTAAAGCCCACTCGAGGGTGGCAAAACCTACATTTTAGCCTACTTGCGAGTAGCAAATCATTTTCAAAACAAACATGAAGTGTTTTATTCCAATTTAGGCGATTTGGTCTATACTTGTTTGCTGTGCGCATAACATAGTAATTCTAGGCTAATAACCGGAACAAGAGCATATAATGTTTTCAAAACAAGATATCACGGTTAGTAGAGGCCGATCTTCAGATCGGGCGAGAGGGGGTGCTCATAGCTGACCTTCCCCAATCGTACCCAAGTTCCCGAGCCGAGGCAACTTTGGTGATGACGGACATGTGGCCTTTGGCACCGAGTCAGGGTTTCCTAAATTCCCCCAAAATAAAATATTTAGGTGGCGACTCTGTATCTGGCAAAGCAGTCCATGTTTGACACTTCCTTTCTAAAAATCTGTTTTCTCAAAACGATTTGCCGGATTTGGACTCTTTGGTTCAGATTAAGAACCGTGACAATTTGAGTCCTGAGCTGTAGTAGACCCGCAGACGAACATAACGGGATTTCCCTCCCGGGACGTTCGGGGACGTCTACAGTATGCTAATTGAAACATGCCCTAAAACTAACCATCGAAAGCTGTTAAGTAAAAGGGAGAAAGAAATGGGGGTTCGAAGACATTCATCACGCACACGCACGCTTATTACAACAGTTGGCCCTCTCGACGGAGGGTCCGAATAATAAGCTAACTAGTAAATCTAAGCTAATTAAACTAATTATTACATCACAGAACTAATTAACTAATCCTAGTTAACTAGCTAGTTATTACAACACAAATAAGCAGCTAAACGCATTAACTACTTAAATATAGAACCAAAGCATAAACTAGCTAGGGAAAGCAGTAAAGCAGGGGTCCTTGGGATGAGGAGTGTATGCATGCTCGGTCGCCTCATTTTGAAATCCGTCGCGATGCCCTGATTTGCCTCTGTTTGCAACTGTTCTCAGAACGTTGCACCAAGCTCCAGAAAGCTTCCAACTCACCTTGGGGACCTGTGGGAAGGCTGCCGACCACCTAGGGATGTTTCCAGCCACTGGCCGACCACTTTCCATTGCTGCAGACAAGAAAAAGTGGTCGGCCAGCTAGTTTTTCTGGTTGGCCGACCAGTTTTTGCTGCACTTCTCCAGTTTGCTGCAACAGAGAGCAAGAAAGGGGCATGGCAATGTATTTGCAAAGTATGTGTGCAAAACCACTCTCCCTATCATTTCATGATCTCAAGGGAGTGCGGTTCTCGACCCTCGGGCCACCAATCACGCATTTGGACTAATACCCTATCCAAACAAATGCAATGCAACTCAAGCATGCAAACATGCAATGCAACTTAAGCATGCAAACATGCAATGCAAGGCATGCAAAACACAATACAACTACATGGCATACACAATGCAAACAACAACATGGCATACTCAATGCAATGTGACATGATCAACTTAACAAAGCTAATGACATGCAAACAATGCTAATGCATGCATACACAATGCAAGGCAACATAAACATGCAACAACATGATGCAATGTAACAACATTCACATAACATGCTCGATGGACTTAAACCAAAATGGACAGACCTCAGTCATGCCCAAATCAGTGGCCATAATGATGAAACTAAGGCATGAAGATCAAGACAAACATGCTCAATGTAATGGCCCATTGACTAGGCATAGGAGCACAACTCTCAAGAGTGCTCAAGGAGCGACAAATGTGGAAGTGTAACAACACTATAAGCTCTGAAATAAGGCAAGAAATGATGCCAAATCATTCAAACAACACAAGTATGTCATGCTAGGGTCCTTAAATCAAGAAGCTAATAAAGAGGACTACAAAGGGGGCATGCAATACATGGCACAAATGCATGAACCAGCCACAAACAGAGCTCAAGTAGGTCAAAACAAAGACCAAAATATGCTGAGATGAGAGCTCAATTGCCTAGACATGCATGCATGCACACTAAGCCATAACAAGGCAACAATGTACAACCCTTAAAGGCATTCAAAGCATGAAAGAAGTGGGAACATAGCAATCCTATATGCTCTGAAATGTCATGTTAAATGATGCCAAATCATGTACATGATACAAATGAAGCATGCTATGGTGCCCAAAGCTTGAAGCTAGCATAGGCATTTGTACTACAACTATGCAAAACATGAAGCATATGACCAAGGCAACCCAAAACAGTCCTAGAGCATGTGTAGACGTCCCCGAACGTCCCGGGGGGATGAATCCCCCGTTCTGTTCATTTGGGCTCACTACAGTTCGGACTCAAATTGTCACGGTTCTAAATCTAAACCAAAGAGTCCAAATCCGGCAAATCGTTTTTGAAAACAGATTTTTTGTAAAGAAGTGCCAAACATGAACTGCTTTGCCAGATATAGAGTCGCCACCTAAATATTTTATTTTGAAGAATTTAGGAAACCCTGACTCATTTGCCTAAGGCCACGTGTCCGTCATCACCAAAGTTGCCTCGGCTCGGGAACTTGGGTACGATTGGGGAAGGTCAGCTATGAGCACCCCCGCTCGCCCGATCTGAAGATCGGCCTCTACTAACCATGATATCTAGTTTTGAAAACATTATGCGTTCTTATTCAGATTATTAGCCTAGAATTACTATGTTATGCGCACAACAAACAAGTATAGACTAGACCGTCTAATTTGGAACAAAGCATTGCATATCCGTTTATTTGGAAAATGATTTGAGATTTGCTACTCGCAAGTAGGCTAAAACACGGATTTCAATGAATTGTTCTAATTCAAACAATCCAACCTTCACCCACAAGCATTCAAGCAGTTATATCACATAAGCAAGTAGCCTCATTGTAAGCATGCTGTCATGGAAACACTCACACGCATGCAAGGATGCTAAAGCGAAAAAACTTACAGAGTACTCCAAGCCAAAACAAAAGCTATGTTAGAAATCCATGCATGATCCTAATTATACAGAAATGCCTCATGCAACACATGCAGGAATGCAACTGCAATAGGCTCGGCTATCCTAGAATGACATGTGAAATGCTACAGCTAATCATGTATTCATCTTGGAATTGAAACGCGAATGCGGTTAGCATGATGTGCCGAGCCCGGTGCATGCAAAACGAATGAATGTATGCAAACATGCTATCATAAGTATGCTAATTGAAATATACCCTAAACTAACCATGGAAAGCTAGTAAATAAAAGGGAAGAAAGACGTGGGGTTGGAAGACATACACACACGCACACACACTTATTACACAATTGCCCTCACTTGGAGGGTCCGAATAAATATTACACAACCAAATGAATACTGCTAAGTTAATTATTACAGAACTTCTAATTAATTGACAAATTAAATGCAGAAGGAAGGTGGCCGCAGCCCTGCCTCGGAATGCATGGATGATGCATGCTCGATCCGTCTCGTCCAGAAACCCGTACCATGCCACTGTTGCCTCTGTTTACACTGCCTTGCCCCTCTGAAAATTATGAAAGTCTCCAGACCCCTTTTGAATCACCCCCTGAGTGCTCTGGGATGTCACCAGCCAGAATAAGAGGTCACCGGCCATGAGAATAGGCTTACCGGCCAAAACTTGTGTCATCGGCTAGACACTGATGGTCGGTTGGCACTGTGTATGGCCGGCCGGCCAAACATTCCTGCAGAATCCTGTTTTTGACAACAGCAGAGGGCAAATAGTGTATGACAAGGAAATTCAAAGCAATGTGTGCATGGCCACTCTCCCAATCATATTATGGACTCAAGGGAGTGCGACCCTTGGTACTCGGGCCACCAATCACGCATTTCGATGCATGATGGCCAAAGGTACCAAGTTTGCAACTTAATGTAAATGCATGCAACAAAACAAATGAATGCTAACGCCTTATCATGTTGAGATCAAGGGCATCGGCGACCGAGGATTGAGGCACGTTACGTCACTTTGAGTACGAACGCATCTCAATCCTCATGCTTGGTTTGACACCCCAAACCAAGCAAAATGTAATGCATGTATGCAATATGGCCCAACTATGCAACATGGGTCAAATATGCAACATGAAGCTAAGGTACAAAACATGCCAAATGCAATGTGCCAAACATACAAGATGCAATACCATGCAATCTATCATGCAAGCTAGAACATGAAATGCAACTAGCTAAACAATATGCAAATGTGCAAACATGATACAATGTAAGCATGAAACCAAAGTAATGCAACATGATCATGCAATGTTGGATTTAAACCGCAAAGGGCAGACCTCAGCCCACCCCAAAACAGTGGCCAAAGATGATGCAAATGGTGGACAAATGCTCATGCAAACATGCATACCAATGGGCCTAAGACTAAGGCATAAAGAGGAGCATTCTACTACAACTATCATGACCACTCATGGCATGGATTATATAACCAAAAACAGAGTTTTAATGCATCAAAATACACCCCAAAACCCACTGTTATGGCAGCTCAAAGACTCAAACACATAGGCATGCACAATGCTCATTTCAAGGCACAAAAGGACACCTCTTCAAGGCATGGAAAGGATGATGAATGCAAGCATACAAACATGGGCTATTGACTGAAATATGATCTCCAATGATGCCAAATCATGAGAATAAGCTAAGCTAAGCATGTTAGTGTCTCACACACTCAAGGCTCACAAGCCAAAATGCAAAGAGGCTATACCAAACATGGCAAATATGATCAAATCAGTGCCTAACAACCTTAAGCATGGCAAAATAATGCTAAAACTCTCTTAGAACCAAACCAAAATCATGCTAAAATGATATGCTACAACATAGTACACTTTAGGCCAAATGATGGGATTTCAAAGCAAGTGTATTATGCATGCAAAAGGTCAACAAACCAACATGAGACAGAGGTAAGACATGTTAAATGAACACCAAATAAGCTCTGAAATGAAGCCAAACAAGACTAGGCATGCATGCTACCATATTAAGCCAAATATGCAAACAAAAGAGAGACCAAGGGAGAGGGGTATCCCTCCCCTATGCAAGACTTCAAAACCCCTTCTTCACCACTGAAAATCCTCTATATTTCAGTGGTGAGAAGGTCAATACACAAGAGTAACCAAAGCTTAACAATGAGAGCACAAAATGGGCCAAACAAGGCCTAAGAGGGGGAGGTCGACCCCCAACACCAAAACAACCTTAATGAAGTATCTTAAGCATGCAAATATAAGACTTTTTTCAGTTATACACAAAGTCTAAAACAGCATGGGGGTTAAAAGCTAGTGCAAGATTAGGGAAAATAAAGCAATAGTGTTACCCTTGAAGAACCCTTGAAGAACAGCAAGGTCAGCCACCTTCTTCTGATCAAAACCGACCCAAAACTTTAAGAACAAACCCTCAAGACCTCCCAAGTCGAAGTATGGTATAATGGTGTGTGTCTTAGTGCAAAACCAAGAACAAAACACACTTTTAGGCTTTTAGACACACACAAATGAAGAGAGAGAGGGAGATATAGAGAGAGAGGATGATATATATCAGATGTATATATTTTAGGTCTGATTTTACTGAACCAAAACAAAGGAGGAGGAGGGGGCTCTTATATAAACAAGGGAAATGGCCAAGCTTCTAAAAGAAGCTATCCTAAAGGGGTCAAGTCTTTCAAGGGAAGCTAAGCTAAGGGACCAAGCTTCTTGAGGAAGCTATGACAAAGGGTCAAGCTTCCTCAAGAAGCTTGAGCAAAGGGTGTAATCTTTCCTAGGAAGCTTGGACCAAAAGGGTGCAAAGGTTCAAAACAGCCACACCCGTGCATGGGGGGCAGGGTCCGTGCATTCCAGCTGGCACAGCTGGCATGCATTATGCCTGTAAAAGGAAAAAAGGTGGTACCGGCCAAAAAAGGAGGCCATCGGCCAAACAGAGTGCCGATCGACCATCCAAATAGCCGACCGGCCATTTTTAGCAAGAAACTAAGGCCGGTGGCCTCAATCAACGACCGGTGAGGTATGGGGAAGGCCAGTGAGGTGTGAGGATGGCCAACAAGCCACTCCCTGCCCTCCAAAGCAAAAACACAAGTGTTTGGTGCAAAACCAAACACAAAACAGTCGAGTTGAGAGATCCTGAGGCAAGGCGCGCAGCCGAGACCTCCGGGAACTCAAAACGAACACAAACATGGATGATCACCGAGTGTTCAAACGGTGACGTCCAAGTCTTTGAGGACGGTCAAAAATGGGGTGTCTACAGCATGTCAAAATGATGCTAAAATATGTGTGGAAGGAAGCCAAAATAAGCTAACATAGAGGGCATGAAGCATGGAATAAGCAAGGCCAAAAGGGAGGATTACACTACACCTATTAAGACCAAGCATGGGATGGCTTCGCCAAGAAAAATCAGACTTATATCATGGCAAAATAACCCTAAAAACATACTGAAATGATAGCTCGCAAGCTTAGGCATAAAGGCATACGCAATGACTCATGTTTAAGGCATAAATGACCAACCCTTCAAAGAATGGAATAAGTGAAAGATGTGAGTGTATGACCACACTGCATGGATTGAAATCACATAACAAATGATGCCAAATCATTCAAATAGGCCAATCAACGCATACTAGTAGACTCAATACACAAAGCTAACAAGCTAGAATGCACTATACCTATACAAAGCATGGCATGCATGACCAAAACAACACAAATCAGAGCTTAAGCATGCTAAAACATGGACAAAAGCTTCTTAGAGTTAAGCCAAAATCATGCTAGAATGATAGTCAAAAGCATGGTACACAAAAGGCTAGTTCATGGAATTGCACTACAAGTGTATGGAGCATGCAAGGGACCATCAAACCAAGTCAAAACAGTTCTAAGGCACGTTAAAACAACACCAAAAACCTACTGAGATGGACTCAAAACAAGCTAGAAAGACATGCTACTTCATAAAGCATACAAGACTAGTTTGTGAAGTTTACACAACAAGTGTACTAAGCATGCATGAGGTGACAAAACCAAACCAAAATAGTGGTATGCCATGCAAAAATAATCCCAAATACATGCTAAGATATGGCCAACATAAGCTTAACAAACATGCTCAAACATGAGGCTAATAAAGCAAGTATTCAAGACACAAGGAGAGGGGATGACCCTCTCCTATTTGAGACCTCAAAACACCATTTCCACCACTGAAATTCCTCTGAGTTTCAGTGGTGAGAAGGCCAAAACAAGGTGGTCCCAAAAGCTTAAAAAGATGGCACAAGAACAAGACCAAACAAGGCCTAAGAGGGGGTAGACTACCCCCAACACAAAAGTGACCTTAAACAAACATGCTAAGGACTAAAAATCAGAACTTTTTGCAGTAGAAAGTCAAACCTAAAACACCATGCAAATAAGGCTAAAAGCTTAAGCAAAAAGCAAGGTTCAAGAGGGTAGAAACTCACCCTTGAAGAACACCTTCAAAGCTGCAACTCCAGCAACTTCTTTGAGCTCAAACCAGTCCAAAAACTCCAAAACAAACCTCAAGAAGCCTCAGCAACAAAAGGATGGTGTTTGAGTGTGTGTTTGTGTGTTAAAGTGTGATAAAATGACACTTTCAAAGCACAAATGTGAAGCAAAGAGCAAGATAGAGACAAATGTGTATCTATATCTCTCAAGCACAATTTTCTGAACCTAGAGAAGGAGGGGGGAGGTTCTCTTTTATAGAGAACCAAAGATCAAGCTTGTTGGACAAGCTTTTGGCCTAAAGCCATCCCTCCATACACGTGTATGGAGGATGGTTTCTGTGCTCACCAGCTGGCACAGCTGGCTCCAAAATATCTCAAGGAAGCTAGTGGAATGCTGTCGACCACTTGAAGTGGTCGGCCAGCTACTTGTAGTGGTTAGCCGACCACCACAAGTGGTCTCCCAAACAAAAATTGGTCAGCCAAGGGTAGGAGAAGTCTGCACACTGAACGCAAGTCAATGGTGTGGTGGCCGACCAGAAAAGGTGGCCCAAAGACCAAGAAAACCAGTTATCCGACTAGAAAATTGGCTGACAGGAAGGAAAGTGGTCTCCAAGGGGAAAAACTGGTCTCCCACCCTTGTACCACCTTCCAAACAAGGAAAACAAGGTTTATACAAAAAAACAAACCAAAACGGATGCAAGACGACAGTTTGGGAGGCAAGGCGAGCAGCCGGAAGCCTCGAAAACTAGTCTACGGGCATCAAAAGTGGTCTACGACCACAAAAGTGGTCTCCCGGACCACAGTGTCCCTCTAGGCAGAGGCAACAAGGCGTGGTCTGAAAACCAAGCCAAACGAAGAACGTTAAGCGGTCCCGAGACAAGGCGCGCGACCGAAGGCTTCGAAAACCGGAAACTAGTCTCCAAGCGAGAAAAGTGGTCTATAGACCTCCTCCTCCTTCCAGGGAAGGGAAACAAGGCTTGGTCCACAAACCGAGCCAAAGCACAAAGAGTTCAGAGGCCCGAAGGCAAGGCTCTCAGATGAAAACTCCGGAACCTCGAAACGAGCACAACATGCGCAATCACCGAGCGCTCAATCGATGACGTATGAGTCTTAAGGTCGGTTAAAAATGGGGTGTCTACAGTTTCCCATCTTTGACAGAACTTGGAAGTCAAAAAGTGACGTGAGTGAATGTCAAAGCCCAGAGACGACCCATTTTTGACAAGGCCGAAGACTTAGACAAACAGGCAAGATAACAAAGAGATGTGCCCACAGGCAGGGGCAAGATGCAAATGACATGCACAATGCCGAACATAACTTATGATCATGCAAAGAAAGCTGTAATGAAGCAATAATGCAAAATAAATGCAACATTTAAGCAGGCGAATATGAACCAAACTACATTATATGCAGAAAGGATGAAAAAAATTCTCACTACATCTCACGCGGAGAAGGGAGAGAAGTTCAAATGAACTGCACATACAATACCGTTTGGTCGCACCAGTCTCAAATGAACCGTACATACAATATCGTGCTTGCAAAAGAAAGAAACTCAATAGCTATAATATAGTAGTAACACATGTTCAACGTTATATTATGGTGCAATTCCAATACGAGATAAACACGTGCACATATGATGCCGATAGAAACATGCATAGCAATGCAAGTGAAAAGTGCGTAACAATGCACGTGAAAGGTGCATAACAATGCAAGTGAACAGTGCGTGACAACGCAAGTGAAGAGTGCATGACAATGCGGGTGGAGTATGCATAACAATGCAGGTGGAGAGGTGCATAACAATGCAACCTAAGTATGCGCGACAACGCCGGTGAAAGGGTGCAAGACAATGCAACCTAAGAGTGCGTGACAACGCAAATAGTGTGTGCATAACAATGCGAGAAAAAACGTGCAAAACAATGCAAGAAAAGTGTGCCACTTTGATTGCATGTTTGAAACAAGATACTGATTAAGAAATACAAGCCCTAACAAGATCAAATTAACCGGAACCTCCGATTTACCTCTCGGAGGGGTCACAACGTACTCAAAAAGGATACACCTTGCTCTTGACGAGTAACGATGAGCTACGCGTCGAAGACTTGAAATGAAGTTCCCGCGGGGACAATTCGAGCCGAAAAGTGTACTTTTCTTGCACTTTCTCTAGAGCTGAGGACTCCAATCATCACAAAAACACACAGGGAGGACAATGGGGCCTTGGAGACCACCCAGGAGGAATGGCCGACCACCTAGGCCAGTGGCCGACCACTTGTTGACCACCAAAGTGGTCGGCCGACCAGAAAAACTAGCTGGCCGACCAGTTTACACAACTTCGGGGCAGCTTGGTCTTTTCATATGGAGATCTTTAAAAACTCAACTCCAAAACACTTTTCATCACACCTCCAAGGCCGAAATACATTTATCTTCCTCCCTAGACCCTTTTCTCTCTCAGATCTACACTTTATACGTGTTTTCCAACGCCCCACACGAAGTTGTTTCACGAAAACTTTCGATTCTCTTCGTTTTGAATCGATTAGAATTTGTTTTCGGAGTTTCTTTCTCCATTTTCACCACTTGAGGTATGTTTGTCTCGAAGTTTAGCACCTTTTCTCGGGCGTTGACTTTTGTTGACTTTTTCTCTTCCCGAGAGTTGACTTTTGTTGACTTTTTGTAATTTTGGCTTATTTCGCTCATTTTTGCTCATTTTGCAGATTTCTTCGGATGGCCGACGATATTCCATACGGCGGAGGTTCCCCGAGAGTAGAGGATGAGCCCGACATTATACCGTTGCCACCGAGGATATGGCCATTCGACCCGGAGGGCTACCGCCCGCAGGAGCACATACTACCTCCCAGCACTTTCCATCATTTCACCGACTTCGCGCGACGAGCCCCCGCAGACTTACTGTTACGGGAGTCGGAGTCTCATCTATCTCATCATGCGCGAGAGGTGCGTGCTTCATTTTTGCATTTTCAAGCTTTCACTATGTATTATATCTGCTCGTTCTGAACACATTTACATACACAGTACTTCTGCTCATTCTTGAACACAACTTGCACACAGCATCCGGTTGATATGGGCACACAGCTCTCAACATAACACTTTGCTCACTTGGCACGCAGCTCGCAACGCAACACTTTGTTCATTTTGCACGCAGCTCACAGCACAACACTTTGTTCATTTGGCACACAGCTCACAACACAACACTTTGTTCACTTTGCACGTAGCTCTTTTTGGCACACAGCTCATGACATAGCATTCCATTCATTTGGCGCACAGCTCTTTTGGGCACACAGCTCATTTAGGCACACAATATTCTGCTTATTCTGAACACACAGCTCATAACACAGTATTCTGTTCACTTGGCACGCAGCTCATAGCATAGCACACTGTTCAATCTGAACATGCAGTTCATAACACAATATTCTGCTCAATCTGAACACACAGTTCATAATGCAGTAGTTTGCTCAATCTGAACACATAGTTCATAACGCAGTAGTTTGCTCAATCTGAACACACAGTTCATAACATAGTATTTGCTCAATCTAAACACACAGTTCATAACGCAGTTTTTGCTCAATCTGAACACACAGTTCATAACGCAGTATTTGCTCAATCTGAACACACAGTTCATAACGCAGTTTTTGCTCAATTTGAACACACAGTTCATAACGCAGCATTCTGTTTACTTGCACACAGCTCATAACACTGCTCAATCTGAACACACAGTTCATAACACAGCATTCTATTTACTTGCACACAGCTCATAACACTGCTCAATCTGAACACATAGTTCATAACACAACATTTTGTTTAGTTTTTAAAACTGAATACATCTGTTCATTCTACATGCAGGTATCGTCCCGTTTCACCCGGGGATACGGATCGATTATTGCGAGGGAGTGGTACATGGAGCTCCTAGATGCCGTTTGACATATTGTGGATGAGGCAGGGTTTGGTCCATTTTGTATGGGGTTGTCGTGTCATCCAGCGAGCAGGACCCTTCTGGGTGCACTTGTAGAGAGATGGTGGGACACCACCAACTCCTTTCATTTTTCCGCCATCGGGGATATGACGATGACCCCGTATGACTTCTCCATGCTGACGGACCTCGATGTGGCAGGCCGGCCGATCCCATATGATACCGATATGGGCGAGTGGGAGGCGGCTTGGACGTATTTGCTCGGAGCCCATCCACCGATCGACAAATCATTAAGCAGGGTCAGGTACAACTGGTTTGCCGAGCAGTACAGGAGGAATACGCCTGAGACTTTTGAGGCCATACAGCAGTATGCCCAGGGATTTTTGATGTTCCTCCTCGGGACCACTCTGTTCTCCGACAGGAGGAACACGGTCAAGCTTTATCTACTGAGTGCTCTAGTAGACCTATCACAGGTCCGGCACCTTGATTGGGGCGGCGCTAGCCTCGCTACCCTTTATTGCTACATGAGCGCAACCTCCCGGGAGTGGGGGACCATAGTAGGGGACTACTGGAGAGCCTGGGAGGTACATTATGCCCTCTTGATTTACATTTCTGCTTTTCATTATCTATACACAGCGCACTGCACACATTGCACACATTACATTTTGTACTCTGAATCCTGCACTCAGCATTCTGCATTCTCTGTACATTCTATACTCGCATTCTGCACTCAGCATTTCACATTTTCTATACATTCGGTATTTGTATTCTGCTCTTAGCATTCTGCATTTTCTATACATTCTGTACTCGCATCCTGCACTCAGTATTCTGTATTTTCTATACATTTTGTACTCGCATCCTGCACTCAGCATTCTACATTTTCTATACATTCTGTATTCTGACAGCCACTGTCTTGCCTTTCACAGCTGTGGGTTTACACCTACTTCCCGACGTTTGCTCCCGAGCCGGAGGTTGAGGCACCACTAGGTGTGCCATATTCACACAGATTCGATGGTCGGTGCCGGTCCAGGCCTCGGGAAACATTGTCATATCTCCGGCAGTACTTCGACACCATACGAGCGACGGAGGTAATCCAGAACTTTTAGTTCTTCATGCTCTCAGCTTTGATTCATCTTGCATATTTATGACATCTAATCAGTTTATGCACTTGCTATCCGCAGATCACCCGGCAGCCTTGGATGGCGATGCCTGGGTATTCTCGGTTCGAGTTCGCCGGGGAATGGGGCGCCTCCCGATATAGGGTTTTGTTTGAGGGACCAACCGGAAGAGCCTGGTTTCTCGGGGATCGCTTCATGCGTCAGACGATGGGCAATCCCGCTCAGGAGATCCCCTCACCGCCTCCACTGGATATGCGTTCTACAGAAAGCCTCACTCCCCATGAGGTTGACGACCTTATGCAGGGTGCCGACGCAGTTCTTTTCCTAGAGGAGGGGGAGTACGTGACATATGGCCATACATACCTGATGCCTCCATTGACAGGTGTCCGTACCCCTACAATGAGGGCTCTTAATATGCTGTCGTCGAGTCGCGCTCGAGCTGTAGACATCCCTTCCACTAGCAGGGCTAGCACATCGAGGGGTAGGGCTAGAGAGATGCCCTCGACTTGCCAGTATGCTGGATGGCCAGATCTTTCGACCGAGCTGACGATCTGGCAGTATGGGACATCTTACCAGATTCCACTGGAGCCTCCACTGCCCGATCATCGATACGTCAGTGACCCTGACTCACCACCGGTATGTTATACAGCTTTCATTTATCACTCAGATATTTAGACATTCATTCATTCACTGATGACTTGAACTTGCATCTGCAGCCTCTCAGAGAGTATACTGAGGGGTTGCTCGGAGTGGTGGCCTCACTCGAGAGCATGGTCCTGCGGAGGGAGACGCTGTTGTACGCCTCCGGCATTCCGGTACTTTTCAATTTCCTTACATTTATCATACTTCTGATGACATATGGAAACTGAACATTTCACTGTATTGATTCACTGCATGTGTAGAACACATTTGACATATCACATTCACATATTGTATCTGCATGCACGCACTCTATGTACCATTCTTGCATCTGATATCTGATATACATACTCTGGCTGATGTATTCAAAATTGCCTTTTCAGGTCGCACCACTGCAGGCCGGGCCATCCAAGCCTTCTCGATCAGTTGGGAGAGGGGTCTCGACTCGCGGCCGGGAGAGACGCAGAGCACCTGTCAGATATGACGAGGTGTCCAGCGAGGAGGAGGAGTTAGCACATCCACAGTCAGAGACATCTGCAAGCAGGGATGACGACTCTAGTTCCGGTTCTGAGGGCGGAGGTGACGCCGAGGAGGATTCTGAGGACGATGACTCCGATTCAGACAGAGGTGCCGACGGCGGTGGTGTAAAGGCTGCTCCGCCGAAGAGGGCGAAGAGGGCCTCTCGGTCTTGAGCTTGATAGCATCGACACAGATGCTCCTGCTTTATTTTTCTTTTTACATGTAGTTGTAGCACGTTGTACAACTTAGGCAGTTTTATTTTCCTTAAAACTTATACCTTTTTGTAAAATGTTGTAAAAAGAAGCTATGATGGAATGAAAATAGCTTTTTGTTCAAAAAGTGTGGTATTTGTATTCTTAGCATCGCATCGCATCGCATCATTTTGCACAAAAATGAGATTGAATGGAAATTGAACATCATGTATTGCCAAGTCAGGTAGTGAACCAACACAACAAACTAAACAACTTAACTCACTAAAAAACAACAAAACCTATAACAAGTTTACAACTCGATAAGCAATGAGCAACGACTCGATAAACAAAGAGCAACGACTCGATAAACAGATGAGCAACAACTCAATAAACAAATGGGCAACAACTCGATAAACAAACTTAACAACTCGATATGCAAATGCATTTTGGACAATCAAGGCGACGGAACGCATCCGAAACAAAGGTAAACTCAAACCTTCAGCACTCTCAGCACACAAGAAGGCTAGGGACTCTCTTCTGGAGACAAGAAAAAGCTGCAGACCACCTTTTTGCTCATGGCTGACCACCATAGGAGCCTGCCGACCTGTTTTTTTGGTCTGCAAACCAAAAAGGTAACTGGCCGACCAGAAAAACTGGCTGGCCGACCAGTTATGCTGGGGACCTCCAGGTTCTTGCCACATGTCCTCTAAACAGTGCCTTATCCTCCATAAAGGTTCCAGCTTCATGGTTCCCTCATTCTAACTCAGTTTTGCACCAAAAGGGAGGCGTTTCTTGTTGAAAATCTCACAAATTGGATTGCTACCTTGGATGGCTCGGAAAAGTTGAACTTCCAGGGCTTCAGCAAAAATGCACTATTCACGTTGGGCCGTACCCCGCTGCGTTTTCCGTTCCTTCATGCTGCGGCAAGGTTTTGGAATCCGATCACCCATGTTTTTATCTTTGGCGGACAAGAGATATGTCCCACTTTTGAAGACTTCCAAGCTTTGATGGAGTCTGAACGCGAGGAAGAGATTTTGCCACAATTCCGCTTTGGCCACATCCAAGCCTTAGGACGGATGTGCGGGCTCACTATGCATGACGCTCGGTCTTTGATCCGCAATGGGGAATTGGACATCCCAAGCTTGGTTTATCGATTTTTCTGATGCCGGTGACCGCGGCGACCATCACTGGCAGGGTTTTTGGCGACACTCCCTTTGCTTGTGCATGTTGTCCTATTTCTTGCTTGCCTCGAGCTCCGGAGGATCTAGCGTCCGGTTGATTGAGGTTGCCCAGTGCTTAAAAGAGGGCAAGAGCTGCATTGCCATGACACTAGCTGAGACATTGATGGGCTTAGATGCTTTTCATCGCCGAGAGACGACTAGATTCGCGGGGAGTCCACTACTGCTGCAGGTAATGTTTCCCACCCTATCTCACATATATTTCTCACATCACTCGGCCCTCAGGCTCGATTTTTCTCTCAGAACCCTTTCTCACTTTTCTCTCAACGTACACCTCTCTATTCTTTAATCTCTCATTTTTCATCCCTCCCCAGATATGGTTGATGGATAAATTGAAGATTGTGGACTCATGCCCAGCATATTCAGCTTGCGGCTATTTCTTCCGGCAACATCTAGTCGATGCCCCTAAATGAAGAATGGTGGTGCGAATGGATGTGCAGTCTATCCGCTACCAATATTGCCTGGCGCTGCCCTTGGCTCAATCTGCCAGCGATGAGTTACAGCATGTCTCGCCAGCCCGGGATTCAGTTGATCGGCCTGACTCACTGTGTCTTTTACTTCCCATTCTGATTCTAGCGCCAATTCAGACATGATTAGACTTGCCCAACAGAGGGGATAGAGTACCCTGCTGCATTTCCGGTCCGAGGCGCACAGCTAGCTCGGTATGCCACAGCATGGAGGACTAGAGAGCTTCTGGCCCCTACTCTCACTTTCAGTTACACCCTATCTGATGAATGCATAGCTTGGCTTGATAAAGAGGCACAGATTGGGCCTACTTTGGCATCAGAGGCTTCCACAAGCTCTGGGAGGGGGCGCAGGAACACCTAACTATGCCCCGAATTTATTTGCTTTAATCAGTACTTTCAAGTTTTCTTTATGAATGTAATAAAAAGCAACTTCAATTTGTATTCAAGAGTAGGAGAACTCTATACTGAAATCAATGTAATTGAAGGTTGTGGGTACTGAAAATTTTCCGTTTGGTCCAAAATGGTCTAAGTTGTAAAAAGATTAATTTGAGCAAAATCAACTTTTATTAAAACTTTTCAAAACCATTTTCGATATGGATCACAACTGGACATGCCCGAGATTTATCACTGAGATGTACAACCCCGAATCCTATCAACTGGAAAGTTACCCCTAGTCTGAATAGGACTGCACTGTAGCTCGCAACCGAACTCTTAAATGCAGAAAAGATAAAGATGACCAAAGCAATCACGTAGACACAGTTGATTTGGAAGTGTTTATGGCTGAACTTCAGAATGAAGTTGCCTACGTATCCCAAAGATGGGAATCAAGCCTTACGTAGTTCGGTTCGGGTTCATTCGGATTTTAACACTCTCCTTTTGTGCTCTAACTTTTGCCAAGGCCGCCCTTTCTGGGTTTTCAACCTTGCGAGCTCAGTTTTTCTTATTTCAAATTTTTCATGCTCTAACTTTTGCCTAGGTCGCCCTTTTGGGTTTTCGGCCTAGCGAGCCACTCAGGGATAGTATTTCTTCAACTTGTCCATGTTGATCGGTTGGGAGAACTCTAGGCCATCTAGGTCTATCAGAACGACAGCTCCACCCGACCAGATAGACTTGATGATGTAAGGGCCAGTCCAACTGGGTCTGAACTTGCCCCTAGGGTCATGGATGGGAGCTCGGTTGTCTTTGAGCACAAGATCCCCTTCCTTCAAATTCCTGGACTTAACCTTCTTGTTGAAAGCCCTGGCAATTCTTCGTTGATAACCCTAAACGTGATACAGTGCTTTCAGCCTTCTTTCATCAAAGAGCATGAGTTCTTCGAACCTGCTTTGCTGCCAATCTGCCTCAGCTATCTGACACTCAGCCAATACCCGTAATGACGGAACCTCAACTTCGATAGGCAGAACAGCCTCCATCCCGTAAACCAAAGAATACGGAGTTGCTCCAGTAGAAGCTCGAATTGAAGTCTGGTAGTCCTAAAAAGCAAATGGCAGCTTATCTAGCCAGTCCCGGTAGGTTTCCACCATCTTTTGCAGAATGTGCTTGATGTTCTTGTTGGCGGCCTCAACTGCTCCGTAGGTCTGCGGCCAATATGTAGATGACTTATAAAAAGCCACATTGTACTTCTCCAACAAGTCGACCACCTCCTTCTTGAAGTCGGAACCATTATCCGAAATAATCTCATTCGGGACCCCATAGCGATAGATGATGTTGTTCCTGATGAACTTTGCAACATGTGAAGCCTTTAACACCACGTAGGATTGGGCCTTAACCCACTTTGTAAAGTAGTCTATCGCTACCAGAATGTACTCATGTCCGTTGGACCCCTTTGGAGTGACAACCCCAATTACATCAATCCCCCAGACTAAAAACGGCCATGGCGAAGTCATGTTTTACAGCTTCGACGGCGGAATGTTCATGCGGTTTGCATAGATTTGACATTTGTGGCATCGCCGAACAAAGCTAATACAATCCTCCTCAATGGTGGACCAGTAATAACCCTGTCTAAGGATCTTCCAATCTAACATCACCCCGTTCATGTACGCTCCGCACTCTCCTCCATGGATGGCTTCCATCAGTCGCTTGGATTCTTCAGCATCAACACACAGTTTATGCATCCCGAGATGACCTCTCTTGTACAGTTTACCCCCGCAGACGATGAACTGAGCAGCCATTCTTC
Source organism: Camellia japonica (assembly GCA_030407325.1). Lineage (NCBI taxonomy): Eukaryota > Viridiplantae > Streptophyta > Magnoliopsida > Ericales > Theaceae > Camellia > Camellia japonica. The sequence continues at coordinate 25,921,619 of JAPPVO010000029.1, forward strand.
GAATTGCTCTCTTATCTTTGGCATTTGGCCCTGGTGGATATGCCTCTTTTTCCAAGAAGTTCCAGACATCGTAATACCAGGGATTCTCATATTGTACCTCATCTATGGCAACAATCAGCTCGTAGGTCGGCACGAATTTTCGTTCAATGATGATCGAACACATCCAGACTCCGAAAGGGATGTCTATCATAGAAGATAGAGTTGCTAATGAATCAGTGAACCTATTGTTCTCTCTTAACAGATGGGCGAAATTCAGCTTCTCAAACCGAGGAATTAGCACATCCAAGGTCTGGTGATAGATTCTCATCTTTTCTTCTTTGACTTTCCAATCTCCTTTGGCTTGAGATACAACAAGGTTCGAGTCCCCGATGACATCCAACCGTTTTGCCCCTAGTTCTAATGCAGCTTCTAAACCAGCAATACATGCCTCGTATTCTGCCTCATTGTTCGACACTCTGAACCGGAGTTTGAATGCTAAGGGTATGCGGGAATTATCAGGTGCTATCAGCAACACCTCTATCCCATACCCGTATTGGTTTGACACTCCGTCAAAGTACATCATCCAAGTCTCTTCTTCGACATGCAGAATGGTCTCGTCTGGGAACAGATACTCGACTGCTTCATCCCCTTCAACTGGGTGATCGGCTAGGAACTCCACTACCGCTCTTCCTTGCACTGACTTGCGCGTCATATACTTCAGATCAAATTCGGAAAGTAGAAGCAACCAACAGCTAGCCTACCCTTAAGTGTTGGTTTCTCGAAGAGATATTTGATGGGATGTAATCTTGAAACCAGTATTATGAAGTGAGCTAACAGGTAGTGCCGCAGCTTCTTGGTAGCCCATACCAAGGCCAGACAAGCCTTCTCCAGCGGAGTGTAGCGAGTCTCGTAATCCAGCATTTTCTTGCTCAGATAGTAGATAGCCCTCTCCACTTTGTCCTCAGACTCCTGTGCGAGCATACAACCCATTGTAGTTTCAGTCACTGAAAGGTACAGAATCAACGGTTTCCCCGGCTCAGGCGGTGACAACACAGGTGGGTTTTGTAAATATTGCTTGATATGTTCAAAAGCAGCTTGGCATCGGCCGTCCCATTGGAACTTCTTTCCTTTCTTCAGGAGACCAAAGAATGGTTCACAAGTCAAGGTTAATTTTGCAATAAACCATCTTATGAATTGCACTTTACCCAGAAAGCCTCGCACCTCCTTTTCAGTCTTCGGTGGTGGCATTTCTAGGATGGCCTTGATTTTGGAAGGATCGACCTCGATACCTCTCTGTGTGATCAAGAACCCTAGCATTTTCCCTGCTGTAACACCAAATGTACACTTTTGAGGATTCAGCCATAACCGATACTCTCTGATCCGTTGGAAGAATTTCTGCAAGGCGGTGTAGTGGCCCTCTCTTTCCTTGGACTTGACAATCATGTCGTCCACGTACATCTCAACCTCTTTATGGATCATGTCATGAAATATTGTGGTTGCAGCCCATTGATACGTAGCTCCAACATTCTTCAGCCCAAGCGGCATTACCCTATAACAATAGGTTCCCCACGGGGTGGTAAAAGCAGTCTTCTCCCGATCTTCGGGTGCCATCAATATCTGATTGTAGCCAGAAAATCCATCCATGAATGAGAGCAGCGCATGCCCAACAGTGAAGTCCACTAATTGGTCGATATGCGGCAGAGGAAAGTCGTCCTTCGGACTGGCTTTATTCAAATCCCTGAAGTCCACACATACCCAAATTCTGTCGTCCTTCTTTGGCACTAGAACTATATTGGCCAACCAAGTTGGGTATTCAGATACCAGCAGGAACCCTGCGTCAATTTGCTTGGTGACCTCTTCTTTGATCTTGAGAGCCCAGTCCGGGCGGATCCTTCTGAGCTGATGCTTAACAGATCGGGCCTCTGGGTCAAGAGGGATCCGGTGCTGTACAATCTCAGGATCAATTCCAGGCATGTCTTCGTAGGACCACACGAAAACATCTTTGAAATCTTTTAATAAAGCGACTAAGCGCTCGAGCTCCTCCGAAGACAACGTGGACCCAATCTAGACCAGCCGCGGGTCCTTCTCAGTACCCACATTAATTGTGGTGATTTCATCAACCAACGGTTTTACAAACCTCTCCTGCTTTTGATCAAGCAAATATTTCAAAACCGGAGGAATTTCTTACTCGTTGTTTTCATCGAAATTTTGAAAGTCTTGATTAATGCAATAAATCAAGGGCACAGAAAAGTACTCGAAGGCCACAGCCGCACAATTCTCATTAATCACTTCCAAATCGCCTGATTCCTCTATTACAACAGACTCAAAGGAAAAAGAAAAAGACGACCTAGACAGGACTGTGGCATCCGGGTTGTCACCCCCAAGAATACCGGACTCAGACTCAGACGAGCTGGAACCTGATTCCGACTCTACAGACTCAGTGGAATCAGATTCTGGCTCACTACCTAACCCGGTGCTGCTCGATAAAAAGCCCTCCTTGTATTGCCAGACGAGGGAGGGTGCGATGGATGCATCCAGAATGTTTGAAGATGGGCTCACAGCCGTTTCATTCCCGATCATGGACACCGAGAAGTTATCCCCCAAGCACTCCTATACGATCTGAGGATCTGAGAGTAGACAAGCCAGTGCTACCCCCATTTCAATCTCTGTGCTCTCGGAATCCTCCCCCTTGAACTGCTCAGCCTCAGCTGGTGGGTCTGTCTGCTCCTTGGCAACATCATCCCTGGACAATTGCAAGTCAAAGAAAATCTCGAATCCCGGCAACCGCCGCCTCTCTGCATTTAGCCACGGCTTTGGGAAACCGCAGAACGGGAAGTCCTCCCCCTCCCGGACAAAGGGCCAGCCATCTCCTTGCCTTTCCTCACCCATCCTCTTTGGTAGGCAGATAACCTAAACCAAAGGTATGCGGGTTGTGCGGCACTTCGGCCGACACTGCAATGCCTTTCCGGCCACTTTTCCCTAATCTCATCCTGGGGATGTGCTGGAGCTTGTTCTTGAGGTACACAGACTGTGCACTAACATATAACCCCTCATCAATAGCCAGTATATTCTGTACAACCCGGGCCTCGGCTAGGGTAAATCCTGACAGGAACACATCCTCCGCGCCATGCTCGATCTCCAGAACCAGCGTAGACACCTCTAGCGGTGGATGGATTAAAGAATTCCCAAAAACAATAGCCACCCCTTTCCCGTGGGGGTACTTCAGCATCTGGTGCAGGGTGGAAGAGACTGCCTTCACATGGTGCAGCCACGGCCGCCCTAGGAGTAAATTGAAGGTCGCAGCAACGTCCAAGACATGAAAGTCAATATCCTGATGTCTTGGACCGACTTGAGTCTGAACTTGTACAGTCCCCATCACTTCTCTGCTGGTATTGTCATATGCCCGAATCACCTGGGCAGTAGGCACAAAGTCCGCGGGCTTCAACCCGATTGCATATGTCGTCCTTGACGGGCACACATTGATAACAGATCCTGTGTCAACAAGAACTACTGGTATCCATTTTTCTCTACACTCGACAGAGATGTAGAGAGGTTTGTTATGATTTGCGCCCTCAGACGACATCTCCTTGTAAGTGAAGGTCAACGTCGGGAAAGCTCCTCCCGGAAAGACCAACCCTACCAGCTGTTCAGGCGTGGTATCGATCGATAGCTTGGCCCTATCCATCGCAAAAAGGACAACCTGTCTATGAACTCTTGAGGCCATAAGCAGTCCCCAGATGAAGATGTCTGCTTGTATCTTCTTAAGCTATTTCAATATAGCCTCCTCCTCGAGTAATTTTTCTTTCTGCCTCTCCGCCTCTTTGTCCTTTCCAGACGCCTCTGGTTGATCCAAATGTGGGGGCTTGAAATACCGCCCACTTCTGGTCATGTGGTACACCTTGCCAACATACCAGGTATCATCCGGCTGGTTGTTCCCCCAGTTTTCGTCGGTGTGGGCAAGACATAGGTCGTCATCTTCCCATCACATACCATCGGCAACCGACAGACACCTGTCCGGTTCCATTACTACTATTCCTGTGCCCACAGCACATTTTGTTCCTGTGCTCGTAGCACGTTCCGTTCCCGCAGGGGCTTTGGCCTTTCTGGCCCTCTCGAGATCTTCGACCCTTTCCTGCTCGAACTGCTTCAGTGCAGCCTGCTACTCAGTATCTTATGTGTTCAAACTACCCAGATCCCGAGCGAAATTCTTAGCACCGGTGCTCCCCGGCGATCCATTCTGATTCCCGGCCATTCCTGCCACTGCTGATGTCCCTGTGTCTGACAGACCCTGTTTTGGCTAAGGCTGCTTAACAACATCCGACTCGTCGCTAAGCCACCCAGTAGCTTCTGCTGACCCTTCTAGATCAAACCAGTGACAGTCACGTCTCCCGGATCCTGTTCGTTAAAGAACTGAAGGTTGGCAATGCCCTCTTCCAGATCCACTAGGTCATCTAGCCCCTAATCAGGTCCATCCTCTCGAACTACACAGATCTCTGCCCCAACCAGCAGCTCTACTCTCGGCCTAACCTGGCCTGTTGAAGTAATATAACCGCTCAGGTTGTACACAAAGCTTGCAGACCCCTCAGGTTCTAAATCCTCATTACCATCTGCCTCAGCGGTCGTCCCAATTCTATCTTCGATAGCAACCACCACTAGTTCAGGTTGGGTTTGGGAGATGCTCAATATGCACAAGTCAGTGCTGTCAGGAATGAACACCTCCGGTTTGGGTAGGTGGGAAGGTGTGATATATATACTAGGGTCGTATGACACAACCCCAATTTGGATTAGGTTGATGTGTTTGGGAGGTGGAGCTTGGTTATGTGGTGGGAGTGGGTTGGTGGTGACATTCGGTTTCTCTGGAGGCACGATCACCCTGTTGTCAATGAGATCTTGAATCTCATGACGCAATCGAAAGCACTGGTCAGTTTCGTGACCATGCTGTTGGTGATAGGCACAGTACTTCGCCGGGTTATGTGAGGGAGAAAGTTTTTCTGGTAAGGGTCGCGGCTCTAGGGGCTTCAAGTGCCCTTTCTTGATCAAAACCCCCAAAGCCTTGGACAAAGGCATGTATAGTGGGGTGAAGGTTCTTTGGCCTCGGGGCGCATATCTAGTTGTTTGCGAGCTACTTCCGAACACACCGGTAAATGGTGTAGCTGCAAGGGTTTTGGGAGGGGTGGTGGTGACCATTCCAACATCTGAAGTTCTGGCAGCTGCAGCACTACTTGTGCCTGCATTCGTACTACGGTTGAATGCCCTCTTGGGCTGCTCTCTTTCATGGTCAATCAGACCTTGTTTCATGGCATCCTCTATCTGCACCCCAATCTCATGTAGATCTGCAAAAGTGGGTAGGGGGAGGACGATCATCTTCTACATGAGCTTGGGCTGGAGGTTGTGCACAACCATCCGTATTTGGTCCTTGTCAACCGGCCTGATGGTCATCATCGAGGCTTTAGCCCTCTAGCGGGTCACAAAATCGAAGAAACTCTCCTTCGGCTCTTGCCTAGTTGTCTCGAGATCACGAGTTGTGACCTCGATCTGCGTATTGTAGGAGTATTGAGTTATAAAGGCCTCACCCATCTCCTCCCAGTTCCTCTTAATAGAGTCCTCCAGTTTTGCATACCAAATAGCCGCTACACCCGACAGGGTCCGGCCAAACAGGAAAGCTTCTGCAATCTGGAGAGGCCCATCGGCCTTAGGATGTCTGAGAACAGCCGCAAGTGTACCATAGGATCCCCAGACCCGTCAAAGCGGTCTATGTGCGGCATTTTAAACCGATCCGGCAGCATCACGACCGAGTCGGTGTACCCATCCTCTATATCCGGAATGGATTTCACGCCTTGAGCCTTCTTGAAAAGCTTTTCTGGCTTGCTCACTTTTAGTGTTGTTGGATCCACCTCAAATTCAAACGGTGAATCCACTAGATTGGTGGGCGCTTTGGATAGCTGGGGTAGGATTGGAGGCAGAGCTGGCCCGATCGGAACGTCCGTATTTTCCTGGACGTTTGCTGTCTCCCCTAGTATTGGAACTCTTGGTGGGGGAGGAGCTGGGTGCGAAGAAGATGCCCCGGTTTGCTGCTGTAGCCTGGTAATTAACTCTGGCTGTTGGGCCACTACCTCTGCTTGACGTACAGCGACTTCTGCCTGGCGGGTAGCATCCTGCTGCATGGCTTGCATAGTTTCCTGGAGCTGACGCATCATCTCTTCCATTTCGACTGTAAAGTGTGGATCTGACTGAACCAGTGTATGTTCCCTCTCTGTGGGAGAAACAGACTCTGATCCTTACTGTACTCAGGTGGGGTAGACAAAGCCCTCTGAACTGATTGCTGGACTGATATCCTCTGCCTAACTGCCCTCCGTCTAGTAACTGGGGGTAATGTGTAGAACACTGGTTGTCCATCTATCAGATCCGCGGATCGATGAAGTCTGCGACCTCTAACCCAGAGTACTTGGGAAATATCTGCCTGGTCGGAAGCAATAGTGCTAAACTACCTTGCAAAAAGATAAATAAAGCATAATAAGGAAACAAACAACCAGAAAGTGCAGTGTGCTATGTTATGAGCTGAATAAATTAAAGACAATACACAGTTGGCAAACACAAGCTGAAATAACTATTCTCAGCCACTGATCACTGTTCCCCAAATCACTGCCCCAAAACTGAATCTGATACCCTCAGGTAAAACTGATTCTCAAATACTGATGCCCTCAGGCCTGATACCCAGACTTGCAGACTGATACACACAACCTATAGAGACACACTCTGACAGCAAATATCATGCAAGTAAGAGCCAAAACACCCCTATGTTGGGGTAGGGTTTCCCTGTCCTGTTTTGTCAGGAGCTAGGGTTTCACTACGCACACAGCGGTTTCAAACAACTTACAACCGGATAAGCAACCAGTCCTAGTTTGGAATGGTCACTACGGATTCCGATATGCACTAGGTCGAATGGTCAAAAAGGGTGCCCCGGTAATAACCAGGATTTGTGTTCCCATCGTGGCAGAGCCCGTAACCGGTCAACCTTATGGCACGCGGCCTTCGGCTAACCGTTCAGGAATAGCAGACGGCGAACACGGTATCTTAGGCGCACCAATGCAAATGCAATGCAAAGAAGCACATAAGTGTAATCAAAACAATATATCATGAGTTCGAGTCAAGTTCTCTAAATCCCCAACAGAGTTGCCAGAAACTGTAGACTGCCCCGAGAACTCTCCCGGGCTCCGCGCGCGAGGGCGCGAATCCGTTTTGTTCTTTAGCTACTACAGTTCGGACTCATGTCACGGTTTTGAATCTAATCTCACAAAGTGCAATGTGAAACCGATAAATCACCAAAGAGTCCAAATCCGGCAAATCGTTTTGGAAAACTGATTTGTATAAAGAAGTGCCAAACATGGACTGCTTTGCCAGATACAGAGTCGCCACCTAAATGTTTTTGTTTTGGGAAATTTACAAAACCCTGATTCGTGCCTAAGGCCACGTGTCCGTCATCACCAAAGTTGCCTCGGCTGGGGAACTTGGGTACGAGAGGGGAAGGTCATGCAATGAGCACCCCCGCTCGCCCGATCAAAGATCGGCCTTTACTAACATGATATTTTGTTTTTGAAAACACATGTGTTCTTATTCCGGTTATTAACCTAGAATTACTATGTGATGCGCACAGCATACAAGTATAGACTAGATCGCCTAAGTTGGAACAAAACATTGCATGTTCGTTTGTTTGAAAACGGTTTGAAAGTGCTACTCGCAAGTAGGCTAAAACGAGGATTTTGATGAATTGTTCCAATTCAAGCAATCCAACCTTCACCCACAAGTATTCAAGCAGTTAATCACTTAAGCAGTTAGCCTCATGGCAGGCATGCTAACATGGCAACATACACATCTCATGCAGTATGCTAAAGCGAAAACACTCACAGTGTACTCCGAGCCAAAACAGAGAACTAGTTAGAAATCATGCATGATCCTAGTTCATGTTAAGATGGCTAATGCAACACACGCAAAAATGCAACTAAGATAGGCTCGACTATCTAAGATGGCATGTGAAATGCAACTTGATAACATGATGTTGAACACGTATTCAAGTAAATGTATTGAAGTACAATGCAGTTAGTATGATGCGCCGAGCCCGGTGCATGCAAGACAGATAAATGAATGCACGCATGTAAGCATGAGGTATGCTAATCGAAACATGCCCTAAAACTAACCATCGAAAGCTTTTAAGTAAAAGGGAGAAAGAAATAGCGGTTGGAAGACATTCATCACACACACGCACTTATTACAACAGTTGGCCCTCTCGACGGAGGGCCCGAATAATGAGCTAACTAGTTAATCTAAGCTAATTAAACTAATTATTACATCACATAACTAATTAACTAATCCTAGTTAACTAGCTAGTTATTACAACACAAATCAGCAGCTAAACGCATTAACTACTTAAACATAGAACCAAAGCATAAACTAGCTAAGGAAAGCAGTAAAGCAGGGGTCCTCGGGATGAGGAGTGTATGCACGCTCGGTCGCCTCGTTTGGAAATCCGTCGCGATGCCCTGATTTGCCTCTGTTTGCAACTGTTCTCAGAACTTTGCACCAAGCTCCAAAAGCTTCCAACTCACCTTGGGGACCTGTGGGAAGGCTGCCGACCACCTAGGGATGTTTCCAGCCACTGACCGACCACTTTCCATTGCTGCAGACCAGAAAAAGTGGTCGGCCAGCTAGTTTTTCTGGTTGGTCGACCAGTTTTTGCTGCACTTCTCCAGTTTGCTGCAACAGAGAGCAAGCAAGGGGCATGGCAATGTATTTGCAAGGTATGGGTGCAAAACCACTCTCCCTATCATTTCATGATCTCAAGGGAGTGCGGTTCTCGACCCTCGGGCCACCAATCGCGCATTTGGACTAATACTCTATCCAAACAAATGCAATGCAACTCAAACATGCAAACATGCAATGCAACTTAAGCATACAAACATGCAATGCAAGGCATGCAAAATACAATCCAACTACATGGCATACACAATACAAAGAACAACATGGCATACACAATGCAAACAACAACATGGCATACTCAATGCAATGTGACATGATCAACTTAACAAAGCTAATGACATGCAAACAATGCTAATGCATGCATACACAATGCAAGGCAACATAAACATGCAACAACATGATGCAATGTAACAACATTCACATAACATGCTCGATGGACTTAAACCAAAATGGACAGACCTCAGTCATGCCCAAATCAGTGGCCATAATGATGAAACTAAGGCATGAAGATCAAGACAAACATGCTCAATGTAATGGCCCATTGACTAGGCATAAGAGCACAACTCTCAAGAGTGCTCAAGGATCGACAAATGTGGAAATGTAACAACACTATAAGCTTTGAAATAAGGCAAGAAATGATGCCAAATCATTCAAACAACACAAGTATGGCATGCTAGGGTCCTTAAAGCATGAAGCTAGTAAAGAGGACTACAAGGGGGCATGCAATACATGGCACAAATGCATGAACCAGCCACAAACAAAGCTCAAGTAGGTCAAAACAAAGACCAAAATATGCTAAGATGAGAGCTCAAATGCCTAGACATGCATGCATGCACACTAAGCCATAAACAAGGCAACAATGTACAACCCTTAAAGGCATTCAAAGCATGAAAGAAGTGGGAACATAGCAATCCTATATGCTCTGAAATGTCATGCTCAATGATGCCAAATCATGTACATGATACAAATGAAGCATGCTATGGTGCCCAAAGCTTGAAGCTAGCATAGGCATTTGTACTACAACTATGCAAAACATGAAGCATATGACCAAGGCAACCCAAAACAGTCCTAGAGCATGACAAAATGATGCTAAAACATGTATGGAAGGAAGCCAAAATAAGCTAACATGGAGGGCATGAAGCATGGAATAGGCAAGGCCAAAAGGGAGGATTACACTACACCTATTAAGACCAAGCATGGGATGGCTTCGCCAACAAAAATCAGAGTTATATCATGGCAAAATAACCCTAAAAACATACTGAAATGATAGCTCGCAAGCTTAGGCATGAAGGCATATGCAATGACTCATGTTTAAGGCATAAATGACCAACCCTTCAAAGCATGGAATAAGTGAAAGATGTGAGTGTATGACCACACTACATGGACTGAAATCGCATAACAAATGATGCCAAATCATTCAAATAGGCCAAGCAACGCATGCTAGTAGACTCAATACACAAAGCTAACAAGCTAGAATGCACTATAGCTATACAAAGCATGGCATGCATGACCAAAACAACACAAATCAGAGCTTAAGCATGCTAAAATATGGGCAAAATATTCTTATAGTTAAGCCAAAATCATGCTAGAATGATAGTCAAAAGCATGGTACACAAAAGGCTAGTTCATGGAATTGCACTTCAAGTGTATGGAGCATGCAAGGAACCATCAAACCAAGTCAAAATAGTTCTAAGGCACGTTAAAACAACACCAAAAACCTACTGAGATGGACTCAAAACAAGCTAGAAAGACATGCTACTTCATGAAGCATACAAGACTAGTTTGTGAAGTTTACACTACAAGTGTACTAAGCATGCATGAGGTGACAAAACCAAACCAAAATAGTGGTATGCCATGCCAAAATAATCCCAAATACATGCTAAGATATGGCCAACATAAGCTTAACAAACATGCTCAAACATGAGGCTAATAAAGCAAGTATTCAAGACACACGGAGAGGGGATGACCCTCTCCTATTTGGGATCTCAAAACACCATTTCCACCACTGAAATTCCTCTGATTTTCAGTGGTGAGAAGGCCAAAACAAGGTGGTCCCAAAAGCTTAAAAAGATGGCACAAGAACAAGACCAAACAAGACCTAAGAGAGGGTAGACTACCCCCAACACAAAAGTGACCTTAAACAAACATGCTAAGGACTAAAAATCAGAACTTTTTGCAGTAGAAAGTCAAACCTAAAACACCATGCAAATAAGGCTAAAAGCTTAAGCAAAAATCAAGGTTCAAGAGGGTAGAAACTCACCCTTGAAGAACACCTTCAAAGCTGTAACTCCAGCAATTTCTTTAAGCTCAAACCAGTCCAAAAACTCCAAAACAAATCTCAAGAAGCCTCAGTAACAAAAGGATGGTGTTTGAGTGTGTGTTTTTGTGTTAAAGTGTGATAAAATGACACTTTCAAGGCACAAATGTGAAGCAAAGAGCAAGATAGAGACAAATGTGTATCTATATCTCTCAAGCACAATTTTCTGAACCTAGAGAATGAGGGGGGAGGTTCTCTTTTATAGAGAACCAAAGATCAAGCTTGTTGGACAAGCTTTTGGCCTAAATTCATCCCTCCATGCACGTGTATAGAGGATGGTTTCTGTGCTCACCAGCTGGCACAGCTGGCTCCAAAATATCTCCAGGAAGCTGGTGGAATGCTGCCGACCACTTGAAGTGGTCGGCCAGCTACTTGTAGTGGTCGGCCAACCACCACAAGTGGTCTCCCAAAAAAAATGGTCTACCAAGGGTAGGAGAAGTCTGCACACTGAAAGCAAGTCAATAGTGTGGTGGCTGACCATAAAAGGTGGCCCAAAGACCAAGAAAACCAGTTATCCGACCAGAAAACTAGCTGGCAGGAAGGAAAGTGGTCTCCAAGGGGAAAAACTGGTCTCCCACCCTTGTACCACCTTCCAAACAAGGAAAACAAGCTTTGTACCAAAAACAAACCAAAACGGACGCAAGATGAAAGTTCGGGAGGCAAGGCGCACAGCCCGAAGCCTCGAAAACTAGTCTACAGGCATCAAAAGTGGTCTATGACCACAAAAGTGGTCTCCCAGACCACAGTGTCCCTCTAGGCAGAGGCAACAAGGCGTGGTCCAAAAACCAAGCCAAACGGAGAACGTTAAGCGGTCCCGAGACAAGGCGCGCGGCTGAAGGCTCCGAAAATCGGAAACTAGTCTCCAAGAGAGAAAAGTGGCCTACGACCACAAAAGGGTGGTCTACAGACCTCCTCCTCCTTCCAGGGAAGGGAAACAAGGCTTAGTCCACAAACCGAGCCAAAGCACAAAGAGTTCAGAGGCCCGGAGGCAAGGCTCTCAGCCGAAAACTCCGGAACCTCGAAACGAGCACAACATGCGCAATCACCGAGCGCTCAATCGATGACGTCTGAGTCTTAAGGTCGGTCAAAAATGGGGTGTCTACAGGTAGTATACCCAACCGTCGTCATTTTGGCCGAGCGAATATTGGTGAAATAGCTCGGCCAATATGAGGTTGAGGCCGAGCCAGCGATTTAGCTCGGCAATGCCGTTTATTATTCTGTAGGTGTTTGTGGCGAGTTAGGTTGGACACAATCTTGTCTAGTGAAGGAATTCGCATACAAGGGGCTGTACGGGAAACCGAAGCCCGACTTCTACGATTGATATAACTGTAAAAGGGACAAAGCCCGATTTGCCCCAAGGTGTGGTGTCTAGCTCGGCTAAAGAGAGGTGGACGTTATCAGGAATATTGTAGTCTCTTCGAAATTCTGCCATGGCTCCAGGCGAGTCTACTAGGAGCCGGTATTTACCCATTACACTTAAAGAATGGTTTTGTTAAAATGGACGCGACAGCCTAGCTCGGCGCTGGTGTGACTTCTGATAGCTCGATTGAGCAAAAATGCCCGGGGGCAAAGTGCAAAGGTGTGCCTGGCCAACCTAGTCGAGTCTGCAAAGTGAAAATAGAGTGTAATGCCCAGATAACTAGACCGGGGTAAGTAAATAGGCAATGTAAAGTGAGCCTAGCTTGGCTACGAATAGGTTACAGACCATTTTTAGTTCGGCTATGTAGCAAGGCCAACTCAAGGTTTTCAGCACGGTTGGTGATCAGTGCATCTCTAGTTCGGTCAAGTACAACCTTGAAGGTCGCAAACAAATTCCTAGTTCAGTCATAGCACGATTTTGGATCAAAAATCATGTTTGACATTGATTCAAAAGCTGGTTAGTGAGTTTTTAGGCGTAGGCGTGAGGTTTTAGGTTTGTGGTATTTGCTCAATACTCTGTTACGGATAACATGCATATATGGTGAATAAATACTAAAAGCATAGAAATCAATAACAGAGGAACTTACAGATTCAAGGCGTGACCTACAACTTTCAATCTACAGCAGGTGCACCAGAAGGTGAATGAAACAGGCGGTATAGTAGCTTAGTTTGGGACTGGAGCGCCAGAAGAATAGGGATGGAGCTCAGGAGATGAGGATTTGCAAGAGAGAAGGTGAATAGTGAGAGTGTTTGATTCAAGGAATAAGTTTTCTGGAGGCACGAAAACGGTGGGACTTTTCAAAAGTTTTTTGATAAATGTGTGACGGCTGTCAAGTGCGGAGACGCAATGGACAGGTGGCACGTGTCCCAGTAAGGACGTGATGGCAGGTACGTGAAATGACAGGTTTTGCAACCGGCGTGTTTTCTGGAGACCGAGCTACCTAATCATGATAGCGTTTCCTAGCTCGGTGGAGTTGAGTATTCAAACTCGGTTGGGTTGATTATGTTGGCCCGGTTGGTTTGAGAATTTTAGCACGACTTGAAGATAATAATCCCAATCATGCTGCACAGATGGAATTAAGGGGCAATTGAGAGGGTAATTTATAAAGAGAAATTGGGCCGAGCTACGATCCATTAATCTCTGTTTTGGGCCGGACTAAGGGCTGGGGTATGGGCTTTGAATAGCTCGGTCCCAGGCCGTCTGGGTACCAAACTGGGCAGAGACTTCGGGAGTGGTTTGATCGGGCTATCTAGAGCTAGGCCTGGTAGCTGGCCGAGGTATTAATAAGAATGAAGGCCAAGCTAGGTATAGCTCGATCGAACGCCATCTACATCATTGCTTAGTTAAGAGCACGACAGAGATAAGCTAGCTCGGTTAAACCGCACCAACTTAGTCAAGGAGAAAACCATCTCACTTGGTTGGTAATGAATAGAGTGTTATCAGGATAGACATTCTTCACTGGGAGTGTGATTGATTCATAGGAGGACTCTTATAAGGAGAGTTGGAATCCAACTAGGATTGTGCCATGTAGAATCCATAAAAGCTCATAGCAGGACCTATGTATAGGTATCATAATTTCTACTCTAAAAAACACAGAGCTTTTTGTCTACTGTCTATTTGCTGACTTAGGCATCGGAGAGGTATCCGGCACACACCTGCCGGCTAGCTCACGTTTGTTTTCAGGAAGTAAAGCGACGACCTTTGGAGGAGTGCAAACTTGATCAATAGGATTATACGAGAATATTATTTTGTGCTTGTACAATCGGCGCCATCCATGGGAAAACACAAAGAACAAAACCTTTTGATCGAGTTTTCCTCTTTAGTTGAAATCAATGCCGCACAATGAAGATTTTCCGCGATCTGCTATTGAAGAGCAAACCTCAGAGGGGGGCGGGAGACGCAAAGGCTTACCTTTTATCCCACCCATGGCAGAGTTAAACCCCCGGTGACGGAACTCCCGGAGGGACACAGAGGAGAGACGGGGATCCAGTCCTCGTCACTCCCAAAGTCCTGAAAAGCAGAGGTGGAGGTTGGGTCCTCAGGTTCTAGAGGATCGCATGAGGGAGAAAGATGAAGTAATAAGGAGGATAGCGGCAGACATGGAGACTATGAAGCACTAGATAAAGGGCAAAGGGGTGACAACGGAAGAGGGGCGCAAAGGTAACACACTCTCTTACCACTCAGAAGATCATGACAGACAAGTCACACCATCACACCAAGCTGAAAGTAGGAGCCCCAGACAGGCGATACACAATCAAGGACTTCCAAGACTTGTTACTCCAGGTCTGAGAGAACGAGGACTAAAAGGTCCTGCACGGAAGGAAGCAGTTACAGGCCCTCGCACTCACAACAAACGACATCTAGGCATACAGAGTTGCCAAGGTGGCGTACCTATGGATAGTGCTTGAGGAAAGGGCTCAAAGGAAAGAAGACACTCGGGCGCGCAACCCCCACAGAGTCTCTACACTACAACGATTGGCACCTAGGACGCATGGGAGTGTCGAGGTTGGAAAGCCAGAGCCACGCCTTGCCTATGAACCAACTGACAAAGCGCTAGCAAGGTTGCAGAGTTTGTCGTTCGTTCCGGCGATAGAGAACGCACCATTGCCCTCAGGCTTCCACCAGCCCAAATTCATTATTTATGAGAGAAAGTCGGATCCTTACATGCACTTGAGCCACTTCCGCCAGGTTATGGCAGTATATCGGCAAAATGAGGCTATAGTGTGTATCTTGTTTCCTTCTAGCCTTAGTGACCTGGGCCTAACATGGTTTGAAAGGTTGCCAACTAGATTCAGAAAGAATACCAAGACACCAATGGAGATTGACCAGCTACTTTCCATTCACATGGGCGAGAAGGAAACATTGAGGTCTTACAACAGCCGATATTGAGAGACTTTCAATAAGATTGGGGATTGCCCCCACAAACCTCGCCATCGCACATTACAAACGGGGTTTACCAGTTGGTAACAAGTTGAGGGATTCAATGACGATGATGCCACCCCTTACGATGGAGGCCCTAATGGAGAGAGTGCATTAACATATCCGGGTAAAGAAAGATAACGCCCGCGCTAAAGCAAAATCTGGAACAACAGCGGCATCGGATAAAAAGACTGCAACGAGAGTCAACATGGTAGAACAACTGAGCAAGAATGGACGAAGCAGACGAGCCAATAGAGAGGACCCCCAAACAAGGAAGTTGAGAGTCTGCACTTCCATTACCACAATATTTAACAAACCTATCTACCAGATTCTTAGTGAGATACGCGATGAACCCTTCGTTGGCGGCCAACCAAGTTGGAGAAGCACAAAGAGGCTGCGATGAGAGGTACCGTTGCACCTTCATGATGAGAAGGGGCACCGAACTGAAAATTGTACACCATTGAGGCAACATTTGGAGGAATTAGTGGCCGCTAGTCACCTAGACCAGTATATTGATGGGGGAACACAGCCAGCCCCCCAGGACCACAGTAGACCGAGTGGGATGCCGGTTGACGGTCCAC
Organism: Camellia japonica; assembly: GCA_030407325.1. Lineage (NCBI taxonomy): Eukaryota > Viridiplantae > Streptophyta > Magnoliopsida > Ericales > Theaceae > Camellia > Camellia japonica. The sequence goes on from JAPPVO010000029.1 coordinate 25,937,589, forward strand.
CCCAAGGCATAATCAATGTGATACATGGGATCGTCGAACCTGAGCGGGTATATGAGCTTAGAGGGATGATAAAAAAGGTTGAGCACTTGAGGGAGGTACTAAGTGCACAACCTACCGTCAAAAGGGAAAAAACAGAGGCAACGAACATCATCTCCTTCTCTGACAAGGATCTAACAAGGCTACATTGCCCTCACAATGACGTGCTGGTAGTCACTCTGCGCGTCAAGAATTTCGACATCAAGCGGATTCCGATTGACCAAGGAAGCTCGTGCGAGATAATGTACTACGAAACCTTCAAGCAACTAAAATTGAACGACAAAGACTTGGCGCCTGCAACGTCTTCCCTCATTGGTTTTAACTCCATGCCAAAATGGCCAGTTGGCAAGATAATTTGCCAGTCAAGGCAGGAACAATGACGAAACAGGTGAAGTTTTGGGTATTGAGGTCCCTTCCACCTACAACATAATCTTGGGAAGAGCATGGTTGCACGCCATGCGTTCGGTGGCGTCAACCTACCATCAGCCATTACGGTTCCCCAACGAAACGGAGTGATTGAAGAAGTCTTAGGAGACCAAATCATGTCGAAATAGTGTTTCGTCACGGTAAACGACAGCCGGGCTGCAAAAGGGTTTGTACAAATGGTGGATGAGCCAGAAAGCAATGAACTGTTTGCAAATGTTGGCAAAGCAGCCGAACAGAAGGCAGTGGAAGACTTGGTAGAGGTAAGGATAGATGAAAAGAACCCAGAAAGGTTCTTTTTGCTCGGCTCGTCTCTGTCCAGCACTGAGAGAATAGAGGTCGTAGAATTTTTAACCTCTAACATTAAGGTGTTTACTTGGACGCCGTACAACATGCCTGGCATAGACCCTAATTTCATCTGTCATCAACTTAATGTCCATCCAACGGCTAGACCAATTATACAGCGAATACACCGATCAGCACTCCACCACACAGAGATAGTGGCGGAGGAAGTGAGAAACTTGCTGGAGGCAGGGGCAATAAGAGAAGTGCACTATCCCAGGTGGATCTCCAACACTGTAGTGGTACCGAAAAAGAACGGCAAATGGCACATTTGCGTGGACTACAAAACAGTCAACAAAGCATGCCCAAAAGACAACTTCCCCCTACCACGAATAGACCAACTGGTGGACCTAACAGCCGGGCATAACCGACTTAGCTTTCTCGATGCGTATCGCGGTTACCATCAGATCGCTATGTATGAAGATCAGGAGGTCACGTCATTTACAACACCCAGAGGACTATACTGTTACAAGGTCATGCCCTTTGGCCTAAAGAACGCAGGGGCCACATTTCAACGGATGATACCAAAATGTTTACACCATTGTTAGGCAGAACAATGGAAGCTTACATAGATGATATGGTGGTCAAAAGCAGGGATGAGAGGGACCATCTCAGGGACTTACATGAAATGTTCCAAATTTTAAAGTCCCACAAGTTACGCCTGAACGCATCTAAATACGCATTCGGCGTAGGGTCAGGCAAATTCCTGGGCTTTCTAGTGACCAACCGGGGTATAGAAGTTGATCCCTCTCAGATCAAAGTCATCCAAGATCTTGAGAGGCCCAACACAATCAAACAAGTATAGCATCTCATTGGCCTAGCAGCCACGCTCAACCGGTTCATAAGTCGGTCGTCAGACAGGTGTCGACCATTCTTCCAGGCACTGAAGGCCAAATTTGAGTGGGATGATGAGTGTGACCGCGCCCTGGAAAGCTTGAAAGACTACATGACCTCTCCTCCATTGTTAGTAACCCCAGTACCAAGAGAAGAGCTCTTTTTATACTTAGTAGTTTCACAGCATGCAGTTAGCGCAGTGTTGGTCAGAGCGGAGGGAATACAACACCTGTCTATCTTTTATGTTAGCAAAACATTGTTGGGGCTGAAACAAGGTACCTGCTATTGGAAAAGCTGGCCATAGCTTTGATGATGGCTTCAAGAAAGTTGTTACACTATTTCCATGCCCACACCGTGATTGTTTTAACGGCTTTCCCCTTAAAAGCCTTGTTTGAGAGGGCGGATTTTTTTGGACGAATCTTGAAATGGGCAGTGGAGTTGGGGCAGTTAGATATTAAGTTTCAAGCAAGAACCGCAATAAAAGCCCAAGCCTTGGCAGAATTTGTGGTCGAGTTCACGTCAGGAAGTCATCATGTTTGCCTGATCGACTTGACCAGGGCAACCAAAAGAAATGGGGAAAGAGCCGCAGGAATTGCGCAACCCCCAAAGTAGGACGCCCAACTGCATAGCAAGCCATTCAGGCTTGAGAAAAGGAAAGAAAGAACAAACCACAACACTACCAGCAAGGACTCACCAGAAAGTAAAGACTTAAACAATTAGATAGTGAAGATCAAAGCCCAACGGCAAGACATCAACCTGGAAGAAGACATCAGCAACACCCCTGATCCCAAGCCATCATCTGATCCCTCCACTTGCTGGAAGCTATTTATCAGAGAGATGTGAAAACTCTTCGTGGATAGAGCATCCAACAGGCACGGTACAGGACTTGGAAAGTCCTCATCTCACCGGACGGCCTAACAACTAAACAGCAATCAACCTTGGCTTTCCAAAATCCAACAATGAGGTGGAGTATGAAACATTACTAGCAGGTTTAAAATCAGCACTTCACATAAAGGCCATCGAGCTGATGGTGTACAGTGACTCCCAGCTGGTAGTCAACCGGATTTCAGGCGACTACGAGGCAAAGGATGATAGGATAGCTAAGTACCAAGAGTTAGTCAGAAAGGAGATCATGAAGTTCGAAGTAGTCCGCATAGAGCAAATCGGCCGAGAGAAAAATAGTAGAGTGGATGAGCTGGCCGGTTTTGCGTCAATGGCAGATACATCTATCCCACATCCATTGCTAATCGACTTCCTACCCAGACCAAGTATTGAAGAACCTGAAGCAGCCGAAACATGTTGTGCCGAACTAGGCCCTTCCTGGATGGACCCCATCATAGTATTTTTAAAAGATGGTATCTTGCCTGAAGAAAAGAAAGAAGCCAACAAAATCAGAGCAAAGTCACAGCGATTTTGGCTCTCTTCATCACTAGCATTGTACAGAAAATCCTTCACAGGACCTTACTTGAAATGTGTCCATCCCAGTAAGTCGATGCATTCTTGTTCGAAATACATGAAGGCGTCTGCGGAAGCCACCAAGGGGGAAGATTATTGGCCTATAGAGCAATTTTACAAGGATATTGGTGCCCATACATGCAAGCAGATTCAGAGAAATATCGTGCACCAAATACATCAACCAGCCAGAGAGCTTCTACCATTGACCAGCCCGTGGCCCTTTGCAATGTAGGGCCTGGACATAGCAGGACCACTTCCAGCTGCGCCCAGCAGCAGAAAATTCTTTCTCGCAGCAACAGACTATTTCACAAAGCGGGTGGAGCAAAAGCACTCGCATCTATAAAAGAAAAAGACGTTAAGAAATTCATCTGGCAGAACATCATAACTTGGTTCGGCATACCCAAGGCTCTAATATCCGACAACGGCACTCAGCTTGATGGAAAAATCTTCAGGGGCTTTTGTGAAGAATACAAAATAGAATTCTACAACTCTACACCGGCGTACCCCCAAGCTAATGGCCAGGCTGAAGCTTCCAACAAAGTCCTCGTAGACGGTCTGAAGAAGAGGTTGGAAAGGGAAAAAGGCAAGTGAGCTGAGGAGCTTCCTCATGTTTTATGGGCTTACCGTACCACACCTCAGCGGTCAATTAGAGAAACACCTTTTTCCTTGGCCTATGGCATGGAGGCGGTAATCCCACTAGAAGTAGGCCTCCCCACTATTAGAAGCAAAAATTTTGATCCAAACTTGAATGGTGAGGCCATAACCTTGGAACTTGACCTTGCAGAAGAAAGAAGAGAAAGGGCATTAGTACACATTGCCTCATACCAACAAGAGTTATCCAGGAAATATAACAAAACAGTGCACCCAAGGCAATTCAAGATTGGAGATTGGGTACTGCGCAAAGTAATGGGCAACACTTTGGTACCTGGAGATGGCAAGTTAGGACTTAACTGGGAAGGACCATACAAAGTAATTGGTTTAGCAAGAAAAGGGGCATATCACTTGGAAGATATGGACAACAAAGCTATTCCCAGGCTATGGAACACGGCCAATCTCAAACTATTTTATTTTTAGTTTTTCCTTAAAACACTTGTAATTTTTCTTTTTTTCAAATAAAGCAAGTAGTTTTTTCCATCACAATTCTTTCTACTATAAAAGTTGTTCATAGTTATTGCCAACTGGGGGCAATCAACAAGGTTGGCAGGTTTGCCCAAACATTTAGTTCTCTTCTTCAGCCGAGATAAGGATCTAGGTTGAAGAAGGTTGGCAGGTTTGTCCAACATTTAGTTTTCTTCTTCAGCCGAGATAAGAATCTAGGCTGAAGAAGGTTGGCAGGTTTGACCAAACATCTTTTGTTCTTCAGCCGAGATAAAGATCTAGGCTAACGAGGTTTGGCAGGTTTGACCAAACATCTTTTGTTCTTCAGCCGAGATAAAGATCTAGGCTGAAGAAGGTTGGCAGGTTTGACCAACACTTTTTCTTTCTTCAGCCGAGATAAGGATCTAGGTTGAAGGAGGTTTGGCAGGTTTGACCAACACTTTTTCTTTTTTCAGCCGAATAAGGATCTAGGCTGAAAGAAGTTTGGCAAGTTTGACCAAACATCTTTTGTTCTTCAGTCGAGATAAGGATCTAGGCTGATGAAGTTTGGCATGTTTGACCAAGCATCTTTTGTTCTTCAGCCGAGATAAGGATCTAGGCTGAAGAAGGTTGGCAGGTTTTACCAACACTTACCTAAAATCCCAAAGTTGTTGTCCGGCCGAGATGCTTATCTCGGCCAAAAAAGGTGGGCAGGATAAGGGAAAGCCGATCTAAATTAGACCAGCTAGGCTTGTAGAAAGTTAGTACACTAAGGGAAAAAGTACATTAACCGAATAAAAAGTTGGGCAAAATAAGAAATTTCATTCATTTTTCATTCATTCTGTACAAGAGGAGGGGTTTGTAGCCCGGTTACATTTTCTTTAAAAGCATAAATCAGAAGAAAATCAAGCAATAAGATCATCCAACTTAGGATCCAGATCAACCTGAGCTTCGCCACTCGGTAGGCCGATTTTGGCAGGTACCTCCTGGGGTAGGTTGGTCACAGGCGCCCCCTCAACCGTACTTGGCACCAGTTGGCTGAGTGGCTCCACCCGAGCTGACTGAAGAGTCTAGAGACCATGATCACTGTTTGCAGGCGGGACATTGTTTGGTTTAGAGGATTCTTCCTCCTCCTCCCCTTCTTAGAGAAGCTTCTGTTGAGTAGCGTTGGCGTAGTCTGCCATGTAACTTGGAATGAAGTGAGGGGGAGGGTTCGGGAAGATCTTGGTGTCTTGCCCCTGACCGAGCTTGACAACAACCGCATTTTACCTGCATTTGAAGAAGATGTCTTTAGCAGCTTCACACTACAAGACATAGGTGGCCTCCCCTTCTTTGTAGCCTCAGTCCTCAGCATCTTTCTTCTTTTCCAGCTTGGCCAATTGATGCAAGTAGCGATCCTTTCTCTCAGCCAGTGCTTTTTGTATATCGGCCTCAGCCACGTTGACTAGTTCGGTCAAACGAATGTTTTCGGATTCCAGCTCGGTCAAATTTAGTTGGGCCTCCTTCAATTCGGACGCTCTGGCATTGGCATCAGCCACGACCGATCGTGCGGTCTTACGTTGTTCAAGCATGCGCTTGTAGGCCACATGGTTTTTCTAGAGGGCCTGCGGATAATAAAGGAAAGTGGATTAGGATAAACCGAGCAAACAGGTGGTTAAATTGGACATAATTAGATGGGTGAACTTACAAGCACCATTGACTTAGACGCTGAGTGAATGGCCTTCAGCTCGGTTAGGTGGTCATGGTGCTCTATGTCTGGTGGCAGACAAACACTTTTGGAAAGGTTAAAGGCAAGCATGTGGTCCTTGTCAGCAACCATCAAATCCGTGGTGGTTACAGCACGATTCTTGTAAGTCATTGATGGTGCCCATTCTGAAGGGTTTGCTCGGTCGGAGCCCACGGGCTTTAGGATCAACAACGTAGCTTTAGGAAGCTCCTCATCGACCAGGCATTGCGGTTCGATCGATGAGGTACGTGCACGCTTGCTCGGCCGAGATGTAGTGGCCCTGGCAGTTGGTAGGGCGACCACGATTTCACGATGTTGACCAGATGAGCTCGGTTTGCACTTCACTGGAGGTCTGCTCAGTGATGAGTGCTCGCATGGCCCTCCTTTTTCCCATTTCTTGTTCTTCTGTGAGTGGAATTAGGTTGATTTGGAGAAATGTGGGATCTGGCTCGTGGGAAGGTTCTAGGAGGAAGTCAGTGACTTTGGTTTTCCTCTTTCCACTGTACCGATAGGTCGGTTCGAAGTTTAATAGCTCGGCCCAATCACGGTTGCGGTATCAGAGTGCGGCTCGAAGGGCGTCCTGATTGGCGTAAGTATAGTGTGATTTGAGCTAGTTTAAATCTGTAAGAAAGATGGACAAGGAACGGGTTAGCACGGTGGTTAGTTGGAACAGCAAAGAAAAATGGAACCAAAGTGTTCTTACTAGCAGTTTCTTTATTCCAATTTATATTGTAGCCCGGTATCTGGGCTTCCTAATCTTCAAAATTACCAGAAACCCAAAGCACATCGTCATCATTCAAGTCTTTGTCCGGTGTGTTTTTATAATTTTTTTCTCGACCTCTTCTTACTCTGAGGTAGTACACCCAACCGTCGTCATTTTGGCCGAGCGAATATTGGTGAAATAGCTCAGCCAATCTGAGGTTGAGGCCGAGCCAACGGTTTAGCTCGGCAATGCCTTTTATTATTCTGTAGGTGTTTGTGGAGAGTTGGATTGTACACAATCTTGTCTGGCGAAGGAAGTCGCATATGAGAGGCTGTACGGGAAACTGAAGCCCGACTTCTACAATTGATATCACCATGAAAGAGACAAAGCACGGTTTGCCCGAAGGTGTGGTGTCTAGCTCGGCTAAAGAGAGGTGAACGTCATTTGGAATATTGTAGTCTCTTCGAAATTTTGTCATGGCTCCAGGCGAGTCTACTAGGAGCCAGTATTTACCCAATACACTTAAAGAATGGTTTTGTTAAAATGGACGCAAAGCCTAGCTCGGCGCTGGTGTCACTTCTGATAGCTCAGTTGAGCAAAAACGCCTGGGGGCAAGTGCAAAGGTGTGCCTGGCCAACCTAGCCGAGTCTGCAAAGTGAAAATAGAGTGTAATGCCCAGATAACTAGACCGGGCTAAGTAAATAGGCAATGTAAAGTAAGCCTAGCTCAGCAACGAATGGGTTACAGACCATTTTTAGTTCGGCCATGTAGCAAGGCCAACTCAAGGTTTTTAGCACGGTTGGTGATTAGTACGTCTCTAGTTCGGTCAAGTACAACCTTGAAGGTTGCAAACAAATTCCTAGTTCGGTCATAACACGATTTTGGATCAAAAATCATGTTTGACATTGATTCAAAAGGTGGTTAGTGAATTTTTAGGCGTAGGCGTGAGGTTTTGGGTTTGTGGTATTTGCTCAATACTCTAGTACGGATAACATGCATATATGGTGAATAAATACTAAAAGTACAGAAATCAATAACAGAGGAACTTACAGATTCAGGGCGTGACCAACAACTTTCAATCTACAGTAGGCGCACCAGAAGGCGAATGAAGCAGGCGGTATAGTAGCTTAGTTTGGGACTGGAGCGCCAGAAGAACAGGGATGGAGCTCAGGAGACGAGGATTTGCAAGAGAGAAGGTGAATAGTGAGAGTGTTTGATTCAGGGAATAGGTTTTGTGGAGGCACAAAAACAGCAGGACTTTTCAAAAGTTTTTTGATAAATGTGTGACGGCTGTCAAGTGCAGAGACGCAATGGACAAGTGCCATGTGTCCCAATAAGGACGTGGTGGTAGGTACGTGAAACGACAGGTTTTGCAACTGGCGTGTTTTCTGGAGACCGAGCTACCTACTCATGATAGCGTTTCCTAGCTCGATGGAGTTGAGTATTCAAACTCAATTGGGTTTATTATGTTGGTCCGGTTGGTTTGAGAATTTTAGCACGGCTTGAAGATAATAATCCCAATCATGCTGCACAGATGGAATTAAGGGGCAATTGAGAGGGTAATTTATAAAGAGAAATTAGGCCGAGCTACGATCCATTAATCTCTGTTTTGGGCCGAACTAAGGGCCGGGGTATGGGCTTTGAATAGCTCGGTCCCAGGTCGTCTATCCAAGTAGCAAAATAATAAGGGTTTGATTTCTCATCCACATGAAAGGCCACAGTAACATCAGGATAGTGACATTGAACCCTACAATATATAATAGTCATTCCATCCAAGTATTGTTATAATTTTGATAAATTACAATTTTTACCCTACAAGTTTTATTCGCATTTCATTTGTCCCTAATAGTTTAATTACAACAATTAAGTTGTCAAACTTCAACACATGTTTAATATGTTCCTCCTGTCAACCCACTAGTTAGCTAAAACAAGAAGGACTGAAGTAGAACTCGAGTGAAAGTTAAATAATAAAAAATGTAACTTCATTGAAAATAATTTAAAAATAAACAATTAAAGTGAAATTTGGTTGAAAATTTGAGGAGTTAAATGATGCAAAATTTTCGTATACAAAATATAATTTATTAAATATAACAAATTGCATATGTATTCCAACCTTTGATATTCTATTTGTAACCTTCCAACATGACGTAATACGTCAGCTTTCCCAAAAATAGCCATGGCTCCAAGAGTCCGGATCCCCTCCTTATCACCTCTCCTTCATCTCATCAGCCGTTGCAGATCCAACGGCTAAAAAAAAAAATTAAAACAAATTCAATTTGGTTTTCCCGCCCAAAGTGAAACAGAGCTATACAGCTTTATACACAGTCCCCTTCTCACTCAGCCCCTTCCTTCTCTACCAAACCCACCATCACCGGCGACCCACTCCCAACGACGGAGAGAAGCTCCTGAAACACCGACGAGAAGCTCCCGACCTCTGTTTTCCTTCTTTCTCTCTCCTGTTTTTCTTCCAAACCTTAGGCTGGTGGACAGAGGTCATATTTATATAAATTAATTGATGTTTCTTATTCATTAACCTTGGCTCTGGAAATATGAGAAGATTGATAAGTGATTGGGGTTTGAAGCTTTCTTTTGTTTAGCTATCTTGTTCCAAAGGTTTTATAGTTCAAAACTTCATACAAACCTCAAGTTATTTTTGTTGTCATTTTGCCTTCACTAATACTCTCTGCACCTCTAAAATGTTATGGTATTTGTTGTTTGTTGCAGAGATCTGTTGTCCATTAATGCTTTGAACCTATTTACTATGTATATACAAATTGTCTCAAAGAGGGTAGTTGTTCTATTGGAAATTAATTTTAAAAGTTGCATGCTGGGACCATTCTCTATGTATTTTACAAAAGAAAATTCACTCTAGTTGCTTTTCGTTTATGAGTTTTCTTGATATGGGTTGTCAAACTTTTTGTTTGTTTGCTTTTCTTTTAGTTTGCTGCTGTGTTTTTAATTTTTTTTTTTTCCTTTTTAGGCTATCAACAAGCACAAAGAGGCGGAACGCACTGGAAATTTCAAAGCAGCTCATAAACAAAGGTTTCTTTCTTAATGTTGCTGGCCAAACTGTTGCTGTTCATGTTGTTGTTCATCATGCTGAAAATTGTTGCTGAAAATTATTCATCATGCTGAAATTGGGCTGGAAAGTGTGTTTTATTAATGTTGTTGATGTAACTTATAGAATTGGTGTTGGAACTCATAGATTGGTGTTCATAGTTGTTAATTTGTAATTTGTAATTTGTATTTTGTATTTATAGATTGGTGTTCCATTTTGTTGCTGAAATTGATAATGTGTGGAGAATTGAATGGAAAATGGAAAGCCCTTGCCTACAAAATGGATTGTGAAGAATTGAATGGAAAATGGAACTCAGGACCATTTGGCTTCTGATATACATTTATCCATTTAGGAAGATTGGTGAGGTTGATTTGAGTCTAGTGTTTCTTCTTTTTTTGGCACAGGAGTAAATCCAAACATTAAGCAAAATGACCATAGTTTTACTACATAAAAGTAGTGCTTGCTTGGACACACTAGTCAAAATTTAAACTGGACATCCGTAAAAATTAATGAAAATATTAAAAGAAGTTTGCAAAAAAGAAACACAAGTCAAAATTTAAATATTAAATATTAAAAAAAAATTTGACAAATTTTGGTTTATTTGTCTTTGGTGAATTTTTTGGGGTCAAATTTTAGCAGATGGCAGCAGCAACATGAAATGCTTCTCTAAAATTCATTTGATGGACTTGGTCAAAACAAAACTCATCTCATTAATATAGACCCATCATCCAAACAATCACATGATGCAAAGCTCCAACATACAAACTGTTTAAGCTAGTTATATCAAACTAGTTATATCAGAAAACCATTCAAAATCATCCGTCAAAATCATCTGTAATTCTTTAAGACTTTTGAACATGTAACTAAATCAACATTTCATTGAGGCATTTAAACAAACATTTGAAATTCACAAACAACTCAACCCAAAATTCTACAGATCAATAGCCACTGCAAATCCACAGACTTACAAATCATTATAAAAATAAGAAGAAAAAAAACCTAAAATGCAGATTTCTATTTCTCCAAGCCACTGCAAATCCACAGACTTACAAATCATTATAAAAATAAGAAGAAGAAAAAACTAAAATGCAAATTTCTATTTCTTCAACCGTCTTCCGTATTCAGATTGACTCCTATTTTCTGGTGAAATCTCATCAATGACTTTCAAATCAACAAACGATGTAAGAGAGGGAAGAGTTGCTATACCAAGTGGTGGCAATAATAGTAGACGATGACGACAACAGTGGTGAACGATTCTGGTGATCATCGGCGCCGGTGGTGGCTTTTGTTTGTTATGCAAGTGTGAAGAAATGAAGAGAGAGAGAGAGAGAGAAGAGATTGAATGAGGAAGACAGAGAAATGTGTATGTATATATAAGTTAGATTTGAAATCAGAATTTTCAAACTTCCCTCTATTTTTCAATTTTATTTTATTTATTTTTTTTTAGCGTATGGATCTGCAGCTGCTGATCTCAGCCGTTGCAAGGAGGAGATGAATGAGAGGTGATAAGGAGGGGATCCGGACTCATGGCTCCAAAAGCAACACCATTTAGATCAAATTGAAGTGGCCCACATGTTCCAGGGCATCGATCACTAATAGTTACAATTATTGGATTTCCTGAACATGCTGGATTTGAGTTGCATTTCACCTTCAATTAATGTATGAAAACAAAGAAAACACTTTACTATAGGCTGATAACGTTTACAGTTTACTATTTATTGATTACACTAAATATCGAACATTCCATAATTTTTATTAAATTTGTTTATGGTTATTTTTGGTGAAAACAAAAATATGTTTGGTATACACAAGTGTTTTAAAAACTTATTTTGAAAATAAATGAAAGGGATTGTTTGTGGGAAGTGGTGGTTTAGAGTAGGACTATGCAAAATACTGTTCAATCTGCTAAAATTGCACTGATCCACACTAATTAGCACTGTTTATTCGCTAATCATGGATTAAACTTTAAAATTTATAATCCACCTTCGAAATCGTTCCGCTCTGCTATAGTTAATACATATATTTTTTTTTAACTTCTAATGAAATATCAAAGTAAAAATGAGTGTAAAATAAATTTAAGATATAAAATTTGTTACAAATTAGTAGTTATATATATGAAAAACACTATGTAAAATTAGTATATATATATATATATAATATTATGTAAATTAGTGTTATATTATGCAAATGCCTGATAGTTAGTTAAGATATTTTTCAATCCATCAATCCATCCAAAACCGCCTAAATCGTGATTTGCCAATCGTCAATCCACCATTTGGTTTATGCTTTTACTCACAAACTGCCCAAACCGCACCGTGCACACCCTTAGTTGAGGGTAATTGTTGATAGACGAAAATGATGGTTGGAGATGATTTCCAATAAAAGATGGTGGCTGAAGGTAGTTATCATCACAAGGAGGTATTTTGTATCTACATGAGGTAATGACTGAAGGTGGTATCCAGCGGTTGGAGATGGTGGTGTACGGTGATTGTCGGCCTCCAAAGATGGTGATTGGAGGTGGTAGCTGTGGGGAAGTGGTTTTGGAAATACTCTTCAGATCCTGGTAGACGCTCGTGATACTCAGCGCGCCAATTGTGGGGAAGTGGTTTTGGAAATACTCTTCAGATCCTGGTAGACGCTCTTGATACTTAGCTAGTCATCTGCAAAGACAAATACTCCGGTCGGGGGTGCCGGGATTAGCACTCCGACGGGCAAGTCAGTTCTTATACTCAAGAAAGCTTGTTTACTAAGTTTAGTGAAGTGTTTTTTACATACCATTCCAAGAACGCTGCTTCTTTATTTATATCTGTTCCTTCTGAGGCCTCGGGGCCTGGGCCTAGTTTTCAATCATTACCCGTTCTTATATTCGGCCCCCAAAGATCCTTTTTTAATCGGCTTAATCGGCTTACGTATTGTATTCGGCCCATCCTAGTCTTGCAGGATGGGGGCCGATTAATATTTTCTGGACACAGCCGGTTAATGCCAGTACTAAAATATGCCCCTTCCGATTTAGCCATATATTCGGCTCCCACAATTGCCCCCCGAACTCCCTATTGACGGTAGTTAATCGGCGTGTTTGGTTTAGAATTCGAAAAGCCTAGCATAGATCAGGCGGCTTCGCGTATCCCAAGACGTCAGAAAATGTCAGAAGGCGCACGCCTTTTCGTTTATCATTACACTTTCCCGCTCCATTCATGCGTCTCTCGCATTTATTGCGATTTGAAACTTCAGTCCTTTTTGGTGCGCATTTCGTCGATCATCTGATACGTTTGGACTGCCAGCGCACATCCCTTCTCTCACTCGCATTTTCTGCAACTTTCGTCCGTCTACCTTTGCCTCATCTGCTCTTCGTAAGTTTTCTTCCCTTTTCTTTGTAGCCCTATTCTCTGTTTATCATTTTTACTTTCGGCGAATCCTTGGATCCCCGTCGAAATGGCTAAACACTTGAAGGACCTCCTTTCTGAGAGTCGCATTTCCGGATTCCGGCGACATTTTTCCATTCCCGATGACGTCCATCTAACTCTTGTAACGGACAGTACTCTAGATATGGAGAGGGAGGATCAGAATACAATCGTATTCCCCCTCCTGTCCATAGCGGAAGGCGGAGTCCGTTTCCCCCTACATCCACTGCTTAGGGCCGTCCTTCGCTATTGGAGTCTGATTCCTTCTCAACCCAATGTAAATTTCTTTCGAATCATTATGGGTGTTATAGAATTGAATCGACGCCTTAGGATCGATCTCAGAATTTCGGCCATTCGGCACTGCTACGCTTTAGCCAAATCCTCTGGTCGGTTGGGTCGGTACTTCCTTAGGGCCAAGGATACTGACCATCATTTGGTGACTATGCTTGCCAGTTCTGGTAAGAGGGTTGACGATGTAATGGTCAATGTCCGAGGTAATTGGGAGTTCGCTGAAGGCGAAGATCGCCTAGACCCCATTCCCAGACATAAGGGTGACCCAGGTTGCCACGTAGTATCTTATGTTTGATGATTTATCTTTTAATCGGCTCTCTTTCCTTAATCACTCATCTTTTGCAGATAATAAATTGAAGAAGATTCTGACTTCCGTTGACGACGCGGTCCTTAGGGATATTAAGATTGCACTTGACTACTTTGGCCGCCCAAACGTGCAAAAACATGGGAGAGCCGCCCACATTTTACTTCGGTACGAGCCCACTTATACCACGTTCTCGGCTGCGGACAACATTCCGATTCCATCCGGCGATCAGCACCTCTCGGCTCTTATCTTCCCCAACTACAAGAACCTTAGGCAAATTGGTCTCGAAGATTCTGATTCGGGGCGAGACGCAGAGCCGGTAGTAGAAGTAGTTGCCGATCCGGCCGGAGAATTCACTGAGGAGGCCGAAGAAGTTGACGAGGCCGTGCGCTCGGCATTTGAGGCTGCCGGACTCAATCAGCCTTCCTCACCATCCGCTTCGGGTCGGGCAGAAGTCTCTCCCGGAGATATTTTCGTGAATTTGGGCGACCTACCCGGCGATTTCTTCGAAGGTATGGCGAAGGAAAGCCTTACGCAAATGGCGCGTAGGAGAAACGCCGAGCGAATGGCTGCTCAACAAAAGGCCGAGGCCGGCGAATCTGATCCCAGTTTGACTAAGGCCTCCGTACCCATTGTTGAAGGGACGGTTCAGGTTACGCCGGTTGAAACGGAAAAAGTGGGTGAACAGCAGGCCGGTGAAGAACCGCAAATTCCGGAAGAGCGCGGTCAAAAACGCAGCGCCGAGGGGGAAGCCAGTTCAGAAATTAGTCCTTCTGACAAACGGCCTCGCCTCGCCTCGAAGAATCGGACGTGGTTGCTCCTTTTGTTATTCAGCCAAAGATCAGAGATACGCCAATTTCTTCCGATGCTTCTGCCATTGAGGATCCGGCCGTTGCGTTGAGCTTGGCGGCTTCGATTTCCTTACCGGCTGACAATGCAGCCTTTTGCGCCATGCCAGATATTATGGCCGTAGCCCTATCTGCGCAGTCGGCACTTCTGGTAGGAATCTTAAATCTATTTCTAAATTTATTTTTATAAAGGTATCTAATGATCCCTTATTCTTGCAGACCGTCGGCAGGATTGCCGACTTGGGCCGCCGCCTACATGATGCTATTGGCAGAATTGACCGTTTGCAAGCCGAAGTGGAAGGTCAGAAGAGTAGAGCGGAGTTTGAAAAAATGAGGGCCGCAATGGAGAGCGCGCGAGCCGAAGCGGAGAAGGAGAGGGCTCGCACTGCTGAACAGCTTCGTTCTGACGCTGAGGCTAGAGCGAATGCGAGTGAGGAATCGCTCAAGCTCTCAAAAGACGAACTTGCCAAGGCGGAGACTCAGCTAGAGGAGCTGAAGGCGGCCAAGGAGAAAGCCGAATCTGAGGCTTTTGAGGCGGGAAAAAGTGCCGCTTACACGGAATATGTTGATAAAGTTCCCAAATTTGAGAATCGGGGGTTCAAACATGGGTGGCTCAAAGCCCTTGCTGCCGCTGGGGTTACATTGGCTTTGCCAATTCCTTACGAGCAAGTGGATGTTGAGCCACTCGAATCCGACACCGAGGAGTGATTTGGGAGGCGTTTCCTAATTTATTATTAAGTTTTTTGTGTAAGTTTTTTGTTTGGTAGGGTTTTGTTGGTTTAGGGTAGTTTTCATGTATAAATTGGTTACTATCTTGTACGCAATTTATTAATGAACATTTCCTTGTAATGTCACTGCTACTTGTGCACAATTTGTGTGATTATGTTAATGAAACATTTTGCTGAGTTTGGCTCAAAGCCTTTCGCTACTTTGCGTAAAATTGTTGCTGAGTTTCAGCTTTTAGAGATTGAATATCCTGTGTCAATATTGATTCGTCTTTCTCATGCCGACTGGATTCGAATTATGAACTGTCAATTTGTGAGCCGGCTGGGGTACCTGAGCCGAATATATTGATGAATCTGCCCTTGCCCCAGGCGGTTCCTGCAGAGGTTAGAATCGAATATCCTGTCAATATTGATTCGTCTTTCTCATGCCGACTGGATTCGAATTATGAACTGTCGATTTGTGAGCCGGCTGGGGTGCATGAGCCGAGTAGATTGATGAATCTGCCCTTGCCTCAGGCGGTTCCTGCAGAGTCGGGAGCCGGCTGGGGTACTTGAGCCGGATAGATTGATGAATCTGCCCTTGCCCCAGGCGGTTCCTGCAGAGGTTAGAATCGAATATCCTGTCAATATTGATTCGTCTTTCTCATGCCGACTGGATTCGAATTATGAACTGTCGATTTGTGAGCCGGCTAGGGTGCCTGAGCCGAATAGATTGATGAATCTGCCCTTGCCCCAGGCGATTCGCGATTATGGTAAAATCGTGCCCCTGCCGTCGACTCAGCCGGCGTCGGGCGATTCAGGATCTCCAATTAATGAGATTGCCTCGAACGTGCTGCCTCTGTGAAGGATAAATGAACAAAGGCACATCCTTTATGAGCTTGGTAGACAACTGACTCGAGCTCCTAGGGGAAGTCTGATTGCGCGAATGTCGAACCGACTCTTCTTTAACAGTAAAGGGGAAGCGAAGACCCTAGCTGAGCTTGGCGGAGATATGAATCGAGGTGGTGAACCCTCGCTGGCAGGAAGTAGGAGTTCCAGGGGTCGAGAGAGGCGTCAGTCTCCCCGACGTCACAGTAGATCGCCCAGGCGAGAAAAGCAGTCGCAGGGTAAATCTCCACAGTCCCGAGTCGAGAGGAGGTCCGACACGAATCCGTGCCCATTAAGCTTTGCGGTATTTGTGAAGAATAGACCCATGACGGAGGCGGACTCGATCGTTCGAGACCCAGACGTAGCGGTCGACTTTGCCCGACAAATATTTCCTCCTGAGGTTCAGCAATCAATGCTGGGTCGACAGGACTACGAGGTGTTTCGTGAGGGCATTCACGGCGCGGTGAAGGGGCTTTACACTGCTTACGAAGTCAGCATGCGACTGCGCGCTGGCCGTCAAGAGATGGAGAAGAAGGAAGAACATATTCGAAGTTTGGAGGCCCGCGTAGAGGCGGCCGAGTGGGAACTAAAGAAGACCAAGGCGGCTCAGGCACAATCCACCGCGCACACGAACCCAATTGTGGAAGAGAGGGTTACTAGTCGGCTTATCAGCTCCGCACTTGCCGATCGAGAGACGGCAAGTATGTTCGCAATAGAGAGTGCGAAGGGGAGGGCCTATGAGAAAGGTTTCCATGAGGGCCGAAAGGTGGGAATCGAGAAAACCAGGGAAACACTGGCCGAAGAAGTATGCCGATGTGAAAACCGTGGGTTTAGGCACGGTTGGATCAAGGCATCTCAAGCCGCAGAAGCTCTTCGAGCGTCGGGAATTGATTTGGCATCACCACGCTACAGGAGTAAAGATTTTCCGTTTTCTGCCTTTGAAGTTGAGAAGAGTGAGGATGAGGGTGACGCCGTATGAGTTTTATAGTTGTAAGATTGGAACGCAGGGCGCGTTTGAAACTATGTAACTTATTGTTTTATTGAATAAAGATTGTTTCATTATAAATGTTTCGTTGTCATTCATATTCGGCATATGTGTATTTCGTGTTGCTTAAATGTTTGAATGAATGTCTAAATATTGTCCGACCTAGATAGCCGTTAACTGTCCGGCAATACACGGGCTTATCGGCAGGATCTGCTCATGGGCAGGATCGACACGTCCGCGGCGACCGTTAAGGTTTTATTGAGGCTATTTCAACGGCCATTTATTTTTGACTTCGGTCAACGCATTGATGCTTGACCAGTTGGATTAGTGGGCTGGTCGAGGGTGATCGGCATGTGAAGATTTGGCCGACCGGTTTAATAAATCTATTTCGCTTTAGCCCAGCCAGCGCGCGTTTCGGCCAGCCGTCGGGATGGCAGTCGTGGCGAATGTCAATCGACGCTTGTCTTGTTCAACCAATGCGTTTTTGGGCGTTAATAAAATTTTCTTGGGATTGGGACCTCGAGATCGCGGTCTTTGCTGAGAATAAAAGGAGTAGGCGCTTCGCACCAATAATCCCACTTGACTCATCATTCTTTGTCTGGGATGGAGATTTTGGTTACAGAGGCTCAAACTTCGGTCAAGTTTGGTGTTGAGATGGTTTGCAGCAAAAAACCTATCCGTGAGGGAGTTAGGTCATCCAAAGAGCTTGAGATCTGTGAGTCTCCAAGTCGTCGAAGCAGATCACCCCGAAAGGAGAGTCAACAACTGTCAAGTCCATTCTTCCTTGTCCTAGATCTTTACCTTGACATTGTCAGTGGTGTCAGGGGAAGTTTGGCGCTATGCAAGTCGTGGGCTTAAGCATAACTGGTTCAAGGTAGTGCACGCCGTAGAGGGGTTTAGGGCGACGGTCGTCGATCCGGCGATGCTGCTTTACCGGCGCGTCTTGTTCCTTTTTTGCTTTCGATATTGTAATGTTCGAATGCGGGTTGTATTTATGTAACAACTGTTTAATCAAATAAATGGTTTTATTTTAAATCTATTTGCATGTTATTCTGAATTTTGCTTGTGTACTAAAGCACATTACTTCGAATGTACGATCTGTTCTAGTGTGTTACATAGGATCAACTATCAATATCTTTTGTTCGTGCCAACATTTGCTCCGGATTCGGAGACGCAATTAGCACTTAGCACTGTATGATCTGTTCTTGAACCCAGGGCCCATTCGGCCTTAAGGAGATTAATCGGCTCGAATCCAAAATCTTAATCAGCCCTAAGGCGTCATGCGCCAAAGGGGGCCCCGAATCCGAAGACTTGATTTGGCCGATCGTGATATTCACGAAAGGCGCTCCGAATCCGGAGACTTAATCGGCCCTAAGGCATCATGCGCCAAAGGGGGCTCCGAATCCGGAGACTTGATTGGGCCGATCGTGATATCCACGAAGGGCGCTCCGAATCCGGAGACTTAATCGGCCCTAAGGCATCATGTGCCAAAGGGGGCTCCGAATCCGGAGACTTAATCGGCCCTAAGGCGTCATGCGCCAAAGGGGGCTCCGAATCCGGAGACTTAATTTGGCCAATCGTCATATCCACAAAGGGCGCTCCGAATCCGGAGACTTAATTGGCCCTAAGGCATCATGCGCCAAAGGGGGCTCCGAATCCGGAGACTTAATCGACCCTAAGGCGTCATGCGCCAAAGGGGGCTCCGAATCCGGAGACTTAATTTGGCCAATCGTCATATCCACGAAAGGCGCTCCGAATCCGGAGACTTAATCGGCCCTAAGGCATCATGCGCCAAAGGGGGCTCCGAATCCGGAGACTTAATCGGCCCTAAGGCGTCATGCGCCAAAGGGGGCTCCGAATTCGGAGACTTAATTTGGCCAATCGTGATATCCACGAAGGGCGCTCCGAATCCGGAGACTTAATCGGCCCTAAGGCATCATGCGCCAAAGGGGGCTCCGAATCCAGAGACTTAATCGGCCCTAAGGCGTCATGCGCCAAAGGGGGCTCCGAATCCGGAGACTTAATTTGGCCAATCGTGATATCCACGAAAGGCGCTCCGAATTCGGAGACTTAATCGGCCCTAAGGCATCATGCGCCAAAGGGGGCTCCGAATCCAGAGACTTAATCGGCCCTAAGGCGTCATGCGCCAAAGGGGGCTCCGAATCCGGAGACTTAATTTGGCCAATCGTGATATCCACGAAGGGCGCTCCAAATCCGGAGACTTGATTTGGCCGATCGTAATATCCACGAAGGGTGCTCCGAATCAGGAGACTTGATTTGGCCGATCGTGATATCCACGAAGGGCGCTCCGAATCCGGAGACTTAATCGGCCCTAAGGCATCATGCGCCAAAGGGGGCTCCGAATCCGGAGACTTAATCGGCCCTAAGGCGTCATGTGCCAAAGGGGGCTCCGAATCCGGAGACTTAATTTGGCCAATCGTGATATCCACGAAGGGCGCTCCGAATCCGGAGACTTAATCGGCCCTAAGGCGTCATGCGCCAAAGGGGGCTCCAAATCCGAAGACTTAATTTGGCCAATCGTGATATCCACGAAGGGCGCTCCGAATCCGGAGACTTCATGTGGCCAATCCTGGCGAGTGCCCCACTGGGAATTGACATATGATTTTGAGCGACGAGGAAAAATAGTTCGTATTGCAGAGGCGAAATATATTTACAGGTATCAGAGCCCACAGATCGAGTTAGTGATAGGGTTTTCATCAGAACTCTGCTTGTGCCGATTGGGGGGAACCACGTATTTCTTCAATGCCATGGGTTGTTGGGAAACGCAGGATCTGATGGTAGGTGCTTGGGACGGCCTTCATGATATGTAGCCAGGTTCTTCCCATTATGGCATTATACGGCGAGGGGAGCTTCACGACCAGAAATTCCGCTTCGACCGTTCTGGAACCCGCTCGAACAGGTAATGTGACCTTGCCCAATGGATATTCGGGATTCGTATTAAAGCCGAACAGTGGGTGAGGCGCCGGAGATAGATCTGACTCGTTGAGGCCGAGCTTGATGAAAGTTTGATAGTACATGACCTCTGAACTACTCCCTAGATCTATGAGGATTTGTTCAATGATGAACCGGTTTATACGTAATCCAATGACCAACGGATCAATGTGGGAAGCCGTTGCGTCATTGAGGTCGGAGTCGTTGAAGGCAATTGTCGGAGCTTCTTCGGACCGGTCAGTCGAAATACGGCGCCCCTGTAGAGTTGGATGCGATCGAATTGTGTGCATGGCTGGGAGTGTAGGCAGGCTGTAAATTACGTGGATCACGCCAAGTGGGGGAGAGTCCTGCCTCAATGCTAATGCCTTGGTTGGCTTTCCCTGTTTCACATATTGCTGCAGTCGGCCGTCTTGCACCAGTTCTTCCAGGTGATCTTTTAATGCGTAGCAACTCTCTGTTTCGTGCCCGTGATCTTTGTGATATTCGCACCTCCGGTCCCTTCATCGTGTATCGGGTGGCTCCACCATCTTTGACGGCCATTTGAAGAATGGAAGGTGTTGGATTTTGGTCATTACCGCGGTGATTGGCTCTAACAGTTCCGTGTACTTTTTGTCGGCGCGCCTCGAGCGCCTACTGTCGACTTGCAATTGCTCATTCGTCGGGTGGGAGCATTGATCATTCGATCGGCGAGAGTCCCGCCTTTTGTCTCGTTTAGCACGTTGTCGTGGCTCGGGGCTCAGAGGTGGCACGAAACTTATCGGCTGAGCAATTTCAGGGGGTGCCGGTTTGGTGGACACTTGTCTGGCTTTAATCCTCAAGGCATCGTCTTCCACTTTGCAATACTCTTCGACTTTCTTCATCAGCGCCCAAACTGTTTTGGGGGGTCTTCTGGTCAGGGAGTTGCGAAGGGCACTGTCAGGTTGTAGTCCCATTTTGAAGGCGGTGACGGCCATGGAGTCGTTGCAAGCATCGTCAACGAGATTGAAGCACTCCTAATATCGCGCCGAATATGCTCTCAGCATTTCTCCTGGTTGGATTTGCATAGCCCAGAGAGAGTCGGCCTGTTTCGGCTGTACCTCGTTGGTGATGAACCTGGCCCTGAAGGATTTTTGTAATTGATGGAAACTTCTGATCGAAGCCGGCTCCAGCTTGTAATACCATCTGACAGCTAATGGCCCCAAGCTGCTGGGGAATATTCGGCACATGAGGGCTTCATTGTCTGCATGCAACGTCATGGCCTGCTTGTAGTGACATATATGATCAGTGGGGTCTAATTTTCCGTCGTAGAGAGTAAATGATGGAGCTTTGAACTTCTTGGGCAGGGCCGCCCTCGCAATTCGTCGGATAAAAGGATCGTGCCAGTCCTCTTCGTCTGAACTGCTTCTTCTGCGCTTGTGCCTTGTGTATGGGCTTTTTTCAGAGGAGCTGGAAGTGTCTAAGCGTCCCTTGTTATGCTCCGTGGATAATGAGTTGGAGTCGCTATCGGTTTCCCTTGGTCGGGCTCGAGGTCGTTGTTTACCTGCCCTCAGGGGTCGTTCGGGGCCTTGGCGCGTGGCTTCTTTGGATTTTGCTACTTCCAGGGCCAAATCTTGACGGAGGCGTTCATTTTCTGCGAGCATATTTTCCAGCCTTTGCTCATTCTGTTTAGCTTGTTCTATGATGGCTTGCATCGTCTCCTGCGCTGAAGTCGTTGGCGAGTCAAAATTCAAGGCGCGTCTCGCAGCGATGGTTTCCTTCCCGAGCATATTTGCCGGAGTGATGGCGTCTCTCTGTGTAGTCTCGTCGGTGGCTATCACAGGATCTTGCGTCACGCCTTCCATGGATGTACTTGAGTATTCCCACAGACGGCGCCAATTGTGGGGAAGTGGTTTTGGAAATACTCTTCAGATTCTGGTAGACGCTCGTGATACTTAGCGCGCCAATTGTGGGGAAATGGTTTTGGAAATACTCTTCAGATCCTGGTAGACGCTCTTGATACTCAGCTAGTCACCTGCAAAGACAAATACTCCGGTCGGGGGTGCCGGGATTAGCACTCCGACGGGCAAGTCAGTTCTTATACTCAAGAAAGCTTGTTTACTAAGTTTAGTGAAATGTTTTTTACATACCATTACAAGAACGCTGCTTCTTATTTATATCTGTTCCTTCTGAGGCCTCGGGGCTTGGGCCTAGTTTTCAATCATTACCCGTTCTTATATTCGGCCCCCAAAGATCCTTTTTTAATCGGCTTAATCGGCTTACGTATTGTATTCGGCCCATCCTAGTCTTGCAGGATGGGGCCGATTAATATTTTCTGGACACAGCCGGTTAATGCCAGTACTAAAATATGCCCCTTCCGATTTAGCCATATATTCGGCTCCCACAGTAGCCAAAGTTGGTTTCCACCAACAAGAGGTGCTTGGTGGTGATTAGAAGTGGTTGTTGACGGTGGCCGATGGTGTTGATTGATGAGTAGTGGCTGGAGGGGATGGGAGAAGGAAGAATGAGTAAATTTTTTTTTTTTTTTTTTTTCACTTTCTAAACAAGTAAACCCAACATTTTGTGGTTATAAATATTTTGTTAAATTTTTTATAAACTATTTACAAGTTTTTGAAAGTGAAAAATGAAGTCAAATGAGTTTTTATTTATAATTTCCATTTTTGTATTTAAATATAAATAATAAATTTTAAATATAAATGTAACCAAATAAATGTTTTTCAACAATATTACTAACTAGAAAGCAATCCTAAATAAATAAATAAATAAAACAAATAGAGCTTGTTGCACCTGGTAACAACCCCCACATCCTGTGCCTGATTGGAATAGAGAAAGCCTACAGCTGATACCATTTTTGAGTAAGGCGGTTGTACAGAAATAGGGCCATATCCACAAGCACCTCCACCTACATACCAAAATTAATTTGACAGGTTGTGTCACTCTAGTAAATATCTGTACGATTATATAAAGCCTACAAGCAATTGGTACGCACACAAAATATTACAATCTTTTGCTTTTTCAAAATACTCTTCAATAATTGCAACTACTAAATTCAACCATACCACACCTATAGATCTGTATATGTCGATTCAAAAAACACTCATGTAGATGTGCACCCCTTTATAGTATATCTATGTAAATGCATATATATAGAGGTTCTAGTAGTTTGTAACAACTTAATGAGTTGATGGTCAATAAATTATTATTTCAACTGATCTTAAAAGTTCTTGTTGGCAAAAAAAAACACCATCAGGCTTGAAAAAACCCAATTCAACTGTTTTTGGCAAACCCAATTGGCATAAAAAATAAATAAATAAAACAAAATTTTAAATTTTAAAAAATTAAGTAATAAAAAAATTAATTAATTAATTAATTAAAAAAACACACACACACTTTAGGCACTGGCTTATTTTTCCTTGTCAAAAGCCTAATGGACAGACTACTCCAATTATTTTTTGATGTTATCAAAAAGGCCAATGCACATTAGCGACAATTGGGCTTAGAATGCATTACTTCATGGGCCATTTAGTTATTTTCAATAAAATAGTTAAAAAGTTGGGCACCTTCTAAATGCCCCCACCTAATATTTTGGACCCCTGCTAAATAATTTTGAAATTTGTAAAATTTCTTTGAAAATCCATTTAATACCAAAACTATCCTCATCCTTAACTTCAAAACCCTAACCTCGCACTCAACCCACCCACCTCCTGTTCTACTTGTCTCATCATTTCCCACCACTCACCACCTATTGTCTTGTCGCTACTGCACCACCACATGTTACCCCCTCTCTTCTATCCCCTACCATCCTTAATTCCTCCCCTCCTCTCTCCAATCGTTCTACAACCCCCTAACTAACCTCCAACCCCTTATTCTACCTGACACCCCTCTACAAGTTCCTTACCTCTCTTACTCTTTTAAACTCCATTCCTCCTCCAACCCTGTACAACTCCTTCATTACCCTATCCTTCATATCTCCTTCTTTGTTACCCCTACCCTTCTTTACCTTGATGCCTTTCTCACATTTCATCAACAAATCACCTCACCCCATCCCTTTTCTGCACCCATATTTTTATTTTTATTTTTCATTCCTCTCGTTCAAACAATCAATGTCAAACCATTGACCTATGTTTGATTCTTTTTTGTTGAACGAAGGGAAAATGCCTGGTTTCATCTCGTAGAAAAATCTAATTCTTTGTTTGTGATATGTAACCCTAAGCACTAAGGGTGCAATACAACTAAAATGCGAAAGTCATGGCGGTGAAAGGAAGAGGCTAGGGTGGTCATAACAATGACAAAAAAAAAAAAAAAGGGGCTAAGAATGGTGGTTGGGTGTTGGTCCAAAGGTTTGGTTATGGTTACTAATGTGTTGAGAGTAGAGGTGTGGATAGATCTGTGCCGGCCCTGGCCTAAGGCCAATAAGGCTTGTGCCTTAGGCCCCATAATTTTGGCCCAAAAAAAGGGCCTCCAAATTTAATAAATGTTATAGGCCCAACCTTTTTTTTTTTGTTTTTTTTGTTTTGTTTTAGGATCAATTTAAAGGGCCCAAAATGTTTTATTGGCCCATGTTTGGTTTAGTCTATATTTATGTGGTTTGGCCCATATTTATTAAAATAAAAATATATAAAAAAACAAACAAAAAACAAATAAAGTGTTTGGGCCCAACCCAAACCATACATACAATATACAACATTGTTCACTTAATATATGAAAGTAAATTTTAATTTATAATTTTAATAATTATATGTGCAAGTATACTTAAATAAAAAATTTGTGAATACTTATCATTTTAATCATAAATTTTTTATTAAAAAAAATATATTAGAGGGGCTCCATTTTCATAGTCCATCTTAGGCTCCACAAATCTCAGGGCCGGCCCTGAGATAAGGATATATGAATGGACATAAGAAGTTGAATGCTAGGGACAGACTAGGGTGGTAGGGGAGCTGTTGTGGTGACAGTAGTGATATGGGTAGACGTTAGTGGTAATTCTTGCCAAAGTGGGGTTGGGAGAAGGTGGGGGTCCAAAAAATATAGAAATGTTGTCTTGTTAGTGAATTTGCTTTGCTAAATAATCGTATTTAAAAAATTATGAGATGGTTAGGGGTCTAAAGATATTATGTAGGGGCATTTAGAAACTCTCAAAAGCTAGCAAGGTTACCATATATGCTTATGCTAAAAAACCATGAAAAAGCCAAAAAATTGAAGTGTGCTAAATAAATTAGTTTTTTTGGCAAACTAGATTTAGCCAAATAAACTAATTTTAGCTAACTAAAACGGCTAATATGAGAGCAGACAATACATCATGTGTTCAGACTTTATCTCCTAGCCAATAATTACAATCCTTATATATATTTGCCATGCTTATGGAGAAGAGTCTAACCACATATGAGAAGGTGGGTTGAAGATATAAATAACAAAATTATCCATCTCACTAACAACTTAAATTTTTAAATAAATTTGGTAATAGCAATTTATCATAGTCGAACAAAATAATATTGTTTCCTCTAAGGGATCATCTGAACAAAATAATATTGTTTCCTATAAGGGGTCATCCAAGTTGATAAATAGGTATGTTTTTTCTCACATTATTCATGAGAGTTCGAATACACTCTAATTTAATTGGTCATTGGTTCAAGAGGTGACTTTTGAATCTTAAGTTTACCTTTTTTGGATGGGAGATAGATTTTCAATATTCTACATAACAAATGCCATATCTAAAGGCAACCAACTACATAAAAAGATGTAATATAATATGTAGAGAATTAGCATAAAATAATATGTTAAAAACATCAAAAATGAATCTCTCTCCTCACCATCATTCCCAGCACCATTAGGAGCTCCATACCATGTTGCTACAGTTGATGACCGACCAGAAGTAGATTGAATTGCTGATCACGAAAAGAAAGCTACAAAGGTAAAGAGAGTGTGAAGGTGATTAAGAAAATAAGCCTTTTTTTTTTTTTTGGCTTCCTTTTGAAGAATTATTGATATTGAATATACTTTCTTGACTTCCTCTGCTCACTTACAATGATATATATACATATCAGATACAAGATATAATGCTAACAACCTAACTAACTAACCACCTCTAACTAACTTTGTTATAACATATGATCACATGTGACACGGTACACCATATACTAAACTACTCCATTGTGATCTGCTAGATCTGCTGGATTATGATCTGCAGATGGTCGTTCTCTACCATCCCCTATCAAGCGCATAGGCGAAGAGGAGACCATGAGCTTGTGAGTCAAATAAGAGAAGCGAGCAATGGAAAGGGGCTTGGTGAAAATGTCAGCCAACTGGTCTGTTGTGGGAACATACTTGAGAATGAGTTGGTGGGCTGCAACTTTGTCGCGAACAAAATGGCAGTCGACTTCAATGTGTTTGGATCTGCTATGAAACACTGGATTGGTGGCCAAGGATATAGAGGACAGGTTATCACACCATAAGATGGGAGGAGAGGTGTGAGGAATAGAGAAATCAACAAGCAACATTTGAAGCCAAGTTAACTCTACTGCAGTATAAGCTAAAGAGCGGTATTCTGCTTCGGTGGAAGAGCGAGATACAGTCGATTGCTTTTTGGAAGACCATGAAATAAGATTGTTGCCCAAGTAAACACAATAGCCAGAAGTAGAACATTTGTCAGCCCGATCCCCAGTACAATTGGAATCACTATATGCTTGTAAACCAAAATGACTAGAAGTAAAATGAAGACCATGGGCCAATGTGCCTTTCACATATCTTAGAATGCGTTTAACTAATGAGAAATGACCCACCATGGGGGAGTGCATGAATTGACAGGCTTGATTCACAGCATAAGACAACTCGGGTCTGGTGATCGTAAGATATTGAAGGGCCCCAACAATGCTACGATAAAGAAAAGGTTGGGAGCATAGCAGAGAAGAACCGCGATTATTATGATAAGAAGTAAAACCTTTTGATGACTGAGAATCCTTCATTGTTGCATAGGCAACAGTAAGAGCAGAGGACTGCTTTATTTTTCCTTCAATGTGAATTTTTTCTAAACAGAGTAAGGATGAAAGCTCATCTATGGATATGCTCTCTGTTCTTGCTCGAATTGCAATTTTTAATGAATCATATTCCGTAGGTAATCAATTCAAAGTAATAAGAACAATGTCTTCATCTTCAAGAAATGAGGAAGCAATGCTAAGTTGATCAACAAGAGTTTTAATGCTTCTAAGATATACCTCCATTGAGTCAGAATTTTTCTAGACGAAGTTTAATTTGTTCTTAAGCTTATGGATATGTGACCTTGATAGAGTTGTAAATCGTTTGGCTAATGCAAACCAAATTTCTGAACTAGTTTGAAGATAAAGAACAGTGGTGAAGATAACAGGCAAGAGAGTGGCTGTAATGCAGCTTATTAAATGTGAATCAATCATCTTCCATTGAAGTGCTTCAGGATTGCACATTTCTACACCAGATGAATTGCGGATACAGTCCACTGGACATGGATACGAGCCATCAACAAATTTCAGCAGATCGGTAGCACGAAGAATGCTCTTCATTTGACTGCTCCAGATGATGAAATTTGTATTATCTAGTTTTACAGTCACAAGAAAACTCAGATTAGAGACCAGCATATTGAGATTCGAAGTTATCGTAGTTGAAGAAGATGAAGATGATGGAGGAATCACCATTGGAGATGACGCCACTAGAGATGCTCATTGGAGCTTCAATGCTCTGATACCATGAAGACTTATTGATATTGAATATACTTTCTTGATTTCCTCTGCTCACTTACAATGATATATATACATATTAGATACAAGATATAATGCTAACAACCTAACTAACTAACCACCTCTAACTAACTCTGTTATAGCATATGATCACATGTGACACAGTACACCATATACTAAACTACTCCATTGTGATATGCTAGATTATGAACTGCATTGTGATCTGCTGGATCTGCTGGATTATGATCTGCGGATGGTCGTTCTCTATCACCTTTAACCTATATAAAATAGAATAAAAAAAATAAAATAAGGCAATTGTACAGAGATTACATAATGAGTTGAGAGGTGATCCTTCTGTTTACATATAGAAAGGGCCACACAAGGTTTCTCTTTTTAGAGAACTAGCATAAAATCCATGTATTGCACGATTTTGAACAAAGAACCAAAATCAAAATTTGTTAAGAGATGTAACAAACCGTGACTATAAATTCTCGGAGCCTCTCTAAATTGGTCACCACACTCTCTAGTCACCTCCATTAAACTATTCCCTACTCATTTTCGCATTTGTTGCTCAAATTTAACCATTTTTTCTAGTGTCTTCTCCTGGATACTCTCATAACTTTTAGCCTCTCGTAGTTAGCCTCTCGCCCCATTCCTCTAACCACTTTGACCCCTTCTCTAATTTTTTAATGTAAAGTATACAAATTGTGTCATTTTATTTCTCAACATAATATTTTACAGAAATTTATTGTGTATATATGTCACTTCACATAATACATATTATAATTTTTTTAGTTATACTTTTGTTTTATTTAAGAAGAAAAATACCTACACCAAATTTAAACTTAGGATATACTGGATAAATAAATGCAAAATGTTGTGTCAACTAAACTACAAATTTGTAAATGTTTAATTTTGTAATATTTTTATTTTTATTATAACACACAGATTTTTTTTTTTTTTTTTTTTTGGGGGCTTAAAATGTAAATATTATTTTAGACCAAGCTGGGATGAGATTTTTATACTTGATAGCAAGTTGGGTTGGGCTTAAGTACGTGACTCTTATTTTTTCTAGCCTAGGCCTGGCTTGGTAAACACTCACCGCTGTTCATTACTACTTTGTCAATTAAAACAGACCCTATTTTCAATTGCAAGCTAACACATGGCCTATGAACTTGAAGCACTTATTTAATTTATTTTTACTTATTTTAACACACTCTGGTTATCATAAAACAAAAATGTGTGAATCAAAAAAAAAAATTATTAAATTTATTAGGAGTGACACACACCAAATTAAATTTAAATCTGCATTGTACTCATTGTTTTCATAATAATTTTAAGAGTAGTGATATACAAATAGAAAATTCATATAAAAACCTATATCATTAGAGCAAAGATCCCATTGAGAAATTTCAATTAGACAAATAATACTGCCATATCATATGTATATAATATTTTGTATAAAAATTATGGTAGAATAACATTTTCTTATTTTTAAACATATTTTTTCTAATTATATGTCTTTTCCATTAATTCATGACTCCATGCATGATAATTATATCACACTCATGAAGGAAGAATAATTAGATTAAAGAAAAGGCCAGCCACATTTTTCCACATGGGCTAACTCTATTTTATTCATAGTTAGTATTACAAGCCAAACCAAAGTCTATTATTTAGACTTTGTAGACCATCTTCTACAGTGATCAACTACAAATTTTCCCATCAGACCTTAAAATTGACAACTGATCTGTAGCTTTTTCCTGGCTCCCAACCAGCAGGAATTACATTATTGGCCACAATTGTCTTTCCAGACTCCCCAGTGAGCTTTATTGAGAATGGAGCTTGCAAAGTAGACCCTGAGTTGAGTTTCCAAACAGCACCCCAAGATTCTTGCATGGAAAGCCAGGAGTTCGAGTCTAAAGCTTGTTTGAGATCAACTCCAGAAAGTGCTCCATCTCCGTCTTCATACTCGATCAAAGCAGCAAAGTAGTTAGGGTTGGAACCAGCATCCACATGAAAGGTCACCGATACTCCAGGATAGTTGCACTGGACTCTGTTAGTCAAATAATCAAATAATTAAAAGATAATCACTTTGTTTTATATAATAATACAAGAATAAGTAAAAAAAAAAATTTAGAATTTTTGTTGTTGGCGTATATATATTTTTCTTTTTGAATTTTAAGTTGAAACTAGATGAATCTAAAAAAATACAAGATTTTGAAAAATTTTGAAAAAAGTTGGTAAAAACAAGAGTAAGGCCAACTTTAATATTTAAAAAAAAAGAAGACAAAATTTAATTTATTTTGATCTTTACTCAACTTTCTTCGAGATTTTGAAGAAAAAAAATTAATTAATTTTCAAGTTAGACAAACAAATAATTAACATAGTTTTTCAAAAATTTATTAAAAACGAAAATAAGTAAAAATAAAATAAAAATAATTTATAAGTTGGTACCAAAAAAAGTCTAAGATTAAAGGGTGATTGTATAATCGAACAAATATGTGGTTGACAATCTGATGCTGATAGTGACAACAAAAATGAAAAATAATTAAA